>QEPC01001999.1:149397-166024 GCA_003113815.1 Sphenodon punctatus | reverse complement strand
TCTTACTCTTAGTCTTTTCTTTTTTAAAACAAAAAGCCAGGCTGGGCAGGGTGGGTGGGGGGTGTCCCCCCTTCCACCCGCGCAGCCTGGGAGGGGGAGGGGGAGGAATTTATTCCATTGGTTTCAATGGGGACACAGCGCCCCATTGAAACCAATGGAATAAATCTGGTACCGGTATACCGGATTTAATCCGGGAATCCGGTTTTCTTGGAACCGGTAACCGGTAAATCCGGTACCCGGTAATGGGCCCGGGGTCCCACCCCTACTGAACAGTCTCTGATCAGCTGTCTCCTGTCTCTTTCTGGGGTGCTTCCAGAGGGTATTGTGGGTTGGATCCCTGCATCTACCTGCATTTTGAGGAGCTCTAGTTTGTGTTTTCACTCTCTCTCTTTTTCTTTCGCTTGCAGTCTCAGGCGTTCCATTTCTATCTTTTGCCTTTCTCTTTTCTGTTTCCACTGAAGTTTTTTAAATTCAAGGAAACCTCTGCTGATAGTCTGTATCTCCTCCTCATCTTCAGAGGAATCGCTCTCCGCTCTTTCGTGTGAGGCGGCTGCCTCCTCTCCCTGTTGCCGCTTCATATGTTCCAGGAGGGTCTGCCTCATCTGGTCTGTAGTAAGTTTAGGAGGGTTTATCCCCCTTTTGTGGCATTCCTCCATAAGCTGTTCTTTTTTCATGTTCTTTAGTCCTTTGATTGTAGGGGCCATTCTCGTGTGTTTTCCTTTTTCTGTCCCTATCTCTGAAATCAAGGCTAAAATAACAAACTGCCATTCTGTTCAAGGAACTGCTTATTCCACTCTCTCAGAGCTGAGTTCCTGACTCCTGGGGCTTTCAGACTCTGCAGGTATGGGATTTTCTCCCCTCAGAGGAGTCCAGTCACCTGGCAGTGCTCCTCTACTTTCTACACATTGGTCCACAAGCTGAGCTTGACCCTACTCGTTGGGACACCACTGTCATGGGTTGGAGGGTCCTCACTCCCCACTTTACCGGGTTTGAGTGACTCAGTTTCCCTCACGCACAGCCTGCTTGAATTAGTTTCTCTCTCTGGCTTATTCAAGTCTGCCTCAGGGACAACTCCTTTGTCACTCAAGGGCCCAATCCTTCCCGTTTACAGACTCTTTTCTCTCTGGGTTCGCAAGAGCTTGAGAACTCTTGTTGCTCACTTGTGTTCCAGTGTTAGACACAAACACGTCTTCATAAAGATAAGAAGTAAGTTTATTAATTACGTAAGCAAGATAGTTGATACAGAGTGGTTACAAGAAATCAAAGGTAAATATAACGCATTCCTGATCTATACTGGTTGAGTTCCTAAATAAGCACCTTATCCTACAAAGGTCCATAAGTTTCTCTCAGTCCTTTGGTGTAAGCCACTGGGTCTCCAGACTTAGAGTAGAAAGCAAAATCATCTCTCTCATTTTATGGTCTCCAGCGTCACTTGCTGGCAAGCTTTCGTATGCAGATGTAACTGCTCGAGATTGCTCAGGGAGAGAGCTCCTGGTAGTTCCTGCCCCCTCTGGGGTAGAACTCCTTATATCCCGAAGAGGAAACTCCTTGTATCCTCTCGAGGCTTCTAGAATTCCCTTTGTTATCATTTTCAGCTTTCTCTGTCTCTTGCACATAGGCAATGACTGCCTGCATTAGCATATAAATGTCTCTGGCCATCTTGTCTGGCCCCCCTGTCTGGGCAATCAACAAAACTGTCTTTCCATTTCCTGGAAGTTGGTCACATGTCACAGCTCTGATTTAGGTTTTACAGTTCTCAATTGTAACATTACATACATGTGGAACCTTTTGCTTTACATATTTACCAGACTTGTAGTCTACATGTAGGCCCATGTTACACATGTGTGACCCTATGTTCCTCCGTGACACCGGTCCCATGCCATTTCCTTCTTCCCTATAGCATTCCCTACAAACCAAAAGGGAGTGAAGGAAAGCCCTTACAATGGGTGTAGTCAAACAAGATGATAGGTCACATTAGCCGTCAGCAGGTATGTTCCTGCCTATCCATCTATTAGGTGTCTGTCTGACACATGACCTCCATGTGGTCACCACAGAGCTACCACTCAAAGAGGAATCCAGGGTCATTGTGGGGCCATGATGTGGGCCAATCAGGGATATAAATTTTAAATAAATAAATAAATAAATAATGAGCACCCACATGTCCATATCTCATCAATTAGGTTCACCCACAGCCTCGCCTGCATTCAGGTCTGCCAACACCATAGAGTCCCACCTAGCATGCCCGGCCATCTGAGATGCAGGGCTGGTAGCAATCTCCCTCCCCCACAGCCACCTCTCAACTGAGGGACAGACTAGAGATCTCCCCCCACAGTCTCCCTTCCCCATGGAATTCTCTTAGGTGAGAGGTGTGCATGATCTCTCCCTCCCCTGAAGTCACCCTCCTTTGCAGCCACATCTCCATGGAGAGGCAAGGAGGGAAACTGTGAGGGGATGGCGATGTAGCACATCTCTCAGATGACAGGTGGAGACAGAGACTTTGGGGGGTGGGAAATATCTAGCATACTTCTCAGCTGAGAGACAGCTGCGGGGGAGAGAGATAGCTAGTGTCACTGGTGGAAACTGCCTCAAGCACATTAAATATGGGCAGGGGGCCTTCCTGTTTCTTAGGTTGGACATGCTAAACATATGATTGGGGCTGCCTGAGGGTTGTAGAGACCAAAAATGACTCATGCAGACTATTGTCTCATTTGTTTTCACCCAATGTCCCTGCATGCAACTTTTTCGAAGTAGCATGGAGTATGTGGTGGAGGAGGAAGTCTTTCCTTTCTAAACTCCCTGCAAACACCTCTATGATGACTTGGAGGTAGAAAGTAACAAAACAGGAAATGGTAAAAGATGGATCTAAGAAAATCCATACTCTCAATATCAATGCTACTGAATAGAGTCAGATCCTGGCAAGCAAACCCATTGAACTGAGTGAAAGAGGACAAGGGATCCCTCAAGGAGCAGGAAGTGGTAAGGATTTTGCACAATACTAGTGTGCAACTAAAAGAATGTCCTATGAATGAGTCCTCATTCTCTGCCTACCTCCCAGATTCTGCAGTTCTTGGTCTAAAAATGTCCAGTTCCATTTTTCAGGTCCTCCAGCATGTCCATCTTTTCAGTCAGCCAACCAGCCTCCAGCCTGCTGTTTCACCTCATACACAACAGTCCGCTGTCTCTTCAACCCCACCTCCTCTATTTCTGTTTCTTATGTTCTGGAAGTTAGAGAGTTCTCTTCTCAGTATATAAAAAGTATTTGAATACTTAACTATGAAAAATATTTAAATTTAAAAGCATGTTGTAAAAGGGTAGAAAACATTTGCTTGGGTAACAGGAGAATTTCAAATTTTGAAGATAAATTTCCAAGCAGAAATTAGCATTACAAAATCCAATTTTTCTAAAGATTTTTTTAAAAAGGGTACTAATCTGTGCAAGTTTTGTTTAAAGCAGTTTTATCCTCAGACTTGCTTTAAAATAAGATGGAAAAGGTATGTTTAAAAATATTTCCTTGGCTTCAGGAGTATAGGCTATAACAAGCAAACACTTGGCATAGGCACAAACCCATTGGTGGGAATGAGTCCGACTGAAAAATAAACACAAATCTGGCTGCATACAAAAAAGAGGCATAAACTCTTTATTGTGTTGCCTTACTGATTACAAGATAGTGTTACAATACCAATAGCTTGATGGCACACTAACGAGTTCTATAACTTATAAGTGATCATTTCCCAACCACAAAGATAGTCAGCAGGTAGCAAGTTCTTTTTACAATCTAAGATTCTGAAACCCAAGGGCCACAATTGCCTCATTCCAATTATAAAATAACATACAAGAGAATGTAAAGGTTCTAAAGCCTTTAAACGTTCCTATTTTAGTGTGGTGATGGGAATGCAAAGCTGAGGCCAAAAAGAAATGTTGTGCTATTATTCCCTAGAACCGGGTTCTTTTCAGGGAGTGGAGGGAAGCAAAGAATATGACAGAAGAGAATAATTTGAAAAGAATTCTAGGAAATAACACCAAATGACAATACTGCTAGGGGTGGGACACCAGGGCAATTACCGGGTACCGGATTTACCGGATACCGGTTTTCAAAAAACCGGATTCCCGGATTAAATCCGGTATACCAGTACCAGATTTATTCCATTGATTTCAATGGGACACTGTCCCCATTGAAATCAATGGAATAAAAAAAATCCTCCCTCCTCCCCCTCCCAGGCTGTGCGGGTGGAAGGGGGGACACCTTCCACCCACACAGATTTCTGCAATAAGGAATTATTAAAAATCAACTATCCCAAAACCAAAGTTTTAGTGTTAGGGAATAGGGGGCGGCAAAGGCTGCACCGGTGGTACATCAATGGTAGAAGCATCGAACAAGTAAAGGCCTTTAAATATTTGGGAGTCCTTTTCTCACCATCATTAGGTTGGAACCCGCATTTAAGATGGCTCGCACCCAGGCAAATAACACCGCAGCCGGGGTGCTGGGCTTTTTCTTTAAGCAAGGGGGCAGAATGGTCTCGCCTGCTTTATGCCTCCTGAGAGCAAAAGTCCTGGCCTAAATGTTGTATGTTCTTCCAGCCTGGGGTATCTCTTTTATAGAAGTACTGGAACCTATTCAAAATAGGGTTTTGCAAGCAATCCTGGAGGTCCCTCGGGGCACACCCCAGGTCCTTCTTAGGATGGAAACAGGTTTGCCACCCGTTAGAATGCTAGCGACGCAGCTGATTATTTTCTACTGGGCCAAACTGGTGTTGCGATTGATTCCCGAAAATTCAGTGCTCAGGAAAATCCTGGAGGCTGGCCTTTTGGATTGGTGGATCATTGCAGTTGAAGAAATTGTTAGGCACTTGGGGTTTGCTAGGGAAACCCTGTTGAGGGGAGGGTTAAAAGTCTTCAAGCATTTGGTTGTTACTCGCTTGAAGGATCAGAACATCCAACTCGAAGATGTCCTATTATCCTCACAGAGGGTAACAGTATGTTATATACCCTATTTACCAGCACTGCCGGGAAGTTGCTATCTTTTTGAGTGGCTAGAATTTTCAGCTTGTATAGCATTTACTGAATTAAGATGCAATGTCTTCCCCTCTGCAAATTTAGAGGGGAGATATAGAGGGGTTCCGGTGATGCAGAGAGGGTGCTCATTTTGTCAACTAGGGGAGGATGATACCATTTCCCATATTCTGTTAATCTGTCCTTTTCTAACAGGTTTGCACATTAAATACCTTGATGGTCACCTAGAATCCTATAGAGACTTTCCCCAGGCTATGGTGATGTGGAAATTACTTAGCCCTGTGGATTCTCCGCTAGCCAGGGCAGTTGCCAATTTTGCCAGGGAAGTATTAAAGATTAGGGCTGCAATAATAAACAAATTGGAGTAAGGGGTAAAAGGGATTGGGCTCCAAACAGTGTTCAATGGAAACTAAGCAAGATGAAATAAGGCTAGTTAAATCCGACGGGATAGCAGCGGTAATGTGGATGGTCTCTATTTGGCTTTTTGTGTGTAATATTTTTTGACCTTCCAATATTATGCCTAGTACATTTTGTTGGAAAATTGACAATAAAAAATGTTTCAGGGGTTAAAGGCTTCCCATGCCTAAGCTCTGTAGAAGAGCTAGGGGGGATGTTTGTTTGTTATAAGTGATAGATTATATGATTTTGTACAATTTATGCTGGTACTAATTTTGTTTTGTCTAAATATGTGTCTATTTGTTTATTTTATATTATGTTTGTCAAAACCAAAGGTTAAACAAACAATAAATACTACTACTATCATTAGTGGAATTAACAGAAATAATCAAAATGAGTGTCTGTCTCAGAATTAACTACATTTAGTTTATTGCTCTTGAAAGTACTTGCATCTGTTTTTAAGTGTATAAATAAAATGATATTCAACCAATCCCATGTCATCACAACATCTCCCTTTGGCTCACTCCCTGTCTTTCTGTCTTGGCACTTTTTATTCTCCTCCACTCTTTTTTGGCATTCTACACCCTCCTTACTCTCCCCCTTTGTAAGGATGCAGCACCATTGTATTTCTTTACTGTCCAGTAAGGGCTATTGGCATTCACAGAGCTCCATTATTTCCAGTTGGCATTCATGTTTATTTTATTTATTTAATTATTTATTTATTAAATTTCAACCCCGCCCCTCCTAAAACAGCTCAGGGCGGCTTACAATAAAAAGACAATCACATATAAAATATATCTAAAAACAGTTAAAACATATCAAAATACAATATTCAAGGTATTAAACAGGGCCCAGGAACTCAATAAAACAATAACATAGGGTAAGGGAGATAAAATCCTCTAAGCCCCCCCTCCCCAAAGGCCTGGGCGAGCAGCCAGGTTTTACAACTTTGCCAGAATGTCAGAAGGCTTGGGGCCAGGCGAGCTTCCTCCAGGAGGGAGTTCCAAAGGTATAGCCCGGCCACCGAGAATGCCCTCTCCATTTTGGCCCCCCACTTAACACGGGGAACCTCCAAGAAGGCACCTCTGGCTGACCAAAGGAGCCACTCTGGGGTGCAGAGGGCGAGGCAGTCCCTGAGGTATGAGGGGCCCAGACTGTGAAGGGCCTTATAAATCAACATCAAAACCTTGAACTTGGCTCGACACGCTATCGGCAACCAGTGCAGAGTCTGGAGCACAGATGTTATGTCCTCCCGATGACCTGTCCCCGAAAAGAGCTGGGCCGCCGCATTCTGCAATAGCTGCAGCCTCAGAACCAGGAACAAGGGAAGCCCCATGTAGAGCGCGTTGCAGTAGTCCAGCCTCGAGGTGATGAAGGCATGGATGAGGGAGGCCAGGTCCGGGCAAGAGACGAACGGAAACAGACTACACACCAGATGCAACTGGCGGAAGGCAGCCTTCGTGACTGCCTCCACCTGCCACTCCAGGCGGAGATATGAATCCAATATCACCCCCAGACTCCGGACCTGCTGAGCTATAGGAGGCTGAACCCCCCCAATCAGGGGGGTCACTACCTCCATCACTCTCCTCACCAACATCACCTCCGTCTTATCAGAGGTCTTATGTTGCATCTGTTGTTTCCAATGGGAAATCCTTATTCATTTTAATCTATCTCCATATATGCTCTATTCTCTGGGTGCATGCAAGGTGTGGGAGGGGGTTGGTCTGCACCAAACAGGGGGCTGGACTCAGTTATCCTCATGGTCACTTCCAACTCTGTGATTCTAATGCTCAATGATTTGTGTGGTGTTTTTTGTTGTTGTTTTTGGGTTTTTAAATTATTTTTAAGAGACACCCTTTAAGCTAAGATTGGGTATTGGACTCTGAAATTCTGTTTCAGAGCTCCCTGTTCCTGGAGATGGTCAGGACTCTCTGGGAAAGAGTTATATACTCAAACCTGCAATTTCTTCCCTAAAATAATAAAGATTCTGAGACTGAGAGCAGTCTTCTCCCACCAAAGTCTATGGGAGCTGAGCCACTGACTTCAACAAGGACATAATCGCACAAAGGCCTTGTTGCCCCAAGCCCTTTACTTTGAAGATTTAATCAATCAACTCACAGACAGTGGGTGGGGTTGCAGGATGTTGCCTGCTCTGCCTTAAACCCTATTGCACTCCTGTTTGCTGCTGAAGTTGCAAATGAGCCTTTGGAGAGCTCTCCCTGCCACATCACCAGATTTCCCCAATCTCCACTGCTAATTGGTTGAAATAACTAAATTGTCATTGATGTATCTTTTTTGGCTTACCTAAATACCACCAGCACACAACAGCACTTGATAGCCATCTCAGGCTACATGCCTGTGAATTTTGGGGGCTCAACCCACAAAGGTGAGCAAGATGTGAACTGCAAAAAAAGGTAGGGATGGGGTGGAAAAAGTCAATAATAATTATATTTTTCATCGCTATAACTTTTGATTGCCATAGTGGATTTTCTTCAAATTCTGCATATATGATTCTCCCACCAACTAGAACCCACAGTTAAATTTTCAAAAAGAAAGCTGAAACCATGTCTTCAAAAAATAGGCTTTTGAATTTAGTGTTTTAAAATGCCTTTAACTTTCTGGCTGCTCATGCAGCAAGAAAATGATTCCCTTAGTAGCCCAGTCTTTCCATATCATTGATTTGAGCAAGGGGTTCCCCCAAAGAGTGATTTCTTCATGGAAATAAGGGTGGAATCTGAATCATTTTCTCACTGGGTTTGACCAGGGTTGCTGCCAGGCTGTTGGTATTGTAGGAGTTACTTTCCAATGAAAATGATAAAATATGGAGCCCAATATACCCTGGAATGGAAGGGGACAAATTAACTCTTGTTGTACTAAAATCCACCTAGGGGATTGTTCTGTGACTGGCTGTAGCCATACTGACACTTGACTCAAGATGCAACTTATATGGTAATTATGGAAATTGGGAAAGCTGGTTCCTTCCAAAGATACTACACAGGCACTTGAAGTGCTTGGTTTTTTTTAAAGCCAATCAAGGAATATTACTGTCACCCCACAAAAATATTTTAAGTATGTTAATTTTCTTGAAATAGGACTGAGAAATGTTAACTAGAAATGAACCTTCTTAGGGGGCCTACAGCTACTCAGAAATATCTTGCCCTGTCAAAGTTGCAGCCCTTCCAAAACCCAACTCTGTTCCAGGGGTGACTGTGACACATCTCCCCTGACCCTGTCACATGTGTGATGTGGAAATGTACTAACTTTCTCACTGTTTTCACCATTTCTCATTATTCTTCACAAGTTGAACTGGGCTGTTACAGGCCAGTGTGTGACCCACATGCACCCCCGGGGACTTTTGTGAAGAAAAACCTCTAGCTAAATGCCAGGGAAGCACTGGAAATAATTGACATTAAAGTGCTAAAAACTGCTGTAAAACTATCATAAAATTCAAGGAAACTGATGAAAAACTCCCAGAAAGTAACAAAAAGTCCTTGAAAGTGATGAAAATGACAGAAGGTCCCAGAAAGTGATCAAAAGTCCTGGAAAGTGATGAAAACAACAAAACAAAAAAATGTTGGAAGTGTGGAATTACCAGAAACTGACGAAATACCGACAGACACTCAAACACTCACAAAAGGTTGGAATTTCCCTTTGGAACAGGAACACTTAGTCCTATTGTCATAGAAATGGGTGTCAAATGAAACTGCAAATGTCCAGTGCAGGGATTCCTAAAATATTATTTATTTATTTGATTTATTAACATTTATACCTCCCCAAAGACTCAGGATGGTTTACAAAATCTTGTAATAGCAATTCAGTAAGATGGTTAACTTTTGCAATATTATCCGGCAATGAAGTTCAGTAGTAACCATTTTGCTATTACATAACCAATTGACTAGCTATGGATACATATATATGTATATATATATATATATATATATATATAACTTCTGCATAGAACGTCTTCCAGAACTTTTGTGTGTAAAATGTTTTCCTGGTAAACTGCTTTGCTCCAGGCAGCTGTGGTCACTTGGTTTCCATGGCAGCCCCTCATGTCTACAGCTGTGGGTACTTTAGGCTGCCTCAGGGTAGTGTTTGTGAAGAATGCATCCAGGAACTGCCTCAGGGCAGTGTGTGTGTCCGTCTGTCTGTCTGAAGAATGCATCTGGAATTTATACTTGTGGACTTGTAAACCCAGAAGATTGAAAGACCAGCAGTTTAAGGTGTGTGCAAAAATGTCCACTGTGCTAGTGGGTGATGTTCTGCTACCCATCAGCTCCAAAATATGAGTTGAGGCCTCTAGTGGGGGTGTGCCATCTCTGGATAGCCATTTTGACTGATGGTGGGACCAATCCCATGGTCTGTGGAAACTGCGTGAAAGCTGCGCGCATGCAAAAACCAGGAGAAAATCCAGAGGGGAGAGATTGGTCCAGGAGGAATCCATGTAGATCCTGCGCAGATTCCATGCAGATCCTCTACGGAGAGGTTTGGGACTGCGACCATTGAATGAATATACTTTGCAGTTCTCTGTTGCAGTCTAGAGTCATGGAATTATATTTAAGTCTCAAGTAGGGTCACACAGGCAAAATAAAAGTGGAACTCACTGTGCTAGTGGGTTAAGTTCTACTACCCATCAGCTCCAGCTTTCCAGTTTGCTGGATAGCAGCCACTGCTGCTATCCATTCAGTTACCTATTAGAGCTGAAATGACTAATGCTACAGAACTATTGGGCATCTTGACTGGGTCTGCAGCTTCCACCAGTATCTTGAAAGGCCTGGATATTGAACAATATCCAGTTAGCATTCAGCAGATTTTCTGGTCAACTGGATTATTGATTTATCAAAGTGCTGCATATTACCATTTACTGCATTATTGTTTGCCCATGAGTTCTTTCCTAATTACACCCTCCTCCACTCCAGACCTGGTTTTAGAGTATTAGCAATAACATTAACATTGGGTGATTTCAGACGTTATGGGGCCCGTTGGCCCCGTACCAAAATCAACCCATTCGTTCCCTGCCAGGGTCACCCCATCACGCCAAATCAGACGTGCCGGGGGGATCCCGGCGGGGAATCCAGGAGGGGGTGGGGCCGTGTGGCGCAGCGTGCGGCCACATGGTCCCACCCCCTCCATGCACCCCGCCGCCCGCCCTCCAAGGAGACAGGCGGGCGGCGGGGCCAATGCGGCTGCCATGTCCGGCCGAATGCACCACAGCCCGGGATCCCGCCGGTGATCCCGGACCGTGGCGAGCGGTCAGATGTTACTTTTTTTGGGTCCCTGCCAGGGGTCCGTTTGACCACGCTTCCCAGGACATTCCCCCGGCTAGCCCGGGAAGCGTGGTTCAAATTGACCCCTTGTGCAGATTGACCGTGGTGAACATCTGGCGGCTGCCAAACAGACGTTTGAGGCATAGTGACCACAGGTGGGTATTCACCGTGGTTCACTGTGATCTTGTAACATCTGAAAATACCCTTACATGACAATACAGTAATCTGGTAATAGTAATTCAGTAAACTGGTTAGTTTACACAATATTATCCAGCAATCCAGTTCAGAGGTTAACCTCTGCAGGAACCAGTTCACTACTGAATAATAATTGAACCAGGCAAGGAAAATTTATTTTATTATTCAGTTCAACTATTCGGGTTTTTTACTGTTCAGTTGACAGTAACCTATCAAATCACTGAAACATAGGGATGGGCAAATGCGGTTCGGAAGTTCGGAGTTTGGCTCGAACTTGGCCTGTTCGGATGACCGAACTGAACTTCCGAACCGAACGCTTGAACTTCCGAACAGTTCGGAAAAGTTCGGATGAGTTTGGATGAGTTCGGAGGCGGGAAAAAATGACTTTGGGTGGGAAAAATGTGACTGGAAGGGGGAGGCAGCTGAGGAGAAGACTTCCTGGCACCGGGGCATGGTTTCAGGGCCAAAAATACCGATACCAAAAAAATTTCGGTTTCAGTACAGATAGCACTTTCTTTAATGTTCGGCCAACTTTGGCCGAACTTAACAGCCGAACCGGAACTCAGGTTTCAAACCGAACGACCAAACATCCGAACATCTGAAGGGTGTTCTGTTCGCCCATCCCTACTGAAATTTCTTGTGTTTTAAGCCATTTATTCTGCTTCTTTTAAACTACATTTATAACCATCTCTGATGAAACCAGAAAGACTATTTCTTTTATCTTGGCAGCAAGCAAAATGCCACACAAGTTAGTATGGTGTTGTTTCTTGTTAGAGTTCCCGGCTATGTTTGCTTTCTACAGCATTTCCTTGACCTCTGGATTATTGGTAACAAGTACATCTGACCTGCTATGAGTTCATGTGGCCCACATTGGTGCCCTCTCATTCTGAAGCTGCTGCCTTCATTGCAACTGTGTCCTGTCAGCTTTCTAAGCTAGCCCAAATTCAGCAACTTGATAATGAAGTAAAAGTGACTCCAGGCAAATGGAAAGCCAGATACCACTGTATTTCTGTTTGGCTTTTCACACTTTCCATTTCCACTGTCGTATCAGATTCAATGAGCTTTGGGGTCCTTTCTCTCCCTATTCTAAGTGCCAGGAGTGATAGTAGCCAAGGATAAATGTATATTGAATCTGGCATGGTAAATATCTCAAAGTCCATGCTGCAAACATCAAGGCCTTTTCATGAAAAAGATTTTGACATACTCCTAGCTCTGTAATATGAGGTTAATCACAAGATGTGTTGGTTGTTGCCTTATGGCAAAACAAACAAAAGAAAACAACCTCTTCCTTCTGGATTATTGTTAAAGTATAATGTTTTGTTTCAAGGAATCATGAACTAGTGGGGTAATTAGGAGGAGCAATATGATATTGAAGATCTTTCTTAGTGAATAAATGTCTTTTCTCTTTTAAGAACTGTCTTCAAATATTTAAAAAAGAACCTACAGTTAATTCAGCAATCCAGTAGAAAGTGTGAGACAAATACTCTTTAAAACCACCAGAAATATAAAATTATGCAGGGCTGCTTGACTCCTGCTGTTGATATATCAGAAACTTCACTGGCAGAATGTTGAATCTCAAAGAAACCAAGCAAGTTAAACCTGCCACTTTGAGACTGATCCAGAGAAAGACATTGTATAATCAACATAGCAGCTCTCATTCTGCTGCTTTCCAAATGATGCAAGGGCTATTTTTAATTCTTTACATGAGTTCTAGACACTTTCACTCTTAATTTCTGAGTCTTGATTATTCATCCTTATTCACACTGAGTAGCATTTATCATGGAATGATTTCCCATTGCAGTAACAGGCCTGGAGGCTGCAATCTAAAACCCGTCTGGTGCTTTTTTATACCAATAGGACTACTCTGGAGTAAATTTCTTCAGTTGAGTATGTTCTCTTTTTTTCTTTTTAAGAGAGAGGAGGGAGGAAGGGCTTCGGGAAAATGTAGGTACTAGTGGCCACACTTATTAACACTAATAAAAGTTATTTAGCCCTGTTTATTTATAAGGTTATGAAGATTAAGCATTATAATGCAAACTGGAATCTAGTTTCAACCATGTTGGACCAGTTTATGGTTTTGCTTTGAGATGATGATGATGATGATGATGATGTTTCTTAAGCTGCCCCTTTCTGCCTTCACAGATTGGGGTGACTCACAACATTTTAAAAATATATAAACATATACAAAACATATACATTGCATATAAACATATACAAAAATACATTAGAACATTACAAACAACCTATAGTAAATCTAAAAAGAAAATATCCCCCCTATTCTCCATATACCCCCTATACATATTGCTCCCGTGCTCCGTGTCCTGCACTGACTGCCTATCGCGTACTGGGCCAGATTCAAGGTGTTGGTTTTGGCCTATAAAGCCCTACACGGTCTTGGTCCCTCATATCTCAGAAACCGCCTCGCCCTCCGCGTCTCAGACTGACCCCTTCAGTGTGCCAGGGATGCCTTTTTGGAGGTCGCATGGGTAAAACAGGGGGCTACAATGGAGAGGGCATTCTCAGTGGCCTGGCCACGACTTTGGAACTCCCGAAAGAAGCCCGCCTAGCCCAAAGTCTATTGGCTTTCTGCTGAGCCTGTAAAATCTGGCTGTTTGCCCAGGCCTTCAGGGGGGAGGGGGGTGGGATAGTTTCTTTGGGGGAGGAATTTTTGGTTTTAGAAGAAAATTTTTATAAACTGTGAGCATTGAAATTATGTTTTAAATTAGTGTTACATATTTTATCTGTTGTAAGCCACCCCGAGATGCCATTGGCATGAGGGGATGGCTAAAAAATGCAAGGAAATAATATAAATAAATAATAAATAATACCCAACCCATCACCCATCACCCTCACCAAAGGCCTGGCTGAACAGCCAGGTCTTACAATGTCATTGAAAATAGGGGAGGTCTGGGGTCAGTCAGACCTCCAGTGGGAGGGAGTTCCACAGCTGCAGTGCAGACACTGGGAATGCCCTCCTCATCATCGCTACCCGGGAAACCCAAGAGACCTCAAGGAGGGCACTCCTGGCCAACCGCAGGGGTCAATCCAGAACCCAGGGAGTGAGACGATCCTTCAGATAGGTGGGGCCCAGGCCGGCCCATTAAACATCACAACCAGTTATTATTTCCTTTCAAAATCAAATGAAATATGCTGATTTCCTTTAGAGCATGCATGGGTAAGCTTTAGCCCATAAGTCAAATACAGCCCATGGCTGGTTTATATTTGGCCCCTTCCCTGTTACTGGATCTGACACATGGATCAAGCCTCTGCCCTCAAACACTGCCAAAGTGCATTCAGAAAGAAAGAAATGGAGGTGAAGGTAAGGACTTGAGGCTAGGGGTTAGATACTCACCCCTCTCCCAGATGTCACCCAGGCACCATTGTAAACAGCAGTACCAGGGGATTACCACATGTTTTGAGACCCTGACTTGTAAGTCCCCCAAAATCAGATAACTTACAAGTCGGTATCTCAAAAAATGTGGAAGTCATCCGGTGCCGCTGTTTACAAGGGTGCCCGGGTGACTTCCAAGAGGGGTGTGTGTGAGCATTTAACCCCCCCATTCCTCCACCGTACATTTGCAGAATCCAAACTTTGAAGTTCAGAAGAATACTGGAGTGTGTAAAAACGCCCAAAGAAAAACCTTTTTCATCCATGCTATAGCCAACTGTGGAACTCATTGTCATGGGATATTCTGAAGGCAAGTAAAAAAAAGAAAACTGGCTATGTTCATGGAGGTTAAGTCCATGAATGGTTCTTAGCTAAGTTGGTCAGAAAAATGGAGCCTCTCAGGAGCAGGGAGTAAATGACCGGTAATGGGGCACTTCCACACTTCCTCTGAGGCAGTGTCAGACACAGGACAGCAGCTGGAATAGAGCACCACTATGATCCAGTTTGTCACCTTAGCTATACTTTTACAAAGAAGGGAATCATAACGAAAAGTCTGAGAGAGGAATAAAGAGGTGTGTATGTGGATGGATGGAATGTATAGGATGGATGGGGAAAGCGAGCGAGCATGGATATCAGGATGAATGGAAAAACAGTAGGGCAATACAATGGTCTGCATATGCCACGCACAGGTGCAGTGCTCAGGCCACAATGTGTGCACTCTTGTGCACATGTGTGCCATGTGTGCAGTATACATGCTCACCTGAGCACGCACATTCTAACCTGAGTGCGGCACCTGTGGGTGGCATACACAGGCTGTTGGATTGCCCCCAGAGTGTTTATAGGGGAAAGAATGGATGGAGCGTGTGTGGATAGGGATGTATGGATGGGGATGTTTGTATAGGAATGGATGGATGAAAGGTATAGGAATGGATGGAGAGTGGGAGTATGAGGATGGCTGGGGAGACAGAGTGTGTGTATAATGATGCATGGATGGATGGGGAGAGAAGGTGTGTATGGGGATGAAAAGGTTTGCAATCAATCTGTAGGGTAGGTTCAGGTTGGGTAGGAAAACAGCTTTTTATTTTTAATGAGAATGCCCTATTCTCCCTTTTCCAATTAATGGAAGGCCCACCCCCTCTCATTAGTGACAGATCCACTGTCTTTGACCCCTGGAGTTGGCTCACTGGATACTTCTACACCCTGCACCTTTTGGTCTGGCCGATGTCCCCTCGTGGTGCTGCCTGTTGCTACTAGCTCTGGCCACTCAGCTGTCAGTGGTTCCCAGTTTTATCTACCAGGGAGGCATGAGGAGCAAAGGGCTGCATGGCAGGTATTCAGACCATGAGCGTCCTGCAGCACACGTTCCCATGGAAAGCCAAGAGATGTGCCTTTAGGGAAAGTGAGTGCCATCCCGCAGAGTCATCCAGGTCATGCTCGGTAGGGGTGGGCACCAGGTCCCCATGTTGTTTTCATTTTTTGTTTTCATTTTCATCATTCCAAAATGTCATTTTTTGTTATTGACAATGAAGTTTTCATTATTGTTTTCATTATCAGTAATGTTATCGGTATCGGTACCAATTCAAATGGAGATTTTATTTTTGGAATCGTTATCGAAATCCGTGCGCAACTAATATCTATCAAAATCTAAGGGAGACAGGAAGGGAAAAAGAAAGGTTTCAATTATCTAATCAATTATCTATATAACTATTCTAATCTAATACATACACACACACACACACACACATATATATATATAATCTATACTACCTATCTGTACATAATGTACATGGGGGGAGAAGGGCAGGGAAAGGGAGAAGGTAAAATGTAGGGTATGAGGAAGGAAAGGTATTGGTGGTAATACAATGAGGGCTAGGGAGGTTTTTTTTGTGTGCAAGGCAAGCACCACAGTTCTGTAAATGCAACCTGACAAGTGGAGTTCTCACAGAATGGAGAGAAAAAGCCAGGCCCTCTAGGGATGGGCGAATGCGGTTCGGCAGTTCGGAGTTCGGCCCGAACTCGCCCTGTTCGGATGACCGAACTCGAATCCGAACCCGAACGTGAACATACCAAACAAACCGAACACCGAACGGCGAAATGGCCGAACAGTTTGGTCAGTTTGGATCACGTTCGGAAGAGTTCGGGAGGCAAAAAAAGGTTCACTGGAAGGTCAAACATGACAGGGAGGTGTCAGTTACTGAGGAGCAGACTTCCAGGCACCAGGGGTGGAGAGGTTTGCAAGAAATGAAACTAATTATCTGCCTCCCCCCTTCCCAACACCTTCTGAGCTAGTCACTGTTCCTGAACAGCAGGTGTTGAGTAGGATTTTTAGATTGCTTTAAGTTTCATTTCAGTTTTGTAATGAAATGAAACT
>QEPC01001999.1:137865-148517 GCA_003113815.1 Sphenodon punctatus | reverse complement strand
GTTAGTGATTTAGTTTTAGTGTTTGTAAGAGTAGGTCTGTGTACTTATTAGATAATCCATTTAGTTCATAGCATTTAGAATAGTTAATAGCAGTTAGATTTAGTGTAGATAGATAGATATAATATTAGATAAAATAAAGAAAGAAAAAAACCCATATAAAACCGAAAACCCCAAATAAAAAACAAAAGAAAACCATATAAAACCAAATAAAAACAAAAAATATATAAAAAAACAAAAAAAACAACATTACAGCATTTCCCGAACGGCCGAACGGCCGAACGGAACAGCCAAACGGCCTAACCAAACGGCCTGTTCGGATGACCGAACCAAACAGCCGAACCCGAACTCGGCGAACTAGCCGAACTGCCGAACCGAACGGACGAACCGAACTCAGCCGAACCGAACTGCCGAACCGAACAGACGAACCGAACGCAGACGAACCGAACGGCCGAACCCGAACCACGATCTGTTCGCCCATCCCTAAGGCCCTCACATTGAGCAATCACAGAGTGCCATGAGACTGCTGGGACCTGCTTGCGCTGCTCATTGGTCAGCAATACATCCATCAGATAATGCTGAGCTGCTCGCCTGTCTCAACACAGGCACAGTTCAAGAGTTCAGCCTTGTTTATGGCTACAAGATGTCTGCTTCCTCCTCCCTTCTCCACAGTTTAACTCCAAAACCCAACTGCCACTGCACTAACAACAATGACCATGATAACGACATTTTCATTTTCATTTTCGGTATCGTTATTCTCAGTTGTCATTTTTGTTATTGCAATAACAAAAACGAAAACATCAATTTTCATTATCGTTATTGTAATAATGAAAATGACATGCACACTCCTAATTGCTTGGTGCCAACAGCAGCACTAGCTGCACTCCTGCAGTCCCCAGCTTTGGAGAAAAATAGGGACCTGGATGGGTCCTGGATGGGTCTGTGCTCACACTTATGGGTCCCTAAATCCCCCTGTCACAGCTTCTAGGTAAAGGGGAATTCTACCTCCAGAAATCTGTAGCCAGTGCTGCTCTCCTCATCCTCTCCAGCTCACAAGTCTCAGATGCTGACTTTCTTCACACTCCCTGCACCTGACTGTGTATGTGTGTGCAGAGACACCAGCTCTGCAAGCAGTGAGCATGGAGGAGAAGGCAATAGGGATGTGCAAACGCGGTTCGAAAGTTCAGGGTTCAGCCCGAACTCGGGATGTTTGGCCTGTTTACAAAAACCCTGAGCCCGAACTGGCCGAACAAACTTCGGGTTCCAAACCCATTCAGGCAGGGACAAAGGGCAGGGAGGAACCCGTTTTTCCCTCCCCCCTCCAGGCTGTGTGGGTGGAAGGGGTGCCAGGGAAAAAAATTCCAGCCTTGTAAAAAAATATTTACCCTCTCCCACCGCAGGGATTGCCCTACCTGGTGGTGCCTGGGCTCCGTCCCTGGGTTCTCCAGCAGCGGGTCCAGCTATGATGATGCTCTGGAGCACTTCAGGCCACTGGTAGGCCTTCCAGAGTGCTGCCGCCACCAGACCCGCTGCTGCTGTCACTGCCAGACCCAGTGCTGGAGCACCAGCACCACCAGGTAGGTCGGGGTCTGGGTCAGGCAGCAGCAGGTTTGACCCAGAAGGCCTTGTAGCAGCCTGCTGCCAGGCCCAGGGCTGGAGCCCCAGCACCACCAGGTAGGGCTATCCCTGAGGTGGAGGGGTTAAAAACATTTTTTTACCAGGCTGGGCAGGGTGGAGGGAGGGAGTGGTCCCCGGAACCCCTTCCACCTGCGCAGGCTGGAGGGGGAAGGGAAAACCAGCCCCCCCACCCAAACAGGGTTGGGCCCCCGAACATGTTTGGGCCAAGCCCTGAACAGGGGCAGAGACCAGGGAAACAGTACTAAGGGGGGTCTACAAACAGAAAACAGGAAGCTGCAGTGGTAGGGATGCACTGCCCCACTACAGGGGTCCTGAATGCTCAGAGGCCCTGGGACACCTGCCCCCAGTAGCTATGCCACTGGTCTGGCCCCACCCACCTTGCCACCGACTGCTCTTTTCCATGCAATCCTGACTGCATGAGCCTTCCCTCTCAACACACTGTGTCTGTCCCACTTTAGCCGACCCTGAGAGGATCTTTCTTCCAGCTCATGGAACACTTTTTTCCAGACTACAGGACTTCCTCCTAGGCTCCCTTCAGTGTGACCCACCAGAGAGATCACGTACCAGGAAGTCAAGAAAGGCAGGCTGCACTGAATGCGGACCAGGAGGAAGCACCAAGGGTCAAGAGAGAAGTATATTGCGGGCCAGAGGTTCCCCACCTCTGATCAGGACTTTTGCCTTATCTAGCCCATGGAGCTTGCACTCGTTTTCGAAGTGACACATCCAGTAAGGGGTGGGAGGAGGGTTCCCCACCCCTGGTAGGATTTTCTCAAAATGAAAAAAACTCAAATAGGAATTTGGAAATGATTAAAAACATATATTGTTATCAAATAAAAATACATCAGCTAGTGAAAACTGAAGCTTCTGAGTTTGGATGGCTCTAGACAAGATATCTAATTGTTACTTCTACCTTGAAGTAGAGAAGCTGCGATATTCAGTATTGAACACCAGTGGTGTGCAGTTTCTTATCTTTTCATTAATTACAAAAACAAATGGAGCCCCTTTCATTTTCATAACTAAGGTAACAAAAACAAATGAATAAGCAAACAACATTAATTTGATTTAATTCATGTTTGTTTTTATTGAATTTGTATATATTTTTTTAAATAATTTATAAAATAATAATAAAATCACTCTGCATACTCAAAATTGCCACCAGGGCCATTCTGCACATGCACAGAAATTTTTATAAAATGGCACCGATGCTATAAAATGGCGCCTTTTATAAAAATGGCACCGATACAACCAATTAATAAAATGATGATGATGATGATGATGATGATGATGATGATGGTGATGATTTTATTTCTATAGTGCTCTCCTGCCTTGCATTGCACTCAGAGTGCTTTACAGAATTTAAAACAATATAAAAGTATAAAACAATTCAAAACAATTTAAAACAGTAATATAATACTTTATGATAGGGGAATGAAAAAGGGAGTACAGAGTAAACTTAAGGGAACCAGCATTGGATCCTTAAAGCACCTTGAAATATATGTATATATTTAAAGTAGGAGTGTACCAAATAGTTTAAAAATAATTCACAAGAATTTCTGAGTTTACTTTCCGAGGATCAGGCCCAAGTTTTCAGGCCCATCCTAGGGAACTTGATGAGTGCTTGGGAATTTTGATGTAGCTATCAGGAAGGGGGGGCAGAGAGCAGGAAGGGTCTCAGAGGGCATCAGGGACAGTTAACAGGGCAGCGGAGGTGAGGGGCAGGGAAGGGGGAACAGCAAACTCACCTAAAAGCAATGGGAGCTGGGTGCACAACTGTGGACTATGCTGCTGTGCGTTTGTCCTTTTGCACAGAATTTCACTGTATAAGTCATTTAATTGTATAAAGTTTTATAAACTTTCATTGTAAGAATTTCATTGTATAAATGTTTATATACAATTTTTATACATGTAAAGGACAGAGTTAAGGCTCTGTGAAATTTTTTTGTAGGTGACTTATGATAATAAATAAATGACTTGGAAAGAAAGAATGTCATAGGCTGTTTTTACAAAGACACCCTCCCCTCCCACCCCTCGGTGTTTCGGTAGGTCTGCGGCGGGGGGGTAGTCCATGTACATGGCCAGGGATGGGTATGGGTTAGTGTGCACCCGTGTAAACACCCTGGGCGGTGGGCTGCACACCCATCTCTACCCACCTCCACCCACAGAGCCCTCCAGTAAAACGGAGGAGGCTCTGTGGGTGGGGGTGGGTGGAGATGGGTGGAGGTGTGTGTGTCCATGTAAACGGACACATACCCACCTCCACCCACCATACTGAAACACCCACCCACCCCCGTCTGTGTATTTAAGGCCATAGTTTAGTAATAGTAAAAAGAGTAAGCATGTATGGTAAATATGGTATGATAATAAATTAAGTACATATGTTGTGTTAATGCTGATGTTATGTTGTGCAATATAGATAATGAAGTGTAAAATAATTGTCATGCTTTTGGGCATATAAGTTTTATTACTTTGTATGTTAAATGTGTTTTTTAATGTGAGTGTAATTTATTGTTATGCTTTTTGGTATTTAAGTTTTGGTAAACTGTATTTTGTAAAGTGTATTTTGAAAGGTAATTTTTCTTTTAAGAAATGATCCTGCCTTTAACGTTTTTTAAAACCATTAGGTTTTTTGTTTTAGGAAATATATCTATCTCAATTAATTAAAATGATATATTCAAGTCCTTTCAAGTGCTTCAGCAGGAATTCCACCTACCAAACTCCACTGCATCACAATTCTTACAGCTTATAAACATCTCCTGGTGGATATTTTAGGTCCAGATGACCTTGGGGCTCCTGAGATGCCAACTATGGGTGATTTCAGATGTTACGGGCTGGCGGTTCACCACAATGGATCCCCAGGGGGGGTGAAGACATCAACCACTCCCCGGGGCCAAAAAAAGCCCCGAATAGATGTGACGGGGCCTGGACCACGGAGGGGAATGAAGCCGCCAGATCACGGACCGGGGAAGCACAACAGACGTTACGCCGATCCCCTGCCATGGCAAGCACACCCCGAATCCCCCAGGCAGGGGCGGGACACAGACATGGCCGCCGGAGGGCAAAAGAAGCCAAAAGGCACCAAAGGGAACGCCCACACCAGGGAAACAGGAAGGGAGGGGGGAGAGGGAGACAGAGAACAAGCGCACAGGTCCCACACACAGCAAGCACACACACACGCACGCAGGCACGGAGGATAGCACAGACAGGGAAGGGGGGGACAAAGGCGACCGGACACCAGGGAAAGCAGTCCGGGCTCCGCAGGGGGGGGGGGGGCGGTGCAGGATCAGGAAGAGGGGAGGAAGGGGAACAGGGGGAGGGCAGGGCACCGGCACCAGGTACAGCACACACCCCAGCAGAACGGTCCCCACGGGCACCTCCCACAGCAAACACACAGTCCCGGAAATGGGGGGGGGCCCTGCAGCTCGGGCAAATGCCACAGCGGTCGGCCAGATGTCACAGGGACCCGACTGGGAAAGGCCCAGGAGGCACATGCAGTCCAGGCATCCCAACGAGGAGCAAAGTAACAGCAATCCGGAGAGGCAGTCCAGCACAGCAGGTCCAAGGATGGGTGGCCCCATCAGTGAAGGGGTTCAGGAGGGGCTGTCCTTAGGTCCCAGGTTTCTAGGGCACACAAGCAACCCAGGCAGGTGAAGAGCGGCCCAGAGGGGGCCCAGTGACACAGTCGGAGCAGCAGCACACAGGGAAGGTGGCCTCGCGGCAGCAAGGCAAGTACAGCAGGGTGGTGGAACGCACCGGGGTCCTGCCAAAGGCAGGTCCCGACGCCCACATGGCCCAGGACACGAGGGGGCCTGGGAGGGGCCACAGGTACTCACAGGCAACTGTAGGTGGCAGCGAGGGGCCCGGGCCCCGGGTGCCCGGCCCGATGAACCAGGTGGGGCCAATGGATCATGCCCCGGCGGTATCCCAGCTCGGACATGTGGTGGGAAATCAGGTAGTAAGCCTCGAAGGGGTCATGCACAGACAGCCCCAGTCGGACATCCGGATGGGACCATACCCGCCCCAGTGCCGACAGCTCCGCCACGGAAGGCTCCGTTACACAGCAGGCTGCAGCAGGGGGCCAATGAAGATGCCCCAGGCCCAGAAGCCGGTGATACACAGCCACATGGGTGCGCTGGTACCCACACGCCCTGTGAATGCTCGCAAAGTAGGACATGGCAAAGGCGGGGCCCCCCTCTGCAAGGCACTGTGAGAAGGCTGACAGGCTGCACACCCACAGTGCACTCATGGTCTCTGCCCCGGACCAGGGCACATGCGAACACCTATTCACCGGCATGCACCCTTCAGGGAACCGGACCAGTCCCAGGATCTCGGCATGGAGCCGGAAGTCTTGGGCACTCACAGCGTGGCCCAGGTAGCAGAGCCCAGAGCTCAGGCTGGCGAAGGCGGCTGAGCAGCTGTCCGGTCGGCCCAGGAGCACCTGCACGGCAGGGCTATGCCACAGGTCACAGAGAGAGATGGTCTCGGTGTAGCTCCAGATACTGGGGGCCCTATGGGGCACGTGAAGTGGGAGCCCCGTGGATGGACATGCAGACATGGTCCAGGCGCCCAGGGAGAGTACCAAGGAGCTCATGGGGCCTCGCACACCTTCTGGGGCCGAGGGGCCTCCCGGGGGTCCCAAGGACAGGGAAAGCGGCCACAGACAGCAACATTGTAGCACAACAGAGCGAGGCATGGGGTGCGGACCCGGCACAGCTGCACAGCACCGTAGTTCTCACATACCTCCCAATCAGCACTCCAAGGCCAAGGTGCCACAAACACAAGGGGGGGTGTTGCTTTTGGGACATCACTTCCAGGTGCCCGAGGGGGGAGCGCCCATGAAGGGGGGGGGAGTTACCCGTGGCAGTGCCACAGCAGATGGGGAGGGGAGCATCCTCCTGCGTTACACTCATTACCCACGCATGGAGCAATGGGCTCCAATGATGGTTGCTCCATGTGTGGAGGTGAGTGAAGATGGGTGTGCACCCATGGGAATGGGTGCACACTCACCTCCACTCACCGTGGATGCACACCCTTCCCCACCCCACCCCACCTCGCCCACCACAGCCCATTTGAAAAGGGTCATAGTGCTTATATTCGGATCTTGATTGTGCACTCTAAGCATTATTGTGACATAAATAATTTTAATGGAAAACTTATAGAACTAGTTCTCACATGGAAAGAAAATGGTGTATTTCCATTTTCTTCAAATACATAAACATAAATGGGTATCACCATAGCAACTGAAAGTTTGTCAGTCAGTGGCTTGAGTACAAAACAGTCCCTCAAGATTTGCTTTTGTCTTTGCTGTAAGTATACTATTTTTTACAGCTAACTGCTATATATTAATATTCCAGAGAAATTTAGGGTTGTGATACAATTATACAAATGTCTGGAATTACACCTTTATAATAAAAAACATAGCATACACTCTCCAAATACTGAGCCACTGGACATAAGAACATACTGAGACACACCAATTGTCCAGCTGGCTCTGTATCCTATCTCCTACATTTGCCTGCTCTAAAGGTGAAAGAAATATGACAAAATGAATATAGTCATTAGGGCTGAAATGAGACTTCGACAAAATAGGAAATCTTGTCAAAATCTGATTCTCAATCTTGGTTGAATCAATAACCTTTTGGTACTTGGTAATGTCTTGATGGACATTTTGGCTCTTTTCAAATGGATGCCCCTCCCCCCTCGCCCACATGTGCGGGTGAGGGGGAGTCCATTTGAACGCAGCTACGGGTGTGGGGTGGGCACCCATGGGAATGCCACGGCCAGCGGGTGGGGGTGCAGGTGCGCTCCCGTGCTCCACCCACCTCTACACATCTCCACCCATCACCCACACATGGAGCAACAGGCATCAATGCCAGATGCTCCATGCGTGAAGATGGGTGGTGGTAGGTGCGGGTCCATGGGAATGCACCCAAACGCACCACCCACCCACCCACCGTGTCACCCACCCATTCCTTCACGCACCCAAAATGTTTGAAAAGGGCCTTTCTTTCTCAATTTACAGAATTTTCATTTACAAAGATCCCATTTACCACTTTGCTATAAGGATGTGTGAACAGATCGTGGATCACAAGATCCTGTGATCATGCCGGAAACCGGAAATTCAAGTGCGTGCGGAGCTGTGTGGTGAGAGAGTATGTTTGTTGTGGCTGGCTGGGTGTTTGGTGTGTTTTGGCTGTGTTTGTGTTGGACTGTGTGTTGGGTTTCGGTTTTACTGTTGGTTTGGCTGGTTGGAGAGTATGCTTGTTTTAAACAAAAACAAAAAAATGAAGAAGATGAACACCATTAAATGCCGGGCCTGGGGGAAGGCCAAGGTGGAGGAGCCGGTGGTGGAGAAAGAGGTTCCTCCTGCTGCTGCTGCTGGACCTTTGGTGGTGGAGGAGGAGGAGCAAGAGCCGGCGAGCACAGGAGGTGCTGCCACTGCTTCCAGGTTTGTAAACTTTTTTTTTACTTTGAGGACAAGAAACGTAAGGCTTTCTCCGTTAGCGCGAGCTCACTGGCATGAGGGTCAGTGCGCTGGTGGTGGGCATCAGCCAGGCACAAACAGTGTGTATCAGCGAGTAGCAGCAGATGTTTACCACAGAGAGAGATGGTACTGTAGTGTGGGGGGCTCTTCCAGCAGTCAGGCACGAGCACGAGCAGCACCCCCACCCAAACATGTGCCTGCCAGCCATCCCTAGCAAGGGTCTCCACTCTCTAGTTGCCATCCCTACCTAGTATCCCCAAATAAGGGCAGGATTTGCATGTGCCAGCCAGGGTCTTTCCAGTTTCCATCCCTAGCACCCCAGGGAGGGCAGGATTTGCACGTGCCAGCCAGGGTCTCTCCATTGCTATCCCTCCCTAGCAGCACCACAAGGAGGGCAGGATTTGCACGTCCCAGCCAGGGTCTTTCTAGTTACCATACCTAGCACCCCAAGGAGGGAAGGATTTTCACGTCCCAGCCAGGGTCACCATCTCCTGTTGCCATCCCTAGCACCCCAAGGAGGGAGGACTAGAGACATCATCATAAATGCATGATATTACTTAGGTGCTGGAACAACAGGGAATGGATTGCCCTATGACCTGTTAGTAACAGAAGTCCCTTGCAGAGAGAGATTGGCCACCCACCCACTTGTGGAGACAGAATGCAGGCAGGGCTTGACACAGACCATTGGTCTGATACAGTAATGCACTTCTTATGTTCCTATATTTTTATATTCTTTAGATCTGCTTCAAAAGATTCAGGAGGCAGAGAGAGGGGACCACATCAGGGCTAATCATCCATATTGAAAGGATCCATGGCCAGACGCTGAGGCGGCAGGAGGACTCTAGCATGGCTGTGGAGATGGAGCAACAGCACGAGAAGAAGGAGGGAAGGCAACCTGAAAGCAACGCCATCAAAGACCTTTCCCCTCCTCCAGCCCCAATGTGGAGTCCCCTGAGCCCCAGGAGTCTGCAGAGGCCAAGGCCTTTTGGGCCGAAGTGGAGAGGCCTGGCCGCCAGAAGATTTCAGGCGTACACTGCATGGAGAACCGCCTGGTGGAAAAATTCCAGGCTCTCGAGGTGGAGAAAAAGCAGGTGGAGGCGTACTCCCAGTACATCTGGAACTCTACCACCAGGTGGTCTACAGGTGGCATGCAGACGTGGAAGGGGTCATGGAGTTCCCCATGGCTATGAAATGGAAGAGCACAGGGTGGCCGCCCCTCAGTCCTGTGTTGCACCCCGCCACCTTTTGCCTTTCCCCCAAGTTCCGGGGGACAGGCCCAAAGACTAATTGTATTGCCCCTTAAGTTTTCTTTCAATGTTTGGTTTTGATTTTATAATGTTGTTGTTGTTTTGTTGTTGTTGTTGTTTAAATAATTTAAATAAAAGTTGTTATATTTGTTGTTACAAACCTTGTTTCACCTTTCCAATCTTTTATCCCTATTTGCTGAAGTTCTGGCTGGCAGGTGGCAGAATCTCATACAGCTTATTGATCCCTACCAGCAGCATCTGGCTGGCTCCAGATGTAGTATAGTTAAGCTATTAACCCAAAGATGTTCCAGGTAGCAGCTGGGTCTCAACTTGCAGACAGCCCCCCAGGAGGGGCAGGGCTTGTGTCTTTGTTGGTGTGCCAGAGAGAAAGAAAGACAGGCCCCATGGCAGCGGGCATCAGGAAGCAGGATCTGGTGGTTGGAGGGGCGTTTATTTTCAGCAGCTTCAGAGGGCATCCGCGGGTGGGTGTAGAGGAGTAGGCTGTTGGGGCGGGGTGTGTGTGCGCAGGCTGGCGTGAGGGCACCGGGCTTCTGAATGCAGTGGAATGGAATGCAGCCCCCAGTGACTGGAATGATGGTCCCAGGATCTCGTTGATGGTTTCTGGGATGGACGGGCATGACTGATTCAGGTACAATGGAATGACAGCCTATGTGAGTTTAATAATAATTATGTCCCTAGAATTAGTGTATGGTTGGGCACACTTCATTCAATCAAGCAATAGGTGGTAGCAGCAGATACAGGAACGCACACAGGCAGGCAGGCAGGCAGGCACATATAATACATTGTGTTCTATTGATATATTCCATCTAATTCTGGTAGGTTTGCTGCTGGATGTGGCCAATGGGCATTGATCGGGTGCATGAGCACAGATGGGAGTTCTTCCTGGTTCTGGCAGGTGGCAGCTTGAGCTGGATACACCTAACTCTCCCCCTCCACCCCCATCTCTCTCATTCTACTGGGGAGCCGCTTTCTCTCTCTGTCTCTGGCCATATAGTACATGTGACAGCATGGGTGGGATCGTGTCTGTCTCTCCTTCTAGCAGTGGGGAGACTTTCTCTCTCTCTGTCTGTCTCTGTCTGTCTGTCTGTCTCTCTCTCTCTCTCTCTCACCATGAACAGCAGGTTGCGTAAAGAAAAGGTTGAATAACAGCACCCGGTGAGTGGAATGACAGGGCACAAGAACCCTGAGGGTGGGTCCTGGGCTGGGGCTAGAGTGGAAGCTTCTAGATATTGGACACAGCCCTCCCTGCCAGTAACATAGGCCCCAGA
>QEPC01001999.1:113182-134516 GCA_003113815.1 Sphenodon punctatus | reverse complement strand
AAACACAAAGAACACAGGGAGGGGTACAAAACTGAAATGAAAATCAATCTAATAATAATCCTACTCTAAATAAATCCAAAACTTAAAACAGGGGAAGGGAATAATCAGGGATGGAATAAGAGGGAGAAGGAAAGGATCCAATGGAGGGGGGAGGGAGGAAGGAAGATTGAACACAGGGAACACAGGGATGGGTAAAAAATAAAAACAACAGCTAAATCTATCTAATATAATCTAAATAAATGATAATATGGAGGTAAATGGGTTGGATGGGTGAAATTGCAGGAGGATGGCAATGGATTGGAGAGCTGGGAACTGCTGTAGAGGGAGCCTTCTGAAACGCCTGCTGTTCAGGAACAGTGACTAGTTCAGAAGGTGTTGGCAGGGGGGAGGGTAATAAGTTTTGTTACTTGCTACGCCTACCTCACCGCAAGCCCCATTGGCTCCATGCAGCCTAGCCCATGGCCAATCGCAGACTGCGAAGGCAGTGGTCTGAGGAGAAAAGGCATGATGATTGAGCAGGCTGGCTGCTACTCCAAGTCTCTCCACCACTGGTGCCTGGAAGTCTGCCCCTCAGCTGACCTCCCCCCTCCCTGTGCCTGCCTGTGTCAGGCAGTGGGTCACCAACTGACTGTGGTCACGTTTTTTCTGCCTGGACCACCCGAAGGCGATTTGAACTGACCGAACTGTTCAGTCGTTTCGAAGTTCAGAATCAGATTTGGTTCGGTAGGTTCGGGCCGAACTCCGATCTTCTGAAACGTGTTCACCCATCCCTACTCCAGGGTACAACAGGGAGGAATAGGAGATCCTTGCTCACACTATCTTCATACTGAGACCGTTCCTGGTCGTGACGGAGACCATGATTAGCTCCACTGCCGCCCTCAGCCAGGTGACCCCACTGGTCCATAGTCTCCACAGGAGACTATTCTTGCCAAATTCTTGCCAAATTCTAGAAATAATGGATAAAGGGTTCCAATTTTGTAAGCAATTGACTTTTCATTATTTTAACTGAAAGAGAGGTTTAACAGATTTAAAGATTTTTATTTATTTATTTAAAACTTATATCTCACCCCTCCTGCCCTCAGGGCAGCCTGGGGCGGTGAACAACATTCAATAAAAATATAATTTTTAAAAAAACAATTTAAAATTACAATATGTGAGAGAAAACCCCACCCCACACCCCAACGCTACCCCTCGCCAAAAGCCTGATGAAACAGCCAGGTCTTACATACACGTCGAAACAGCAGGATAGTCGGAGCCAACCAACCCTCCTCTGGCAGCAAATTCCACAGCACAGGGGTGGCCACCGAAAAAGATCTAACATCGGTGGCCACCCTCCTCGCCTGGGGAACCGTCAAAAAGACTCCCACGGACGATCTCAAGGGTTGCATGGGCACATGGGGAGTGAGGCGGTCCTGCAGATAAGCAGGGGCCAGGCCATGAAGGGCTTTAAAGGTTAAAACCAGCACCTTGAACCTGGCCCGGTACTTTATAGGCAGCCAGTGCAGATCCCGGAGCACTAGTGTCATGCGCTTCCTGCGACCCGCCCCCGTAAGGAGTCAGGCCGCAGCATTCTGCACCAGCTGCACCCTCCAGACCAGCTTCTTGGGCAGCCCCATGTAGAGCATGTTGCAGTAATCCAGCCTTGAGGTGATGAAGGCATGGATGACAGTGGCGAGGTCAGAGTCTGAAAGATACGGCCGAAGCCGCTGGACAAGATGTAACTGCCGAAACGCACTCCCCGCCATGGCCGCAACCTGAGATTCCAGCTCCACCGTCGCTCTAACCGCCTGCTCTCCCGCTTCAAACACCGCAGGCCCTCAGTAAATCAAGGAGACCTGTGGGAGACTCGGGAGGGCAGCGGATGCCTGGGAACCACTCTGTCAATGGTTTCGACCAACAAGGTGGTCCAGAAGACTACGAGATCATCGACAGAGCGGGTGTCAAGGTCCAGGGGAAACTCCCCCAGAGCATTCCGGAACAAATGCGGTTCCATAAGACTCCGGGGGTAGACTGATCTAATAGGTCCTGCATCCTGCCGGGGGCTAACATGCACCAGGATGCACACCTTAAGGAGGTAATGGTTGTGCATCCATGTCTGGCTGTAACTTCTTTGTTGTCCATCCAATTTGGATGAAATTTTGACAGATTGTACCCCTTTTCCAAGGTATCATCCGTTTAAAATTTCAGAAATATTGGATAAAAGGGCCTAATTATGGTTTGTGCATGCATTTCTGGCTGTAACTGCTTTGCTCCCCATGCAATTTAGATGACATTTGGATACATTATACCTCTACCAAGGGATCATTCCTGACAAATTCAAGAAAGTTTGGATAAAAGGTCTTGATTATATGAGCAATATCTGAGCGTGCCCAGAACTGGTTGGCCGCATTCAAGTTGGTGCCCTTGTCATCTTGGAAAGGTCTTGGGCATGCTCAGAAGGGGCCATTCAGTCCTTTCTGAGCATGACCGTTTTTTCCCCTTTTTTTTCTGATTTACCAGCCTGGGAAGAGACCATGTGTCACAGGATCCCCTCTGCCCCCCCCCCCTCTTCCCTGACCCCTGCTGGCCTATTTCCTCCCCCCAGACCCTCCTGGATTCTGCCCCCGCCACCAGCTGAATTCTAAGTATTCTCCAAGGATCCAAGGACCAGCCCGAACACTCGGACGGGTCCAAGGACCCTCAGAAATACTCACAATTTTTTTGTAATACTCAGAACATTCCTTAATAAAATCCAAAGAAAGATTATAACAATGTATAAAATTCTTTTTCTAAATCAGTTCCCCACATTAAACACCACCATTATTTTCCCAATACCCTGAGTCAAATTGTCATCTACAGATATATGGGAATGTAATAAAATAGCCAGTTGCTGGGATATCATTAGATAATCCCTTCCTCTTAGAATTTGGGTTATCCATTGATTAAATGGGGAGGATGGATTTTTTCTTTTCTTTTATGCTTCCCTTTTATGTATTTTATATATTTTATGTATATTTTAAAATATTTTAATTTTTGTAAGCCGTCTCGAACTGCTTAGGCAGGAGAGGTGGGATATAAATGTTGGAAATAAATAAATAAATAAATAAATAAATGCTAATGCTGAACTGAAGCCATTGCAGTCCAGGGAGTGTGACATCCCCCAGTAGAAATTCTTCCCAGTGCAGGAAACAGGGTGAGGCCACATGAGATGTTAACCCACTTTGGGCAGGGAGTTGCAACATAAAAGGCTGAGACAAAATGCTACCCATGCTGACTCCTAATACACTTTGACCCTGAAGCAGAGGGAATCCATCATACCCATCCACTCCAGAGACCCATGGCAGCAAGGGACATAGGCACAGCAAGGATGTTGGGTGGAGATGGGCTCACAGCTGCCCACACAGCCATCAGGAGAGGCACCCAGGACCAGGGCATACTGCTCCTCTCATTAGGGTCTCTCATTAAACCCTCAGAATGGCCAGGGTCAGGGAAGGGGGGCTGCTGAAATGGAGGGGGCAGGCAACATGTCCACTATCTCCAAGGGGTCTGGCATCCCCACCAATTTGTTATATTCTCAGAAATCAGAGCAGAAGAAGGCATTGAAATTCAACTGTGCTGTCTGTGTGGTAGAATCTAGTTCCCTTTGAAACTGTCCTGTTTGTCTCTGCTCTCTATACAAATACAGAATTCCATTCGGAAATGTATGTTCCAGATAATTAATGGCAAGATCAATGCTCTAGCAGAGGCATTTTCCTCTCGGTTGGAGTTCCCCAAGGCACTGAAATTCAACTGCACTGCATATGGGATTGATGCAGTCCTCCTTGTGATTCTTATACCGATATAAGTGTCTACACTGCCATTCTGGAATAGTTTTATTCTGGGAAATTAATGATCATGTAGACAGTTATCCTGGATTGACAATCCTAGGATTTCAAGCCAGAATTGTGTTTGAGTAGAAGCAGCCTTTATGTGAGCCTCAGAGTTTAGAAGTATTTATTGACTGCGAGAGTTCTAGAATTACTACTGAAAAATTATTTAAGATTCCAATGGTCAGATTTTCCCTGTGTTTTAAAGCAAAGGGGATTTTAACAGATAAGAAATCTCATAGAAATTTGTGTTCATAAGCAAATTCACTGACATAAAGAAAAAATTCTTATCTGTTTTTGATTTAAAAAAAAAAAAAGATTTTTGTGTTCTATGGAGCTTTAAGAACAGCAGTATGGCTACTGCCCCTTTAAACACTGAAATGCTTTTTGGGATAGGTGAGTTTGGAAGATTTATTAATTGGATGCACATGGTTGGACACTGAACCAAAGAGTGAATTGGGTATGGATGTAGTCTGTAAATAAAGACCTGTTCACTGTGCTAATTTAATTCATTTTCCTTACTTTATTTGGCCAGTTATTTTTGTAATCCAATTAAATTTACTGTAGTTAATTAAGAAAGACATATTTAGCTGATTGGATTTTAAGAGACATAACAATACCAATTATAACAATCAATCTTATGGGTCTATGCTCTCTGCACACAATTGAATCACTAACGGTAAAAGATAAAAAAAAACAAAAAAAACCACAGCTGAACTACTATGCTGGAAGTGACTATGCAACTAACAATTGCTTTAGCTACAATAACTAGTAGTTACTTACATTAATTTTTTTCAGGTTGGAAACAGTAATTACTTGAAATATAAACTTTGGGTGCTTTCAGACGAGACGGATCCCGCCATGGCCACAGACCTGATCCAGGCAGGAGCTGTCACTCTGAGTTGGACTCAGCCGGGCCACCAAATAAGTGTTACAGCAACCACGGGTAGGAAGTGGGTGGGACAACACACAAACATGTGCCCACACATCCCTGCCCCCCCATGCTGCATGCAGTGCCCCTCCCTGTGGCTGAAGGGTGGCCATGAAGGCACCTGGCCCTCACCGCCTCTCCAGACTGGGTTGAGCGAAGCAGACTGTCAGACGTGATAGCCTACTTTATTCTGGGTCTGCTGGCTGGCTCCCAATCATGGTAACATCTGGCAGCCATTTTTAAACATGATGCTGGCACCTGGATTAATCCACGTTAAAGCAGATTAATCCGTGCCAGCATTACACCTGAAAACACCCAAAGATTTATTCGCTCTGTGTGGAAGGTGAGTAGGTGGGTGGGTTGAATTCTAAATTAAAACTGTAAGTGCTTTCAGAAATCAAGAATTACAGTCAATTTCTTTTCCCCCAAAGGCTTATGTGAAATACATTTTTAAAAATAAAAATTCCAAGTAAATGATTAACCAACTACCAAGAATAAGACCTTGCCAAATCTTTAGTAGCCTTCAGTAGCTAACATCTGACAACCATTAATTATTGTATTTGTCATTATTGTGTACAGAACTGTATGTCTCTTGCCCCATGAGCTTTGTTACCTTGGCCTCTGCCTTGGAAGACTGCCTGAACAATATAGCCAACTGGATTCATCGGAGCTACCTCGTGTTCAATATGGGGAAGACTGAGGTGATGCTGGTGGGGAGGGGAATCCAATATGAGGATGCTCTTGCCTCCCTTGAGCCCTGCATGTTGAGCAGGTGCAAATGGATATCGAGGGCCAGATTAAAAACTTGGGCGTCATTTTCAACTGCTCTCCGCCCATGAAAACTCACGTATTGGATATGGTTCAGAGATGCTTTTTTTCAGCTACACAATTTATGTAAGTGACACTGTTATTTATCCCAGGCTGACCTTGCCAGAGTGACCCAGGCTCTGGTCATCATGTGGTTTGATTTTTGTAATTCCTTCCAATGTGGGAAGGAATGCTTCTCCATCATTTGCAACTTGTTCATAATGCAGTAGCATGGCTATTTACTGTTTGGGGCAACTATGGTCATATTACTACCTCCTTGCATTCTCTGAATTGACGGCCTGTAGAGCACTGCAGATTGAATTTAAGATTGCACTGCTGGTTTCCACAGCCCTGGGTGGAATAGTATAGACCCTGGTTATATTCGAGGCCTGCTCCTGGAACCTCACCTAGATGGTTATCTGTGCTCAGAAACCACCCACTGTTTGTTGGTAGGTGATCAAACCTTTGCTGTGGCAAGTCCCTCTGTGTGGAACTTGCTCCCTCCAGATGTCCATCTCAGTTCCTCCCTTTTCACCTTTAAAACACACCTGAAGGAAGACTTATTTATTCTCCAAATGCTAGTAGGATTCCCTGCTGGTTCATGTTAATGTGTTTTTCCTCCCTCTTAACCTTCCCCTTTTAAATTGTTTTTAAATGGATTTATATTTTAAATGGATTTTACATTGGGTGATTTTAGACGTTACAGGCCTCCCTTTTACCACAGTCAATCCCATGTGGTGGAGGAGGCCCCATAACATCTAAAGGGGTTCCCATCAGAGGTTCACCCCAGTGAATCTCTGGCGGAATCTGAATAACCAGCATTCCAGAGGGGAGGCCGACCTCACCTCTGGACTGGTGGTTAGCTGGACCACGGTCTGGAAATGGCAGAGAGTAATGTCTGTTACTTCCGCTGAGTCCGGAGGATAGTGTCGGCCACGATCCAGAATCAGGCGCAGCGGTCGGATTGGCTGCTGCATCCGCCCGTCTCCAGGAAGGCAGGTGGCTGGGGGAGCGTGGGGAGCGGGGCTGTACAACTGCACGTCGCGCTGCACAGCCCCGCCCCCTCCCTGATCCCTGGGCGGAATCAGGTGGGCACATCTAAAGGATGGCCGGCCTGATTCCTGTCATGTATCCGAAATGGATCCCGGACCGTGGTAACAAGGGAGGCCAGCATGTCTAAAATCACCCATTGTTTTATCATATTCTTATGTTATGAAGCATTCTGAGCACCATTTGGTAGAGGGGGTACTATGAAAATAAAATTATTATTATAGTTATTTTATATATATCCTGTACTAGTCCCAAAGCCCACAGGGTAACTCACAATAATAAAACAACACATTTAAACAAAATACAAATACATCATGTATGTAAGTGTGCCTATGTGGCATGAATTTCTGGTCAACAATTATGACTTTGGTGAATCACTATTGTTCATTTTCTTCCATTTGATACAATCACAACCAGTTTGTTCTTGTCTAAAACCAAATCCTGGCAGAGCTCTGTGCAAGCCAATCCATTATGCAAGTCACTTGGTCCAATGAAAAAGAGATTTAGAATTCAGCAAAGTTATAGGCTGAAATATATTTGCACAACGGATTGGTTGAAAAGTGTTCAACAGGGAACAAAATAATTAAGGGGATGCAAGCAGTTCCCTGAACAAAGTTTTACAGTCGAAGAATGACTTGGTGGCAATGGGAAAAGTACAGGGAACATGGGACCTTGTGTATCCCTTAGCTCTTGTCACAAAGATGATAAGTATTAAAGTAGATGATGTATATAGTACAAGCAAGCAACCACTTGTAATTACAAGAGAAGGAGGGGTATAATATTAACTTTATAAGTATCAGATGTAAGTTCCTTCTTTTATCCCACAATCAATACCTTTTGAGATGGAAGTGGGAGTTGTCTTCCACGTTTTACAAACAACACTCTTACATCATGCCTTAAGTTCTTGCTTTTATTGACAAGTTTCTCATTTTTCTGAGCACCTCAGAAACATTTTTCATTAAATAAAAGTTTTACAGTTGATTTTGGGTGAGATGTTTGGGAACACCTAGATTTCTGAAAACACTTAGCAATGGCTAAGATTGCACCCATTCCTGTCAATAGTAAAATCCTATTGACTTTGATGTGTGCAGGCTAGGCCATTTCTAAGAGTTCTTGAAATTTACATTCTTTTCACATGCATTGTTATTCTGATCCTTCTGTTCCATTTGCCTTTCATACATTTAAGATGACAGCTCTGCTGAATTTTAAAAGACATTCCTTATTCTAGTGCCTATTGTTCCATGAACCATATCAAAGAGTTACTTTTTTGTTTATTCCTAGACTTTAGATATGTTTTGAAACAATAATGTTATGCAAAGTGTCATGCTGAGTATAAAAATGAATGATCTTTATAGTGATTAAAACATGAGCTCGTGTTTAGTAAGAATAAACCTTTCTCCCATATTGAATATTGGGATTATACACTATGGCCATGATCCTCACTGCCAAAAAGAACAGCACAAATGGCACAAATGCTGCCATTGCATCATCATGCCACACACTGCCAGGAATGCCACAAACAGCAGGATGATCCCAAACCCCCACATGCACGGCTTACATGCAGACATGTGCACAAATATGCACGTGCGTTTTGCATGCACATGGTTTGCACACGCACCATAGTTCCTGTAGTGGGGCTGTGCGTGGGGGATGAGTTGCTTCTGTAGGGTTACATATGCATCACATGTGTGACATATGTGCTGCACGGCGCTTGGGATCAGCCCTATTGTCATTGTGCTCCATAAGTCCTGGCCTTCAGACTGTGACCTTCAGGTAAGTACTGGCACTACAAAGTAGTAGACTGAAAGAAGGGACGATCCTGGGCAAAATTGTGGTAGGTACAGCCCAGTGTGGTTATTAGCCACCCTAAAGCGAACCTTGCACTCTAGTTAACTACAGAGGTAACCATCTGATTAAAGCAGAACATGAGTAGAAAGCAGTCCTAACACATTCAAGATGCAATACCCTTTCCCCCTTCCTTTCAAGAGCACTGGCATGGGTGGTGTCAGTTTGGTGACAACTCCCCCCACCACACACATAAACATACCCACACTGCAGCCTATGTACAATTACTCATCATTTGGTGTAGTATTGTATCTCGCCTCTGAATTGATGCTTGAAACTTTATAAAGAGGATCAGAATGAATGATCAAGAGTGGAATATGAATAATTGTCCACAGACAAATAAATGTAGGTAATTATCCAAATAGCAGACATTATGCAACCCCAGTGGTCATATGAATATACATAGTCAAAATGAACGAAGAGGCATGAATCTGAATTCACTCAGAAGTAGGGCTGTAGCGGAATATCGCAGCGGTAGCTATTTCCGGCGGAAACAGTGTTTCCGCAATTAGTGGAACGGCATGGCAGAGGCTTTCATTCCGCGGTTTCATTCCGCGGTTCCGCGGTTCCGCTTATTTAATTCCGCAACTTAGTGGAATCGTGGAAACATGACATTTTCGCTATTTCCGCAATTCCGCCAGCGCCAAAAAATAGCGGAATAGCGGTTTTCCGCGATTTCCGCAATTATTCCGCAATTTTTCCGCAATTTTTCCGCAATTCCGCGATTTGCAGAATTCCTGCGGAATTAGCGGAATATCCGCAGAAAAGTCGCGGTGTGGCGCGGGCAGTTCCGAAATGGTGGAACGGAATCGCGGCGCGGTAAAAGCTGCTGCCGCATCAGCCCTACTCAGAAGTAAGATTTTGTGAATATGTTTTCCCTATTATTCAACAGGTCTAACTTGTCCAGAGGTACTTTCACAAGTTCATCAAGAAATTCAGGTCCTACAGAATGGGTTCAATATATCTATCTTTTGTCTATCTATATTTTTAATGTATATTTATGATTTACACCCACACCCACCCACCCACCCACCCACACAATCAGAAACTATGACAGACAGTTTGATTAAATGTTTATCCAAACTGTTACCTACAGCAAAGATGCATCAGTTATTCCTTCTGATAGCATACAAAAACATCTTATTGCAGCATAATTGTAGTGAATTTACTTCATATAGATGAAATAGAAGTGCACATGCACATCAGAGACAGTAAAAGTGTTTGCAATATAAAAGAAGGAAAATAAGACAGGAGAATATTTATTTGTGGAATAAAAGACAATATTTCATCTTATTTATACAGTCACATTTCTGTAGGCAACTGTATGCTTACAGAAAAAAGAAAGAAAATTCAAGAGGACAAACTTCAATATGAGAGAAAATATAAAGAAGACGGAGCTGGATTGCTTAATCAAATTTGCCCTTTCAATCAACGCAGGAGGCGCTTAGGATTTGGAAACTGGCTGCAGCTGGTCTACAGAATTCCCCTACGACACAGGAGCACTCTTCTGACAGAAGTGTATTCAGTCATCCTACGCCTTCTGCACCATTTACACAATCAGCTGAGAGAGTGTGAGTGAGAAACATAAAGCACAGACAGAGGGAAAGGCCACAAGACACATGGCAACCTTATCCCACATTAGCCCATGATGCAATATCAGGGCAGGTGGTGGATCTGGCTGATCCTGTCTTGTGTGGCTTCAGCCTATGTTCTCGTACCCTGATCTCATCCAGTTGTATGTAATGCAAACAAACCCTAGCAAATTAACCCTGCCAAGATTGCAAACCAGTTGCAAACCCCATTCACTCAATTGTGATTCTCACAGACTGGGAGTGGGGAAAGTCAGTATCAGTTGCTCTGTTTGTTCCCTCACGCACTTTCAGCTGACTTCAGATGAGCCTGCAGAATAGGATGTGAGAAGGTGTGTGTTTAATGCTGGAAGTAGATCCATCCATGGTGTTCCACTCAGCATGAACAAGCTACTGCTGGCACGGGGCTAATTAGGACCCTGCATCAGCTGCCCAAATCAGAGCTGTTAGGAAATAGCTCTAATTCTTATGGGGATTGGGTCCGTCTCTGAGGTTAAAGAATCAGATGAATCAATTATCTGACCATCTCTCTTCCCATTCCTATGCAAGGTGGTGGAACAGTGGCACAGGAAATGAGCTCAAGGATGTTTCCTTCTGCCTACAAAAACATTTGAAAGGCAAGATACTAATCAAAGTCAAACCAATCTCACTTCTCTAAATTAAAAAAGTAAAATTCACAATGAAATAAGCTTCAGTTTTGTTTATGCCTGGTAGCACAGAGGTAAGGAAATGATGATATGTTGAAAGACTTCCCATTCACTGAAACATCTGCTGATTATTAGATATGCTTTGAGGACATACCTGTCAGTTTGGGGTATGTTAGTTGGCCTCTCTGAAGATTTTGTACCTATCTATAAAAGTCCTTGGTATCTGAATGCATGTGCATCAACAATATTACACGCTTTCAGCGTATTGTAAGAGAATGCAGGAACTCTTAGGGTTGGAGACTGCAGGTGAATCACTCTCTGCAGAAGGAAGGTAGTGCCTGCAGAACCTCCACAATTAGGCTGCTTGGCTCACAGAACAGGAAAGAAGTTGTAACAAGAAAGATCCCATTGACACTCACTACAAAGGTTTGAGGAAGAATACCAGAAGCCTGGAAGACTTTTTTGTGAGTTTTGCACTTAGGGTTTGTCTACACTAAGTATGAATCAACAACATGATGCTATTATTAAAAAAAGGCAAGTGACACTTTGAGCATGGCTACCTCAGCCACTTAGGCTGCCAACACACCCTCCCCCTGCCATGGACCATCGGGGAGGGGGAAGTGCACTGGGATGGCCTTTTCAGGTGACATGTTCCTGGTGTGAGAAAGGGATCCCCATCACTCCATGCCAAGGCTTGTGACTTGCAGAGGCTGCTTCCCCTGTACATTGCACCTATGAGTGGCAGACCTGTCTGCAGGCATGGCTGGCAGTGGCTGCTGCTGTTCATATGGACAGGGGCTCTGTGGCTGCATGTTGCCACATATCCATTTGGCTTGGCCCAAAAGAGCTCTCTGTTTTTTCCAGCTTCATGAGTGGTGTTTCTCATGACTCACAGGAGTGAACATCTAGCCGATGCGTTCCCCCTTCAGATGGGTGGTTGGATCCATGGGACCTGGGTGGCCATGCGGGATAGCATCCTGTTTGAAAACACCCCTCTTTTATTCAACATTGGTCAGACCTCAACAGGAATATCATGTCCAGTTTTGTGCTCCACATGTAAAGAAGGAAATTGACAAACTGGAGTACTTTTGGAGGAGAGCAATGAAGATGAGCAAGCATTCAGAATACAAAGCAATTTGTCCATAAGACTGAAGGAACTGAGATTATTCAGCCTAAAGAGAAAGAAGACAGCAGAGGGGATACTGGCATGTTAACAGTTTTCAAATATGTAAAAGGCTTCTAAAAGAAGGATTGTAACCATTACCAATTGTTCTGTGTGATAACTGAGCATAGGACAGGAAATAGTGGGACTGACAGATTTTTTTAAAAAGTGGTTAAGGTTAAATATAGAATGTGTTTTCTGGCCATAAGAACAGTTAGATAATTAAAAAGTCATCAAGAGTGATTTTACAGTACCATTGTCGGAAGTTGCTTTTATAAATAAATAAATAAATAAATAAATAACTAGATAAGCATCTGCTAGGATTGTTTAAGAGTAAGTGGGCAAGGGGTGAACTAGACTGACTTTTACATACCCTTCCAGAACTAAAATTCTATAATATAAAAATGGCACTGTATTTATTTGTGTTGTTTTCAAAAAAATTAATTAAATTAGTACACCATTTTGGGTTGATTCTATTAGATCAAGGGTGTCCATTCTCAGAGAGTTGCATCTATACAAGCAATTTGATTTCTAATAAGTCAATACATGCAGTGTGCAGGAACAGTCATAAATGAATCAGTATGTACTAGCTTATAGGTTTCTGAGCCATTTGAGAAGGTAATTCAGAGGTCTGAGGTGAGGTACCATCAGTATGCTGATGACCCTCAGCTTTACCTCTGTTTTTCATCTGACCCAGGTCCTGCAGTCTCAGTGCTTACTCAATGCTTGGCTGCTTTCGGGGACGGGATGAGAATGAACCGATTGAAGGTGAATCCTGACAAAGTGATGATGGTTGGCCGGTCCTGTGACCTGGGCAGAATTGGGACTCCTGTTATAGATGGGGTCCAGCCCCCTTTGGTCACTCAAGCTCGGAGCCTTGGAGTGCTTTTGGACCCTTTGCTGCGCCTGGATTATCAGTGTTTTTCTCCATCTCCATGTGGGATGATTTCAGACGTTACGGGTGCCCGGTTTACCGCAGTGGATTCCTGGTGGGGGTGAACTGAACAACCACCCCCCGGGGTCAATAAAAGCCCCAAACAGATGTGACGGGACCAGGACCACGGCAGGGAATCGGGCCAGCAGATCACGGGCCAGGGCAGCGCAACAGATGTGACACCGATTCCTGGCCATGGTCAAAACACCCAGAATCCACCGGGCAGGGGCGGGACACAGACATGGCTGCCTGAGGGCAAACAAAGTCAACAGGCAAACAAGGGAACACCCACACAAGGGAAACGGGAATGGAGGGGGGGAGAGGGAGAAGAGCCGGCCAGGTACCACAGACAGCGGGCACACAGACAGTGCGGGCACAGTGGAACATACAGCACAAGCACACACCTGGGCACACACACACACACACAGAAGGGAAAGGAAGGGACGGGGGATAGGGCAGGGGCACCGAGGGTACCGACACGGGGACCTGGGCAGGCAAGGTTCCTGGGGGGGCACCTGCCATCACATAGGCACACATGGTGTCTGTGTGCAGGAGCAGGGAGGTCCCAACATCATGGAACCTGTCCATCTTGGCAGAGCGCTCCCACACCATGCCTGTGATGGCCTACTCCAGCTGCCCTAGCGCTTCCACCTGCCTGCTGTGCTCCCGGCGCTCCCGCCTCTGCTCCAGGCGCACCTCGGCCTGGAGCCGCATGTCTCACACCTCCGCCCACTCCAGGGACCGCTCGATGGCCGCCTCCATCCAGTCCACGGCTGCTATCATCCTCTCCCCCTGTTCCACTGAGGTCCGAATGATATCCTCCACCTGGTCCTTCCTCCACCAGTGGACCCGTGCCCAGTGCTCCCTCATGTGTTGTGCTGGGGGCATGGCCCTGGAGATGCTGGCTGCTGGGGTTGCCCTTAGGGTACAGTAAGGAGAGTCGGATGCCGCCCTGGGCACCTGCCCCCGGCCCGGAATGGGACCGGGGCTCCGTGGGCCCCCGGGCATGTCACCCGGCCCCTTCCCACTCCCACTCCCTGGTCTCTCCCACTGCCTCCAAGTGTCCTGGGACCCCCTCTATGCACCCCGGTGGACCCTCCCACCCAGACTGTGTGCCTCACCTGGTTCCTCCGCCTGCTGCCCGGGGTCCTCGGCAACTGCCTGCTCACCCGCCTGAGTCTGGTGCCGGGGTGTTCTGTGGCCTGTGGGTGAAGAGGGGAGGTTGTTGGTATAGGGGTGTGCAGTTGGGCGACCGGGACCATGGCCCCCTTCCTGCCTTGATTTTGGCCCATCCATCCCCCCCTTGGCCCCTGCCCCTGTGGGCCTGGTCCCTCTCCCCTGTCCCAGTCACCCGCTTACCCTCAATGTCAGTCTCCAATCCTTCCGAGGCTGGCCCCTCAGTGTGGGACTGCTCCCGCATGGACCACTGGCTGAGGGTGATGAGGGTTCCGGCCTCGGACTCTGCCTGTCCGGCCTGGGGGTGGGTGCTTTCTGGGCTGCTGTCTGGGGGGGGCTGCTTGTGCCAGAGGTCCAGGGGCGTTCCTCCTGGGGTTCCATGGCCCTGGAGCTTGTGTCTACCAGGAGGGCGGAGAGGGGAGGGGGTACCTCAGCCTGTTCCCTGCCCTGGACCACTACACTCCCCACGAGCTGTGGGGCGACTATCGACCCCTTCATGTGCAGTATTCGGTCCAGGGCATCATAGAAGGGGGCATTCTGGGCTCCATGTCTGGACTGCCTATTGTTGTCCCTGATGGCCTTGTACCCCCTCTTCAGCTCCTTGGCCTTGGAGCAGCACTGTGCCATGGTGCAATGGTGCCCTGCCACCTCCATGTCCCCCACTATGTCCTGGTAGACATGCTTGTTGCGCTGGTTGAGCGTGAGCTCCAGCTGGTACTCCAGGGTCCCCCGGATCTGTATGAAGTCCCGGGTCTCCTGCAGCCCCCACTGGCCCCCTCCGTGGTAGGGCTTCCTCCCTCATTTCCACTGTGGGTCCTCCTCCTTCTCCTCCTCTTCCTCCTCCACCTGGGCTTGGCCAGTGTCCTCCGGGGGCTCGTCCACCCGGGCCCTTTTCCATGTCTGTGGGATTCAGGGTGTGTGTGTGTGTTATGGTTGGTTGTGGTTCTGGCCCCTCTCACTGCCCACCCCATTTCCCACCCTCCCTGCTGGGGGCCTGAGCTGGCCCCCTGCCCCCCCTTGGTGCCCCATAGCCCCCTGTTCCCCTCCCCTTGTTTCCCCTTACCCATTTCCAGGGTGCCTCCTCCCCCAGTCTGGATGCTGTCCCCAGGGTGCCATATCCCGGCTGCTGCAGGTGTTGTCCCTCCGCCTCCTCCAGCCTCTGCATGACCCCTGCCTCCCCCTCCCCTGCCTGCGCTCCCTCCACTGCTGCCCCTGCCACTGCTTCCTCCACCCTCTTTTTCTCTCCTACTTATCTCTTCCACCTCCCTCCTCGCTCCATCCCACCATGCTTCCCTGCTGTGGATTTCCCTTTAAATCTCCCTCCAGTGGCTATGTTGTTGCTGGTTGCCTGGCAGTGCTGCTGAGTGCTTTGTCCCCGGCTGGGGATCATTTTCTTTGATTCCAGACAGTAATTGCCATCCAGACATTACTTTTTGTTGTTTCCTGGTGGGAATCTCTTTGACCACACTTCCACAGATTGTCCGGTGTGGAGCCCCGGCAGCATGGTTGAAACTGACCCCATGTGAGTATTGACCATGATGAACATCTGGCGGCCGCCGAACAGATGTTCAGGGTGCTTTGGCCCCGCCACGGGGTTGACCGTGGTTCACTGTGGTTGAGCATGATCTCGTAACGTCTGAAAATACCCCTGTTGAGAAGGCTGCAGCCTTTTCTCACTGACTCGGACTTGCCCACTGTCATCCATGCTTTCATCACATTGAGGCTGCAATGAACTCTACATGGAGCTGCCTTGATGTCTGCTCAGAAGCTGCAGCTAATGCAGAATGTGGCTGCCTGACTCCTTTTGGGAATACAGGTCACCAGGAGTACATTGCACTGGTGTTCTGGAGTCTGCACTGGCTATCTATAGTTTTCCGGGCACAATTCAAGATGTTGGCTTTGACCTTTAAAGTCCTAAATGACCTGGGATACATGTATCTGAAAATTCCCCTTTCCTATCTTGCTCCTAGTAGGAGCAATTGTTGTGACTTCTGTGGTTATCCAGGGGCACCCTCCTGTGGATTCATTAACCCTGTTACTCTTCTTTGATTGGTGGGGGCACGCAGGAAGACATTCTTGGTTGCTGCCCCAATGTGATGGAACTGGCCCCCTGGAGATCCATCCGAGTCCGGGCCTGAACATCTTTCAGAGGTGGTGTAAAGCTTTTATTTTTATTTATTTATTTATCAAATTTCTTCCCCACCCCTCCTAAAACAGCTCAGGGCAGCTTACAATACAAACAACCACAAATATAAAATACATCTAAAAACAATTAAAACATTCCAAAATACAAATTTTAAAACAGGGACAGGAATCAGGATAAAACAATAAATAGGGTAAGTGGAGATAAAACCCCACTAACCCACCCTCCCACCCTCCCCAAAGGCCTGGGCCAACAGCCAGGTTTTACAACTTCGCTGGAATGTCAAAAGGCTTGGGGCTAGGCGAGCTTCCTCTGGAAGGGAGTTCCAAAGGCGTGACCCAGACACCGAGAATGTCCTCTCCATTGTGGCCCCCCACTTAACATGGGGGACCTCCAAGAAGGTTGTCAGGTGGGGATAGGGAGAGGAATTAGGTGGGAGGTTGTTGAACTGCGTTGGTTTTTTGGGGGGGTGTTGTATTTTAAATGTTTTAAAATTGAGATGTGTGAACAGAATGCGATTCAAATGTTCGGATGTTCGTTCATTCATTTTGAAACCAGAGTTCAGGTTCGGTTGTTTGGTCGGCCGAGTTCAGTTCGGCCGAATTTGGCCGAACATTCGAAAATAGCGCTATCAATACCGATACCGATACTGAATTTGAAGTTGTTTTTTTTTATATCAGTATCATTTGGCCCTGAAACAACCCCTGGTCTCCACCTCTGGTGCCAGGAAGTCTGCTCCTCAACTGCCTCCCCCTTCCAGGCAAGTTTTTCCTGCCCAAAGTCACATTTTCCCCACTCCCAAACTCATCCAAACTCACCCGAACATGACCGAACTGTTTGACCATTTTTGAGTTCAATTCGAACGTTAGGTTCGGACGTACGAACAGACCAAGTTCCGTCCAAACTCCGAACATCCAAACCGCGTTCACACATCCCTATTTTTAAATTGTATTTTATAGTTTTGTAAACCAGAAGCTCAGGATCTTTCAGGGAAGGGAGAGGTATAAACGTTAAAAAATAAAAATAAAATAAATTTCCTGCAAATTGGCACATGCTGCAGAAGGTACCAGTATATAATATTTCATAATAAAAAAACCCTCCCATTTACAAGAAGAGTTAAGGGTCTTGCAAATTCAATCATGTACTAAAAAGCATGGAAATTGCAAGTTAAGGCTCCTGCCTTAACTTCCATGCCATGTTATCAGTAAAGACATTGTACACTCACATATTGTGCTCACTTACTACTTAGGTGCCATGCACACATACTTTGCCTTTATCTTTCAGCCCCAATCCTTTTCCTCTTTGCAGGTTGGGGGCAACACTGAAGCTGGGGACAGGAAGTCATGAGCTGGCCCCTCACCCACTCCATTTCCTCTTTAAGGAAGAGAGAACTTAGGAGTTCAGACTCCCACCACTTCTCTCCCTCTAATCTACTTGGTCCCAGCCCTGTAACAGAGACCTCAGGACTTCTGGCTTCCCATCTCTCCATCCACTCTAATCCAGTAGGTGCACTCCATTCACAGACAACACAATAGTCCTCGTTCTCAGCTTGTTCTCCTCTCCCCTGCTCTCAACCTTGTAACAGACAACCCAAGAGTTCTTGGTCCAAGTTGCCCCTCTAGCCCTGTAGCCCCCACTCCACTCACAGATAAGTCAAAAGTGTCATATGGGACAGAAGTAAGGGTGTGTGTACTGTGGAATGACAAAAGAAAACAACAGGAGATAAAATGGAATAACAGGAAGGAAGGCTATTGGGAGTCAGAGGATAGGGAGTCAGCTATGGAAAGTGGGTAAAACAATAGGACTGCTTCCCCAGATACCCCATCAGTTTTCTGAATCAGTTATTTCACTCAGAACCTTATTGTTGTAACTATTCCTAATTCCCCCTGTCATTCCACCCATTTATTTAATCCTGCACAAAAATCCTACTGTTTGTATTTTTCCCTGTCATTCCAACCATTCCACTTACTGCATATGGTGCCTTCCTCATCATTTCACCCCCTCTTGTCTTCCCTTTGTACTCCCAAAGATGCAACAGTGTTGTATAATTTCACAATCACTTAATTGGATGTTGGAATGACAATAGTATTTATTTAGAAATTGGCACTGCTGTTGCCTCCATTCCTTCCAATGGCCGTTCCATTTTATTAATTTCAACGCATACCCAACTTAGTTTTAATGAAAAATTTTATATGACTACCAAGCTTGATGGTGCTCTGGGAGGACAGTGGAGACTGATGCATAACAGGGATGGTTGTGAGCCATTAGTCAGCTGTCTCATTCTCCCCAACTGAAATGAAAGGATAAAGGAAAAGGAGGGTGTGAGTGGCCAGCTCACACCCTCCTATCCCCAGCTTCAGTGTTGCCCCCAACCTGCAAACAGGAAAACTATTGGGGCTGAAAGACATAGGCAAAGTATGGATGCATTGAGCCTAAGGGCTTTTTTAGACATGCATGAAACTCATGGGGGTCTGACGTGATCGCTGCTTCTGCCGCATGTCTTGTAAATGCGCATGGCACATTTACAAGGCGAGGTGATAGTGTCTCCTCCTAATTAATCCGCTACTCTCTACACCGTGTCTGATGGTCTAAAGAGCATCAGACGTGTTGCAGAGAGTCTCTCTGCCCCGCCTCTTCTTTCATGCCTCTCTGCGCCTGCGCGAGGTAGCCAGCATAGGAAGTCCTAGTGAATGACACAGGGGAAGCTCCAGTAAATGATGGCACATCATAGAACTGGAAGAGAGGAGGTAGGAATCCACGGATGGTTTGATACGGGAGAGAAGTGGCTTCAAACCGCGTCAAACATTTAGACGAGAACAAAGTAAGGCAACTGATTAAAGAATCAGCTGCGTTTTTTGTCTCATCTAAAAATGCTCTAAGTTGTAAGTGAGCACAATATGTTAAACTGTACAATATCTTTACTGCTATCATGGTATGGAAGTTAAGGTGGGAGCCTTAACTTGCAATTTCCATGCTTTTTAGTGCATGACTGAATTTGCAAGAACTTTAACTCTTCTTGTAAACTAGAGATTTTTTTATTCTGGAATATCCAAGTGTTTTGTTGTTACAAAATAATGGCTAAAATGTGTTCTGCTCGCGCAGTAGAATGCTGAACAGCATAACCACTATGAGAGCAGGGCTTCAGGGAGGCAAAGGTGGAGGAGCTGTTTAGAAGGTTGTTACCTTCAATTGAGAAGCCGTATTTTTACTGGTAGCTCCCTGTTTTAGTAAGAATACAATAACTTTGATTCGGTTTAAGCATTGCAAACTTCCAAAAACTGCTCTCTGTGATCTCTCTAGCTCATGGCTTGTACAGGAGTCTCCCACCCTGCTCCCCACTGTCAGAGCTCTTTTCCTTGTACAACACTGGCCATTCTGCTTTCTATAAGGACTTCCCACTGTACAGGACCCCCTGGCTAATTCACTCCTTGTACAGAGCTCTCTGACTCTGCTGTGCCCATGTACAGGACTTTCCACCTGGCATAATGCTGCCCATCCTGCAGTTCTCTCCCTGTACAAAACTCCCTCACTCAGTTCTCCATCTAGGGCTTTCCCCTGGCAATTATGGCCATTATTCTGCAACTCTTTCCCTCTACAGGACTCCCCCACTTTACTCCCCCTTGGATAGGGCCCCCTTTCTTGCACAATGCTTCCCACTCTGCAGACCTTTCCCTGTACTGGGTTCCATAATCTGTATACCCAATAAAGCTGAACCCTGTAAAGTGCTCCCCCTGTGCATGGCTTCCACTGTGGAAGCTATTTACAGTGGCTCTGCTCCCTCTCTTTTCCCAGCATGGATAGGCTCTAGCAAGCAGTGTCTTCTGGGAGTTGTAGTCCCTGGTATTCAAGCCTGTTTACTTTTAAACATTCTCTGCATTATGCATAGCATGTTTGCAAGCACTCCACACTCAGGATGGTCTCCATAGGCTAACAGTGAATTTTCAAGATGTCATAACTTAAAAACTACTAACTGGATTTACAAAAAGTAAACCAGACGGCATCCTCTGGCAGGCTCCTTGTATTTTATAAAAGGCTTACACCTCCTCCCAACCAACACAAAACCCTTTACCCTGTCGATATCAAGACGGTCTAACTTTTGAAAAAGCAAACTTCAAAGTATAGGTTTCAGACTGCACTATCTTAGCTGTTATCCAAGTGATTTGGCTGTAATTTGGATAGTATGAACCACTCCAGTGGTTCATACTCCAGTGATCCTTTACTACACAATTCACAATCCTAACTTTAATCGTTTCAATTTTAAAATGAATAGAATGTTTGGGCTTTATAAGGAAGCATGCAGCACGCCTGCTCCCTTATAAACTTTATTAGTGGTTCTCTATAAGGGAGCATATATATAAAGTGGTTCCTTATAAACTTTATAAGTGGAGTAGAACTTCATAAGTGGTTCTACTCCAGTGATCCTTTACTACAAAATTCACACTCCTAACTTTAATCATTTCAATTTTATAATGAATAGAATGTTTGGGCTTTATAAGGGAGCATGCAGCACACCTTAACTATAGAGTGGCTCCTGCCACTCGATAATACTTGAAACTGCCAATTATGACAGATGAAGAACAAACCTGGAGTTGAATAAGTAATTAATTACCAACAACCTTCAGAGTCCTGGAGAATGTAGAGGGAGTTTGAACACTGCTACAAACTTTAAAGTATTTCCTGGATGATATAAAAGGAAGGGATATACTTTCCAGCATCTTTTTTTTTTATGACTTGGTAACATTGGGTATTTTCAGACGTTACGGGCGGCCGGTTCACCACAGTGAACCGCCAGGGGGGGTGAACAGTGCAACCACGCCCGGGGGTGGGAAAACGACCCAAACAGATGTGCCGGGAATGGGACCACGGCCCGGAACCGGGCCGCACCATCGCGGGCGGCGGCAGCACAACAGACATGCAGCCGAACCCCCGCCAGGTGCTAAACCCCCACAAGGCACCGGGCAGGGGCGGGACACAGACATGGCCGCCTGAGGGCAAACGAAGCCACAGGGCACACAAGGGAACGCCCACACAAGGGAAACGGGAAGGGAGGGGGGAAGAGCGAGAACAGGCTGACGGCCGGCACACACAGCGGACCCGCTGCGGGGCACAATGCACGACCACAAGCCCGGGCACACACACACACACACACCAGGGAAAGGTCGGGAAGGGGGGGCAGGGGCGCCCGGAACACCCCACCAGGAACAA
>QEPC01001999.1:47745-96827 GCA_003113815.1 Sphenodon punctatus | reverse complement strand
CTGCTGACTGCTGCTACCGACCACCTTGTAACCAAGCCAAGTACACGCACCTGAGACTTCGCATCCGCCTGAATGTTTGTTTGTCTTCTCCCATGTCTCTCCCGCTGTCCCCTCTCCTTGTCTCCCCCTCCTTGTCTTTTAGATTGTAAGCCACAGGTAGGGACCACAGCTGATTGTATGTTCTGTACAGCGCCAGGTTGTTACTGGCGCTTTATAAATGTTTAATAATAATAATAATAATAATAATAATGGAATGTCTAGTGCGAGGCTCTATTAATGTAAGAACATAAGAACATAAGTAGTGCCGTACTGAGTCAGACCAATGGTCCATCAAGCCCAGCATCCTGTCCTCCGACAATGGCCAATCTCGATCGCATGGGAGAGGAACCAAAAGTCACAATGGGCAATTCATTCCCCATTGTTCACTCCCAGCTCCCGACAGTAAGACATTCATCTCGTAAGCTACTTGGTTAATAGCCATTAATGGACCTATTCTCTAATAACTTATCCAGTTAAGGTTTTAAACAATTAAACAAAAAAGGTACAGCCAAAAACGAAAACAATTTTTTTTAATATATATTCATGAAAACAAAAATGACAGATTTAAATAACAAAAATGAAAACCAACATGGGCCCCTGGTGCACACCTCTACTTTGAAGCATCTCCCAGGCAGAGCCTCACCTCTCCTGATTTATGATTGACTGGAAGAACTAGTGTTTTGCATTTCTGGCTGCTGAGATTCTGAGTAGCGGTTGCAATTCAGCTGCTGAGAAATAATGCAACGGACTAAGACAAGACCATTAAGGCAGTGTGGGGCACTGATTGAGAGCTGCACTTGAACTGCTTGAGAGCGGCATGTGACTCCCAAACCACAATTTACCCACCCATGGTGTAGAGTTTCTTTCCTATGTTGTAGATTATCTGGTGTGTGAAGGGTCTTTTTTTTTTGTTTCTTTGTTTTTTTAAAAACTACTTTTTAAAAATAGAAGCAATTGCAGATAGACATATTTGTCCCTGTAATGGTAATGCAGCTGGGGTTCTACTGTGGTTTACAAAAAGGCAGTTCAAGCAGCTCCTCAGGGGGAGTGAAAATGGGAGGAAAGGGCTTGGTGTCAGGAAAGAGAGGCTGTCAGGGAAACTGAAGGGAGGGGTGGGGGGTTAAAGGTAAACTCCTGGCTACAAGGGAAGAGACTGTTTAATCAACTGAGTGTTTTGAAGATCCCTGGAGAGGTAGGAGGGAAAACAATCTCTATTGCTGATGTTGAAGAGGACCTGGGAAAGAAAAGAGACTGGATATTTTGTTGCAGGTTTTGAAAACCCTAGAGAGATCACTGGATAGATTGATTTAGTAAGCATGTCTACTCCTGCAAAGACTTTCAGTCCACTATGACCCCATAGGTTACAGTCCTTGTACCTGAAAGGGACTTGAACCCTGGACTTCCCAATATCAATTAAACAGCCCTACCGCTTCAGCTGCCTGGCTCCTTATTGCTAAATCAAACACAGACCCTTTTTACACGGGCAGCAGTGGGTGGGGGGATCGGTGTTCAGCCGTTGTGGGCGGAGGTGTGTACCCCACAGGCACACACACACCTCCACCCACAGAGCCTCCTCCATTTTGGCAGATGGCTCCATGGGTGGGTGGAGATGAGTGGGTGTCGGTAGCACACACCTACTTCCACCCACCACCTGTGGTGTTTACATGGGGCGGCCACCCATCCCCCACCCACCGCTGTGCTGTTTATACAGACCAACTGCACACCCACACGCAGCGGGGGGAGGGGACATCCATGTAAAAACGACCACAGAAGAGAGCTTTGTATAGTGCTCACTTAACAAGTTGCTTGTTAGGCCCTTATCAGGTCTTGTCAGTGGGGCTGAGTGGTTATGCTTTGGGTTATTATCCCCAAGAGTCCAGGGTACTACTCCTCACAGTATGTCCCTGTTCTCTTTCTGACGACTTCTTTTTAAAATGAGAGGAACCTATATGTTCAAGGCAGATAGTTGGAGTGATATCAGAAATTTTGCATAATGCTTGTGAATATTAGGGGGGTGTGGCAGGAACTGTTTGCTTTTGTTTACAAAAACCCCATCATTTTCTGGAGGATTTGTAAGTGAAAACTTTCATTTTCTGTTTTTTTGTTTGTTTTTTTCATTTGATTTTATTAAAAATAATATTAAAATATAAAACATTAAAAAATAATGGTCTATGCACAAAATGGCTGCTGGGGCCATCCTGCATATGTCCACCCTTTCCCAAATGGTGACGACTGTGTTGGTGCCATTTTGGAAAACAGCAGGTGGTCTGCGCATGGGCGGAATGGTCCAGCGCATGTTCAGACCGGCTGCCCTTTTCCAGAATGGCGCAGATGCTGCCAATACCATTTTGGGAAAGGGTGTACAAGCACAGAACTGCCCCAGTGGTCATTTTGCACATGTGCAGTGATTTTTTTTATTGTATTTTTTATTTTGGTTACAAAAACGGACACATTTTTCTTTGTCTTGTCCATTGTCATTACCCCATCTGTCATTTTCATGTTCTAATTACTAAAAGAAATGTGTCATTGTTTGTTTTAGTAATTAAATAAAATGAAAACAAATTGAACAACCCTAGTGAATATAAAATCCACTATTTCTTCCAACTCTAGTCTGAGGCCTAAATTATTCATCAAAAAGGAATCACTTAGCCCTGCTTGGAGCAGCAAAATGAGGACATGCAATTGACTTCTCCAATGTAGTCAAAGCACCTATTTCAAAGATCCAAGATTATTCTAGTAGTACTGAGACAGTACTTGTTATTGCTTATCGGGGTGTATACTCCCTTCAATATGTATTCTTAATATAAGGCCATTTTCACACAGACACTGATAACTCTAACACTGATAAAACACTCTAACATAGAGAACACTCTAACACTGATAAAACGGGTGTTACATTTTATTACACATGTTGCAGGACTGCAGGTGTGCTCTATGGGTGCCCTGCAACATGTATAATAAAATGTAACACCCATTTTATCAGTATTAGAATGTTTGTGTGAAAAGGGCCTAACTCATAACATTAATCATATATGTGTATATTGGTGGTGGTGGTGGGGGGGTTGGATGGACCGGGGTCTTTATCTTTGGTACAATGCCACAAGACACCCATACAGGCATTTCAATGCTCTGTCATTTGATTAAAATTTAAGATCTCACTCAAATGGTTTAGGCAGATGAAGAGCATTTTCAGACAAGGCACTCTCCACCCACTATACATGTTGCAGGGCTACCATGTTGCCCTATAGGTGCCCTGTAACATGTATAATGGGTGGAGGTGGGGAGTGTCTTGTCTGACAATGCCCGAAGAGAAAGAAACTAAATACAAAGGAATATCTCTCTAACCACTCCTTCGGTGTTTCTCTTGCTGGTACCTCCTTGACATTACTTCCCCTCTCTGTGGGTGTTTCCCAAAGCTCTGTCCTGGGCCCTTTTCTCCTCTTCCTTTACACTGTTTCTCTGGGTAAACTCAGAGAAACCCACGGCTTCCAATATTACCTGTATGCTGATGTCATCCAACTCTCTTTCTCCACTCTCATGCTCTCCCCCTCCATACAGTCTTGTCCTGCTGACTGTCTTGCTGACATCTCTTCCTGCATGTCTCACCTCCAACTCCAGTTTAATATGGCCAAGTCTGAACTCCTCATCTCTAGGGATGGGTGAATGTGGTTCGGAATTTCAGAGTTCGGACCGAACTCAGTCTGTTCGGTTGACCAAACCAAATTTCCGAACTCAAATTTCAAACCAAACTGAACCGAACCGAATTTCCGAACTCTGTTCTGTTTGCCCATCCCTACTCATCTCCCCCCCTCCTGCAAATGTTCCCCTCCTACTTCCCTCTCAATTTCCATCAAGGGAGTCACCATCCAGCTTGTTCCCTAAGCACATAGCCTGGGATTCATCTTTGACTCCTCCCTCTCCTTTATGCCTTAGATCCAGACTGTTGCTAAATCCTGTCACTTTGCTCTGTATAATATTGCTAAAATCCAGCCCTGCCTTACTGTTGCCACCACAAAAAATCTAGTTCATGCTCTAGTCATCTTTCACCTTGACTACTGTGATTTCCTCCTTACTGGCTTCCCCTGCTCTGATCTAGCTGCCCTCATCTTTGTTCAACTCTCCGTGACCAAAATCATCCACCTTGCCCATTGCTTTGACCATGTTCAGCCTGTCCTCTCCGCCCTACACTGGCTCCCTCTATGTGAACGGATTCAGCACAAGCTCCTTGTGTTTAACTTCAAGGCTCTTCATGACCTTACTCCCCCATATCTCTCTTCTCTTGTATACCACCATACTCCTGCCCAGGAGCTTCGCTCCTCCTCTGCCCCCACCCTCGCAGTTCGCAGTCCCCTTGCTCCTCTAAATGTCTACGCCTCTTCTCTCTTGCTGCCCCTCATGCCTGGAACTCCCTCCCTGGATACATTATCTCTTCTCCCTCCCACCCACCCTCCCAACTTTCAAATCCCTCCTGGAAACCCACCTCTTCCATCAGGTCTTCCCTAGCTTGTCATGAGCAAAACTGTGTCCTCTTTCCCCTCATTCAGAGTCAGAATCTATTTCCTCTAAGTGAAACACATGCACCTGCAACTTCTCAGTTTCATTAATGTACTCTTGTCTCTCCCATTGTTTGCCTCTCCCTTGTCTTTCCCTCCCTTGTCTCTTTGATTGTAAGCCCCTTGAGGGTAGGGACTTGTCTATAGGTATTTTCAGAAGTGACACTACCACGCTTAGACCCAATCCGGGGTAATGGTGGCCACCCTGCCCAAGGGTAGGCTGATACCCAGAACAGACCCAGGTGCGCTTTACCAAACTTTGCTCCGAACCATGGTAGCTCTTACCACTAGCTGTTCTCCACAATTTTACGAGATCACAGTTGGTGGTAAGTGCTACCACGGTTCGGGGCAAAGTGTGTTGAACATCTGGCAGCTGCCAAACAGAAGGGATGGTGGTTGTGATCCCATGGTGGGGTTAAGTGTGGCTAAGCATGGTAGCGTCACTTCTGAAAATACCCTATAACTATTGTTTGTTCAGTGCCAGTTACATCGCTTGTGCTATATCATAAATAAAACAATAACGATAACAACAATAATAGAAATGGTATATCAACCAGTTGATAATCAAAAGTGATATGTGCATTGTCTCCAGCATTGCTGGATGAAGGACTCAGAAATAAGTTGTGGGTTTCAAAGAGGCTACAACTTTATTTATTTTTCAACTGATATCTGGTATCAGAGCAAAATATCCTGTGCAAGTGATACCATAGCTCCAGTAAGAAGGCCTCCAGCAGGAAGGCTACATCTGAACACTTCTCCCTTCTGTGTCAAAGGAAAGGCTGTCCTTAGTGCCTCTCCATGCAGCAATGGGAGCATTGTCATCCATAGCTCTTAAAACCAGGTGCTTGGAAAGTGCTGCCATACACACTTTCACTCATTGAGTCCCAACATCTTAGCTGGGCCCAGGCCATGCTCCCTCAAGTGATGAATGAATGTCTGGACACCTGGATGTCTCCGAACTGAAGAAGTCCTCAGGGAGATGCCTTCCCTTTCCACTTCCTCCTCTCCAGGAAAAGGATAGGACAAATCTGTACAATTCTTCAGCCATTTTTTGCCTACCTGTTGCATCATATGGAGATGCTCAACTAGGAAGAGAGTACCACCAAGTTTATGCTTCAGAGCATGCATTGTGATGTGACAGCGTATAGCAATTATTTTATATAAAGATGTGCTAAGACACATACTTCTTTAAACCCTTGGCATCAGAATTCTCAGCTCTGTATCCAAATCTGACCCACTGGTTTGTTGTAATCAGCTTCTGTTTATCCAGTCAGTATTTTAGGATAAAATAGCCACTCCATGCTAGAACTAAGAAACACATGAGCAGTGCAAACCCATCTTTTAAACACACTTTAACAACTTTGTTTGCGAGTACAAGAGGGTGGTTAAACTATAGAAAGGTATTATTATTTTCGAAGGTAGTACTTGTATGAACATCCCCTCAGGAAAATTCCCAATGGAATTGAAAAGAAAAGAATGGATTCCATAATAACCTTGGTTGCAATATCAACCTATCTAGTTCACTATAACGATTTTTCAATTCTGGCTTTATAGTAGGGCTGAGATAATCAAATGTATTCTGTACATGTATACGCTGATATAAATCAGTGTTGTTCTACTGAAGTCATTCGAGTAATTCCTCTACATTCCAGCTGAGAATCTGGCCTTGTTTACTCAGGTGGATGTTCAGGTCTCTAACTTGAATTTATTTCCTTCACTGAACAGGAAAGCATAATATTGACACTGTAAGCCTTTTATTTAGAGCCCCCTCTTAGTGAACATATCATTTTGCTCAGAACTCTATTAGAAAAGGAGAGACAAAAATGATCTCCTGTTAAATAGCATATACAGGATGAGAGTTGGATTAGACAGCATGACAGTGCTCCAAAGCTGGGCACATTACAGTAACTTAGGGCACTTCTGCAATCATCTTTTTAGTGCTTGAGATGGGTCGAAGTACCACCTATTTCCGCTAATACTCTGAGATTTAGATTGTAAAAGGGCAAAATCCAACCAATTTAAACAATGTTAAATTTGTAAATGGATACATTTTATGCTTCCTTTACAGCTTCAAACCTCTTTTTTTCTTTCTGAGCCATAAATATTCTATAATTGCAAAAAAGAATATAAAGTAAACTCAAATGCGCCATCCCAACCTTTTTTATGAGTAACACTTTCTTTTAATGGTACATTTAGCTAATACTGAATTACAGTGGAATTTCTATGGAAGTACATATGACATCCGCATTAATATCAAATTAATTCATAATGATCAATGTTATTACCATGAACACCAAATGAATGAATTAAATTGGACACTTAAAATAAAGTGTTCTCCTTTTATGCAGCTATTCCTCCCAGTTAAGCTTTAATTACTCCTATTCTTAGATTCATAAGGTCTATTTCCTCCCCATACCATTGCATGCCTGAAGCAGAAATGTGAGTGTCTGCACTGTGTTGTGATCACAGTAAACTGATTAGATTTCAGCCCCCAAGAGTCAGCAATTAATTCCTATTAGACACTACTAGAAATGGTCGAATAATTAAGGCTCTGCAGAAGGTCACGTATTTGTGTTTATTTGTATTTTTTCTATAGGAAGGTTTCAGCATAACACTGCAGTGTGGCTATGAAAGTTTGAGAGGTCTTATAGGGAAGGGGAAACAATGTTTTAGAAGTGCGGTTAAGTCTGTAATCAATTTAGAAAGGGTGAACTATGGGTTTTTTAAAAATTATTTCTGATGGTCCATTATATGGGTGTTTTTCAGGTGGTACTGTGATAAAAGGGGAAAGGAGCATGGGCGATAGTAGTTCTGTGGCAGACCAAAGGGTTCATAAGGTTACTGGACCTTTAAGAGGCCAAGAACTGGGCCTCAGAGACACACCCAGTGGGGCATGGCCAAGCCAATCCAGGTATATGAAAAACCTCTGTCTGGCTCAGTCAGAGGCAGATATAGGGAACGGGCCATAGGAGAACTGGTTTGAGAGACCAGGAGCCAAGAAGGCTGGACTGAATTTGGGGAATCTGAGTTGGGTATGGTGAGAAACCAAATTGTAACTATGTAAACAAGGTTGAAGATGTGGCACTATAAATAAATGGACCCTGTTTGCTAATCCCCTGCATGGATCTGGCTATTTTGGGGCCCTCATCCTAAGGGAACTATTGGGGCAGGGATCACATGTGAGCAGTGTCGTGGCAAGAGGAGCTAATTCCATACAATATATAGGCTACTCTGAACCAAGAGAACTTCCCTGCTACAGATGCTATTACAAATGCGTGCGCACGTGCACACACACACACACACACACACACAGAAGTCATCTTGATCCTGCTAGATCTCTCGGCCACTTTTGATACCATGGACCATGGGCTGCTGTTGAGACGGCTGCGAGACATGGGGGGTCTGGACGGGACTGTCCTTGGGTGGTTCCGCTCATTCCTCTTGGGGAGAAGCCAGCGGGTGGTGCTGGGAGCTGAAACATTGAGCCCCTGGGCTTTGACCTGTGGCGTTCCACAGGGTTTGATCCTGTCTCCGCTTTAGTTTAATGTGTATATGCAGCCCCTGGGGGAGATCGTGAGAGGGTTCGGGGTGCGATGTCACCAATATGCTGATGATACACACCTTTATCACCTCGAGACTAGACTACTGCAACGCACTCTACGTGGGGCTTCCCTTGATTCTGGTTCAGAGGCTGCAGCTGGTGCAGAATGCAGTGACCCGTCTCCTTAGAGGGACGAGGCGACGGGAGCTCCGCGCTCTGCACTGACTGCCTATAGCGTATCGAACCAGGTTCAAGGAGCTGGTGTTGTTCTATAAAGCAGCTGAAAACAAGAGAAAAGCTGACACTTCAGATATTAACCAAACCAAAAATGTACTGATCCTAGCCAACCAATGTAACCAGCTGGTCAATATAGGAATGGTGCATACAACATATTTACTTGAATAGCTATACATGTTACTTCTTGTTCGTAGATTGTGATTTCAAGAGGTATCCTGCACTTAAGAGTATTCCAAGTGCATGCATTTATGTTTTTTATGTCATGTTATCTATGCACATACATTCACTTATGTACATCAATGTGAATATATATATATTATTTTTGTATATGGTTTTGAATGTCCATGCTATTCAAGTAAATATGTTGTATGCACCATTCCTATATTGACCAGTCGGTTACATTGCTTAGCTAGAGTCAGTACATTTTTGGTTTGGTTCATATCTGAAGTGTCAGCTTTTATTTTGTTTTCAGCAGTTTGACTGTCCTCTTTGGGATAGGGGATAAGCTCAGGTGCCCCATCTTTGTTGGTCTATACGGTCTGGGCCCCTCATACCTTGGGGACCGCCTCGCCTTCCGCACCCTAGGGCGGCCCCTGCGATCCGCCGGGGGGGAGCTTCCTGGAGGTCCCCCATGTTAAATGAGGGGCCATGATGGAAAGGACATTCTCGGTGGCCAGGCTGTGGCTTTGGAACTCCCTCCCAGAGGAAGCTCGCCTGGCCCCAGATCCGATGACTTTTCACCGAGCCTGTAAGACCTGGCTGTTCGCCCAGGCCTTCAGAAGGGAGGGTGGGAGGGTAGGTTAGGGAGGGGGGGAATTTTGGGATGGGGTGGGGGGTAGTTTTAATTGTTTATATTGTTGACATTTTATGTATTTTAGTATTGTTTTATCTGTTGTGAGCCACCCCAGGATGCCATAGGCATGAGGGGGCAGCCAATAAATACAAATAATTTTTTTTAAAAAATAATCTTTAGACATAACAAAAATCGGGTGTCAAAACCCTTAAGCACATGTTTGGTCATTGTGTGTAAGCACCATAATAATCCCAACACCAATTTGGCCACATGTTGAACATCTGTTGAACACACGATGTGAACACCATTGTATCACAAGGACAATTTGCTTATTCTGGCTGAACACGTGGCCAACATTGTGACTATTTATTTATTTATTTATTTTTACCATGCTCCTCTAGCCAAGGTGAGATGATATTGCGTGGTGTGTTAGCAGGTACAACATGGGGTACGAAATGGCAGTGCTTGCATGCTGAGATTGGGTGGCGAGCAAAACACTGATTTGCCCCAAAATGGGCTGTGTGTCTAAGTAGTGACACGTGGTGAACACAGGGCCAAACCGGTGTTCATATCAAGGTCAAAACACACATTCAGACACCCGTTGACATTATGTCTAAAGATACCCAGAGAGTGAGAGAGCGCCAACTGGCATCATCAGCAATAAAACTCTCTAATCTGGGTTCATCATCAGGCAGAGCTGTTCCGGGTGGTGAGGGGGCTGGTCAGTCCATTCTCCCTCCACCTGAAGGGGGAGATATCCCAGACCCACTGTGAGGAGTTTGTCACCTACTTTGCAGAGGACATTGTTCAGATTCACCGTGATTTCAGAGCCAGGATTGATGCAGAGGAAGGAGAGCTTGGGGTTATGGATGCCCCGTCTGGTCCATCTTTATGTGATCAGTTTCAGGAAGTGACGCCGGCTGATGCTGTAGGTGTCCTGGGGTCTGTTAGGGCCAACTTTTGCGAATTAGATCCATGCCCGTCCTGGTTGTTGAAAGTCTCCAGGGAGACCTTGGGGCCGGTGCTGGTGGGAGTGATCAATGCCTTCCTTCGGGAGTGCAAGGACTGCCTCAAGGAGGCAATGGTGGGCCCCTGTTGAAGAAACCATCTTTGGATGTTGACGCTCCGGCCTGTTACTGGCCTGTCTCTAACCTTCCCTTTTTAGGGAAGGTTATTGAATGGATTTTGGCCCAGCAGCTCCAGGGTCACCTGGATGGTTTTCTACACCCTTTTCAATTGGGGTTTCATCCAGGGTATGGCACTGAGACTGTGTTGGTGGACTTGGTAGATGACCTCTGCCGAGAGATGGAATTAGGGTGTTCAACACTGCTCATCCTATTAGATCTCTCAGCTGCTTTTGATAAAGTGGACCATGGGTTATTGCTGAGATGATTGTGGTCCCTAGGGGGGTGGGGGGTGGACGGTCCGATCCTAGGATGTTTCCGCTCATTCCTCTCAGGAAGGAGCCAGTGGGTGGTGTTGGGGGCTGAAACATCTAGCCCCTGGGACTTCTCTTGCGGCATACCACAAGGTTCTATTTTGTCTCCATTATTGTTTAACATCTATATGCAACCCCTAGGGGAGGTTGTGAGATGGTTTGGTGTGCGTTGCCACCAATATGCTGATGACACACAGCTATAACTCTCTTTTTCAACTGACCCAGGCCCTGCAGTCTTAGTGCTTTCCCGATGCCTGGAGGCAGTGGCTTACTGGATGTGATGGAGCAGACTGAGGCTGAATCCCAATAAGACAGAGGTGATGTTGGTGGGTCGGCCCCTCGTTGAAGGGTTCCGCCCCCCTCTGGCTCCCCAGCTCCGGAGCTTGGGAGTCCTGTTGGACCCCAGCCTTTGGCTGGATTGCCAGGTAGAGAGCCTTTCTCTCTCTGCCTGGGAGAGAGCCCTTTGAAAGGAGCCTTTTGCTAGCTACATCTTGTGTGGAGGCTCTGGACATATGTTTCAGACTCTGACCTGGCCACCCTCATCCATACGTTCATCACCTCAAAGCTGGATTACTGCAACACACTTTACATGAGGCTTCCCCTGGTGACGGTTCAGAAGCTGCAACTGGTGCAAAATGTGGTGACTCATCTTCTGACAGGGATGGGCCATAGGGATCACATAACACCAGTACTCCAAGCTCTGCACTGGTTGCCTATAGCATTCCGAGCCCAATTCAAGGTGCTGGTTTTAAACTTTAAAGCCCTATACAGATTGGACCCTTCCTATCTGAGAGACCGCCTCACTCCTCGGGTCCTGGGACAATCCTTGAGGTCTTCTGGGGGTGCATTTTTGGAGGTCCCCTGGTAAGCCAGGAGGACACAATAGAGAGGGTGTTCTTGGTGGTCGCACCACAGCTGTGGAACTCCCTCCAGAGGACGCTCGACTAACCAGAAGTCTGCTTGTCTTACTCCGGTCCTGTAAGACCTGGTTGTTCATCCAGGCCTTTGGGGAAGGGAGTGGGTAGGGGTGGGCGAGATGGGTAGTGGGCGGGGTGCTGGGTTGGGTTAGGGAGGGTTTGGGTTAGGGTTATTTTAATCTGGGGGTTTTTAATCTGGGGTTTTAATTTGGGTTATGGGTTATTTTAATCTGGGGTTTTTAGGTTGTTTTAAATGTATTTTAGTTATGTATTTTAAAATGTTGTTAGCCACCCCAAGATGCTTGTAGCAGGAGGGGGCGGCATATACATTTTAATAATAAATTTAAAAAATAAATAATAAATAAATAATTGTGCCATGGGAGAGCCATGGGCAGATGAGAACTGAGTGAGGGAGCTTTGAACAGGGGGAGAGCTGCAGGATGGGCAGCATTATGCCAGGTGGAGAGTCCTATACATGGGCTCAACAGTCAGGGAGCCCTGTATAAGGAGTGAACAAGCCAAGGGGTCCTGGATAGGGGGAGGTCCTAGAAAGCAGAATGGCCAATATTGCACAAGGAAAAGAGCTCTAACAGTGGTGAGTAGAGAGGAAGACTCCTGTACAAGCCATGAGATAGAGCAATCATAGTGAGCAGTTTTTGAAAGTTTGCAATGCTTAAACCATACCAAAGTTGTTGTATTCTTAGTACAGCAGGAAGCTACCAGTAAACATCAAGTCTTGCCTTGCTTGATATTTGAAGGAATAACAACATTCTAAACTAAAGTGAGTAGCTCTTTCACCTTAGCCTCCCCTAGGTCCTGTTGCCATAGTGGTTATGCTGCTCTGCATTCTTATTGCGCCAGGAGGACAAATTTTCTCCATTGCATTGTATTAAAAAAAAACTTGGATATGCTACAATAAAAAACCTCCAGTTTACAAGAGTTAAGGCTCTTGCAAATTCAGTCATGCAGTAAAAAGCATGAAATTGCAAGTTAAGGCTCCTGCCTTAACTTCCGTGCCATGTTAGCAGTAAAGACATTATACAGTTACACATATTGTGCTCACTTACAACTTAGGTTCCATGCACCCACACTTTGCCTTTGTCTTTCAGCCCCAATTCTCTTCCTGTTTGCAGGCTGGGGGCAACACTGAAGATGGAAATAGGATGGTGTGAGCTGGCCCCTCATCCCCTCCTTTCCCTCTATAATTTCATTTCAGTTGGGGATAATGGAACTGATGACTAATGGTTCACAACCGTCCCTCTCACCCACTAGTCTCCACTTCCCTCCCAGAGCATAGTGAAGCTGGGTAGAGTTGTATACAAATGTTTCATTAAAACTAAGTTGGGTATGCATTGAAATTAATAAAATGGAATGGCCATTGAAATAAATGGAGGCAATAGCAGTGCCAATTTCTAAATAAAATGCTATTGTCTTTCCAAAATCCAATTAAGTGACTGTGAAATTATACAACACAGTTGCAACTTTGGGAATACATAGGGAAGGGAAGAGGATGTGAAATGATGAGGAAGGTATCAGATGCAGTAAGTGTAATGGTTGGAATGACAGGGGAAAATACAAAGAGTGTACAGGATTAAGTAAGTGGGTGGAATGACAGGGGGAATTATAAATAGTTACAACAATAAGGTTCTGGGTGAAATAATTGATTCAGAAGACTGATGGGATATCTGAGGAAGCAGTCCTATAATTTTATCAATTTACCATAGCTGACTCCCTATCCTTTGACTCCCAATAGTCTCCCTCCCTGTTATTCCATTTTGTCTCCTGTATTGTTGGGGGTTTTTGTCATCCCCTCCACATCTGTTCCATATGACATATACAGACAAACATTGTATTTCCCAAGACATTTGAGTTCTCTGTGAAGGGAGTGGGGGCTACAGGGTTAGAGGGGCGACTTGGACCACGGATTCCTGGGTTGTCTGTTACAAGGTGGAGAGCAAGGGAGAGGAGAACAGACTCAGAACGAGGACTATTGAGTTGCCTGTAAAGGGAGTGCAGCCTACTGGATTAATAACATAACATAAGAACATAAGAAGTGCCATACTGGGTCGGGGTCAGACCAATGGTCCATCGAGCCCAGAATCCTGTCTCGGACAGTGGCCAATCACGGGGGCCTGGGAGAAGCACCCAACAGGTCACCATGCTAGCCATTCCCTGTGGGTCATCCCCAGGCTCCCGACAGTAAAGAGTTTTGTTCCCCAATCCTATCTGGCTAATAGCTGCAAATGGACCTATCTTCCAGAAATATGTCCAAATCTCTTTTAAACTCAGCTATACTGCTGGCCTTGACCACCTCTTCTGGGAGTAAATTCCAAAACCTAATTGTACGCTGAGTGAAAAAATACTTTTGTTTGTTTTTACTAGGGATGTGTGAACAGAACCAAGTTCAGAAATTCGGTTCGGTTCAAAAATCGACTTCAGTTCGTAAGTTCAGTTCGGTCGACTGAACTAGTTGAGTTCGGTCAAATTCCCAACTTCTGAACCAAGTTCGTACATTCAAAACTGGTGTATTAAGCTGTTTTTGGTCTACCAAACTGGTTCGGATTCGACTGAACAGTTCGGTCGAATTCATGTTGAGTTTGGATGTTCGGTTTGGTCGACAGAACTAGTCGAGTTCGGTTCAAACTCTGAACTTCCGAACTGCGTTAGCACATCCCTAGTTTTTACTCTCCCACTTGTGAGTTTCATGGAGTGTCCCCTAATTTTAGTACTAGTTGAGAGGGTAAATAACCATTCCCTGTTTACAAATTCCACACCACTCATGATTTTATAGACCTCTATCATATCTCCTCTCAGCCGTCTCTTTTCGAAGCTGAAGAGCACCAACCTATCAAGCCTCTCTTCATATGGGTTCTGTTCCATACTCTGGATCATTTTTGTTGCCCTTCTCTATAACTTTTCTAGTTCCGCTATGTCTTTTTTGAGATGGGGCGACCAGAACTGCACACAATATTCAAGGTGCTGTCGCACCAGTGATTTGTATAAAGTCATTATGACATTCTCAGTTTTATTCTCTATTCTCTTGCAAATAATTCTTCACATTCTATTTGCTTTTTTGACCACTGCGGCACACTGGACTGAGGATTTCAGTGTATTATCCACAATCACTCCCAGATCCTTTTCCTGAGTGGTAACTCCTAGCTTAGTACACAGCATTGTGTACTCATAATTTGGATTATTTTACCCAATGTGCATCACTTTGCACTTGTCCACATTAAATCTCATCTTCCTACGCACCCAGTCTACTAAGATCTTGCTGCAGCTCCTCACAATCCACTCGTATTCTGACTACTCTGAATAACTTGGTGTCATCTGCAAATTTGATCACCTCACTCTTAACACCCTTTTCCAGATCATTAATGAATACATTGAAAAGAACTGATCCCAGTACAAATCCTTGGGGCACACCCCTTTTTAAATCCCTTCATTGTGAAAACTGGCCATTTAGTCCCATTCTTTGCTTCCAATCCTTTAACCAGTTACCAAAACACTACCTCCTATCCCATGACTCTTTAATTTTCTCAAGAGTCATTTATGTGGGACCTTATCAAAAGCTTTCTGGAAATTCAGGTACACTATATCTGCTGAGTCTCCCCTGTCCACATGCTTGTTTACGCCCTTGAAGAATTCCAAGACATTAGTGAGGCATGACTTCCATTTGCAAAATCCATGCGGACTCTTTGCCTTTAAGTCATGTTTATCAATATGCCCAGTGATTCTGTTCTTAATGATAGTTCCCACCATTTTGCCCAGCACAGATGTCAAGCTTACCAGTCTGTAGTTTCCAGGATCACTTCTGGAACCCTTTTTAAATATTGGGTTACATTTGCCACCATCCAGTCCTCAGGTATGATGCCAGATGCCAACATTAGGTTACAAATTACTACTAGTAGGTTTGCCATTTTACATCTGACTTCCTTCAGAACTCTGGGGTGAATATCATCTGGCCCTGGTGATTTGTTCATATCAAGCTTGTTAATTTGCTGTAGAACCTCCTCCAGGGTCACGCTGATTTGTGACAGTTCATCCAATTCGTCACCTACAAAGTAGGGTTCCGACGTGGGTATCTCCCCAACATCCTCCGCAGTGAAGACCGAAGCAAAGAACTCGTTTAGCTTCTCTGCAATGTCCTTGTCAACCCTGAGTGCCCCTTTTACTCGTTGGTCCTCTAATGGCCCAACCATCTCCCTAGCAGGCTTCTTGCCTCTGATATACTTGAAAAAGGTTTTATTATTTGTTTTTGCCTCTTTAGCAAGTCTCCTTTCAAATTCTTTCTTGGCCTGCCTTATTAGCACCTTACAGTTATGTTGCCAGTGTTTATGCTGCTTTGTATTTTCCTCATTGGGGCTAGCTTTCCATTTCTTAAAGGATGCCTTTTTGGCTTTAATAGCCTCCTTTGTGTCTCCATTTAGCCACAGTGGTAGACATTTAGTCCTCCTGTTACCATTTTTAACTTGTGGGATGGATGTAATCTGGGCTTCCAGGATGGTGCTTTTTAAAGTTAAACACCAGTGCTGTACTTTTAATTAACTTTCTCCCACCAGTAACTATGTCAAATTTGATTATATTATGATCGCTATTGCCTAGTGGCTCGGCCACAGTTACTCCTTGCACTATCTCTGTGTGCCACTTAGGACTTGATCTAAAGTAGCTCCTCCCCTTGCTGGTTCTGGAACAAATTGCTCTAAAAAGCAGTCATTTATGGCATCCAGAAATTTTGCCTCCACATCCCGACCAAAGGAGGCATTCACCCAGTCAATATTGGGGTAGTTGAAGTCACCCATTATTATTATGTTCCCAGTTTTAGTAGCCTGTTTAATCTCTGTTAGAATTACATAATCAGTCTCTCTATTCTGATCAGGGGGGCAATCGTATTACCCCACTGTTATACTCCTCTGTTTGATACTTGGAATTTCAATCTATAATGGATTCGAGGGAACATTTTGTATCCTGTAAAAAATTTATTCGACTTGCCTGAATGCTGTCCTTAACATACAGAGCCACCCAACCACCAACACGATCTCCTCTGTCCTTTCAATATATCTTATACCCTGGTATTACAGTGTCCCATTGGTTATCCTCATCCCACCAGGTCTCTGTGATGCCTATAATGTCTAGATCTTCATTTAGTGCTATAAATTCTAATTCTCCCATCTTACTTTTTAGACTTCTAGCAATAGCATATAGACACTTAAATGTATTCTTTTTATTCTTCTTCTTAATGGGCACATTATAGGTAACTGAAACAGGCACTCTGGAATCATTATCTGTCTGTTCTCCCCCGCGTTCTCCCCCGAGTGGGGTGCAGAGGCTGGAAGTCAGAGTCCTGAGTTCTCTGTTACAGGGCTGGAAACAAGTAGGTTAGAGGGGGAGTAGGTGTGGGAGCCAGAACTCTTAAGTTCTCTCTTACAGAGGAAATGGAGGGATGAGGGCCAAGTTCATGCCCTCTTGTCCCCATCTTCAGTGTTGCCTCCAACCTGCAAAGAGGAAGAGGGTTGGGGCTGAAAGACGAAGGCAAAGTGTAGGTGAATGGAACCTAAGTAGTAAGTGAGCACAATATGTGAGACTGTACAATGTCTTTACTGTGGACATGGCCACAGAAGTTAAGGCAGGAGCCTTAACTTCCAAATCCCGTGCTTTTAGTGCATGATTGAATTTGCAAGAGCCTTAACTCTTGTTGTAAACTAGAGGTTTTTTTTATTATGGAATATATATCATATGTATGTAATTTTCAAAAAAGCAAAGAGAGCAGAATCTGGAATCAGCAAGTAGCGGCTGTTGCCATATGCTAGGGAAGTAAATTTTTTGTTTATTTGTTTGAGTTCCTGACCATGTTATATAACTGAAGCCAGGAAACAAAGATTAGGCTCCTGCCTCTTACTGCTGCATGAAGCTATGATAACCAATAACTTTTATCTAGGTTCAGATTTCTTCTGAGACATCCATATTCACTGCTGGGAAATAGGGATATCTAAAAGTTTTGGTTAGTCTTAAATTTAACTTGCACATTACAACTAATGCATAAGTAAAAGTTTTAAATTGATCAGCACTTTGAGCCTCAACTAAAAAACAGGATTTCATTTGTTCTAAAGATATTCCTAAATCTTCAAGATTTCCTGGAACCATCTCACTAAACCTCTTGAACTGAGCACTTTCAAAAGAAGACAACCAAGTTCCTATTTTATTCTGAAGGAATAAAATAGCTCCAGGAACTGAGAGATCACTCAGAACACCCTGACAGTCGTCTGCCCATTTCGCAGTTATTTCTTGGAGAAATAGTAAGTGCATCATAGATTACAACCTAAATTCTATTTTCCACAACATGGTAGATTATAAGGTAGTCATACATGCTATCACATATCTTGGTGATTCATGCCCAGCCTGAGGTACAAAGTCTGCTTCCTTACAGGAGAAAATTATGCTTCCTTGAAAGAGAAAGGTATATGATGGATATAAAATCTGTTGGTGACACTTTGATTTGAGAAAATTGTTTGCTCTTTTCTAAGTGCTTTGAAGATGAGGAAAGTAGGCAATTAGACCACTGCCTGTCTAGCTGACCATTATCATTCAAGTGTTTCTTTGTATTTCTCCTGCCTGTCTTCAATGTTCACCTGTTGCCTTTTGTCATGTTAAGATTGTAAATTCTTTGGGGGTATGTCTGATTTGAGACAGGAATTGTAAACTATGTATTTGGCCAATGACAGAGTCAATCTTCAGCCCACAAGGCATGAGGCACTGCCCCAGGCTTCCAAAATCCCCTTCCCTGAGAGCTTATGGGAAACCCTAGGAGCCATGCCCACTGACCAGAAAGAATGGCAGGGAATTCAGGGTAGAGGCATGTATGGGCTAAAAAAAACCAAGTCCAAACCTGACTTGTTTATTTGTTTATTTATAATAACATTTGTATGCAGCCCCTCCTGCTAAAAGCATCTCAGGGTGGCTAACAACATATTAAAACAATTTAAAACAGCAATAATGTGATTTAAAACACAATATAAAAACAACATACACCCCCCCCACCCTAACACAACCCACCCACCCATCCCCTCTCCCTCAGAAAAAGCACAGTGGAACATTCAGGTCTTATATAGTCTACAGAAATTGGGGAGGTCGGTAATCAGGCAGACCTCCAACAGGAGGGAGTTCCACAACAGTGGTGCAGCCACAGAGAATTCCCTCTGCAAGGGCCGTCCCGCAGGTAGGCAGGGCCAAGGCCATTCAGGGCTTTAAAGGTCAACATCAACACCTTGAACTGGGCCCGGAAGACTATAAGCTGCCAGTGCAGAGAGCGAAGCACTGGTGTAATATGCTCGCATCAGCCCATCCCTGTTAGGAGATGAGCCGCTCCATTCCGCACCAGCTGCAGCCTCTGAAGCAGCACCAAGGGTAGCCCCACATAGAGTGCATTACAGTAGTCCAATCACGAGGTAATAAAAGCATGGACGATCATGGGTAGGTCAAAGTCTGAGACATATGGCCGAAGCCAATGCACTAGACGTAATTGGCAAAATGCCCCTTCACCACAGTCGCCACCTGGGCATCCAGGCAGAGCTGTGGGTGCAGAAGCATCCCAGACTCTGAACCTGAGATACCAGGGCAGGACAGATCCCATCAATGATAGAAGACACCACTCCCCCGGTCTTCCCCATGACTATCACCTCCATCTTGTCGGAATTTTACTTCAGATGGCTCACCCTCATCCAATCCCCCACAGCTGCTAAACACCAGATAAGCACCAAGATCGTTAATACCAGTAATTCTGACACTGGTACCAGGCAAATTGGTAGAGAGACTATTGTTAAAAAGAGAATTACACCATACACCAAACTCCCTAACAACCTCCCCCAAAGGCTGCATGTACACATAGAACAAGAGAGCGGACAAGATGGAACCCCATAGGACTCCAAACGTGAGGCCCTGAGTAGAAGATTAAAAATCACCTAGGACCACATGCTGGACTCTCCCAGCCAGGAAGGAGTGGAACCACTCAAGAACAGTCCCGTCAATCCCTGCCCAGTCCTGCAACTGAGTCACCAACAACTCATGGTCAATGGTATCAAATGCAGCTGAGAGAACTAACAGGATCAACATGGTCGAATGACCCCGGTCCAACTCACGGGAGAGGTCATCGACCAAGGTCACAAGTGCAGTCTCCGTGCCATATCCAGGGTGAAAACCTGACCATGAGGGATCAAGAAAGTTAATCTGGTCCAGATGCTCCTGCAATTGCTGAACCCCCACCTGCTCAATAAGGGAAAGTTAGAGACCTAAAAAGGGAAGGTTAGAGACCGACCAATAGCTGGCCAGGACCCCAATGTCCAATGATGGTTTCTTGAGCAGGGGCCACACCAGTGCCTCTTTAAAGCAGCCAGGTACCCTGCCCTCCCCCAGGGAGGCATTGACAATCCTCGCCAGCAATGGCCCTAAGGTCTCCCAACTGGCCTTGATCAGTAGGGCTGTAGCGGAATATCACAGCGGTAGCTATTTCCGGTGGAAACAGTGTTTCCGCAATTAGTGGAACGGCATGGCAGAGGCTTTCATTCCGCGGTTTCATTCAGCGGTTCCGCGGTTCCGCTTATTTAATTCCGCAACTTAGTGGAATCGTGGAAACATGACATTTTCGCTATTTCCGCAATTCCTTCAGCGCCAAAAAATCGCGGAATAGTCAATTTCCGCAATTTTTCCGCAATTCCTCGATTTGCAGAATTCCAGCGGAATTAGCGGAATATCCGCAGAAAAGTCACGGTGTGGCGCGGGCAATTCCGAAATGGCGGAACGGAATCGCGGCACGGTAAAAGCTGCTGCCGCATCAGCCCTATTGACCAGCCAGGACGGGCATGGGTCTAAATTCACAATAAGTAGCTCGGACAGACCCCATGGCATCCCCCGCATCTGAGGGCAACACATTCGTAAATTCATCCCACAAAATAGGACTAGACAGGGCTTCTACTCTCTCTGGTTCACCCACTGCTAAAAGTGTTGTTTCAAAACTGTGGTGGATATGAGCAATTTTATCTGCAAAAAAGTCCACAAACAAATCACAGAGGGCATTCAATGATTCTAAATCCAGGCAGAGGGAGGCTGAACTGACCAGTCCCCTCACCACCCAGAAAAACTCCGCTGGGCGTGACTTAGCAGACTCAATGAGGGCAGCAAAGAACACTTTATTTGCTGTCTGCACCGCCATGGCATAGGTATGTAACGAAACTCTAAGCTGCAATCGGTCAACTTCAGCATGCGAATGATGCCACCATTGCTCTAATAGCCACCCTTCCCACTTCATCTGCCGCAGCTCCTCCGTATACCATGGGAACCTTCATTGTCGGCAGTTCGGGAGTGGACGACTGGGAGCCACCTGGTCAATGGCCTCCACCAACATGGAATTCCACATGGTCACGAGGTCATTGAGTGAGCAGTCATTGAGATCAGAGGATACATCCCCTAGAGCAATCTGGAACCTTCTAGGTTCCATAAGCTATTGGGGGCAAACCATCCTAATTGGTTCTGCACCCTCCTGGGGGCTGAAATGAGGCAGGATACCTGCCTGGAGGAGATAATCATCTGTCCATGACAAGGGTTCAGCTGACACCTCCCAGACTAATGGATCCCCCACCTCAAGGCCTGTGCAAAACATCATGTCTAGGGTATGTCCTCCAATGTGTGTGAGGCCCATCATCCTCTGAGACAGGTCCATGGTTGCCATGGCAGCCATGAACTCATGCTCTGCCCCTCCAAGACTGGCATTGGCATGGATATTGAAGTCCCTCAGGACTATCAACCTGGGAGACTGCAAGACCACCCCCGACACCAGCTCAGTCAGTGCAGATAGGGAAGCTGCGCTCCAGGTGGGTGCCTGGTACATCAGCATTATCCCTAATCTGTCTCTGGCCAAATCCAACACCAAATGCAGGCCCTCTATCCCCATGATGGTTTGCAGAGGAAATCTCCTCACAGACTGTATCCTTAAAAAAATGGCTACACCGCCCGCCCCCCAGCTAAGGCTGATGCTACACGGAGTACCCAGCTGGGACAAGGTCAGCCAATACAGGCCCCGACTCATTGTCCAGCCAGGTCTCCGTGATAAATCAAGGTCGGCTGCCTGTTCCAGGTGCATCTCCCAGATCGCAGTTGACTTATTGGCTGCTGACCCCACATTCAGCAGCAGTAACCCAAGGCCATTGGACCCAACCTATATCCAGTCCCTCTGCAGCCAGACCTGATGTAACAGCATGGCCCCAACCCCATGGAGCATGATGATTTCATGGCACTCCACAGGCAATGTCAGGAAGAGGCAGAGGAGTTCCTTAACACAGCAGTGACAGTGCTTCAGTCAAGACCTCGGAGGCCATTAAGTACCACTCCAGGGCATTGGGGAATGGATGTAGAGGGAAATCCAGGTGCCAGAGCATGGAAGTAGGGGGAAATTTGGATCCTGAGTCCAGACTGTCCTTTTCTAAAATGGTGGTGATGCTGCCAGTGCCATTTTGGAAAAGGGTGCATATGCGTAGAATGACCCGGGGACCATTTTGTGCATGCAGTTGTTTTTTAATTTTAAAATTATTTTAAAATTTTTAATTGATTTAAATATGGATCCATAATATGGATTCCTTATTCAAATCCATAACTTTACAAAAACAAAAACAAAAAAGAAATGAAACAGAATTTCCTCCAGTGGACCACCCCTAATATTGAATCTTGAAAATTTAAACAGTCGCAAGTCACCTGGGCCTGATGGTATTCAGCTAATTTGAACTCAAATTTGAAATTGCTGAACTGCTATCAGTAATATGTAACTTATCACTAAAATCCAGAGGATGGAGTTTTGCAAATGTAATCCTAATTTTTAAGAAGGACTCCCGAAATGATCCTGGAAACTAAAGACTTGTAAGTCTGACATTGGTACCAGGTAAATTGGTAGAGAGAGACTATTGTTAAAAAGACAATTACTAGGCATATTGACAAGCATGATATTATGGGTAAAAAAACAGCATGGCTTTAGCAAAGTGAGCCTCACTTACCTATTAGAATGTTAATAAGCATTTTGATAGAGGATTTTCAAAAAGCTTTTGACTAAGTCTCTCACTAGGGATGGGTGAACGTGGTTCAGAAGTTTGGAGTTTGGCCCAAACTCGGCCTGTGAAGATGACAGAACCCGAATCTGAACCCAAAGAGACTGAACCGAACTCAATTCTGAATGTCGAAATGACCGAATAGGTCGGTCAGTTCAGATCGCGTTTGGGTGAGTTCGGTGGCAAAAAAGGGTCATTGGAAGGTCAAATGTGACAGGGAGGGGTAGTCAGCTGAGGAGAAGACTTCCAGGCACCAGGGGTGGAGAGGCTTGCAAGAAACAAAACTATCTGCCTCCCCCATTCCCTTCCCAACACCTTCTGAGCTAGTCACTGTTCCTGAACAGCTGGTGTTGAGTAGGATTATTAGATTGCTTTAAGTTTCATTTCAGTTTTGTACTGAAATGAAACTTAAACCTTAAACTGAAACCTTGTGTTGTTTGTGATTTCCCCCATCCCATATAGATAGATAGATAGATAGATAGATAGATAGATAGATAGATAGTAGACAGTTGTAGGAGTTAGCTTAGTGATAAAGATAGCGTTTGTGATTTAGTTTTAGTGTTTGTAGGGGTAGGCCAGTGTACTTATTAGATAATCCATTTAGTTCATAGCATTTAGAATAGTTAATAGTAGTTAGATTTAGTTTAGATAGATATATATAATATTATATAATATTTTTTAAAAAAACACCATATAAAAACAAAACAAAAATAAAAAACCAAAAAAACATATAAAACCAAATGAAAACAAAAAAAAAACATATAAAAAAACCAATCAAACTCATAACAAAACATTTCCCGAACAGCCGAACCTGAACTGTATGGCCGAACTGAACGGCTGAACCCGAACCGGCGAACTAACCGAACGGCTGAACCGAACGGCCGAACTGAACGCAGCCAAACCAAACGGCCGAACCCAAACCACAATCTGTTCACCCATCCCTAGCTCTGACCAAAAAATCTACTTAGAAAACTTAGTTATGGGATAAGAGGAAGAATCCTGTTATGGATTGGTAGCTACCAAGAGGATTCTTCCTCTTATCCCATGACTACTTAGTTTTCTAAGTAGATTTTTTGGTGCACAATAGGGGTGCGCAACTTTTTCATTTTTGTATCCAAAAACCCATTCATTTGGGAGGGTTTTCATAATGGACTCTACTGTTTTTGTTTATTTTTTTTGTTTTATTTTATTTTTTAAAAAATAAAATAAAAATTTAAATCACTGTGCATGTGAATAAGGGTCAACAGGGCTGTTCTGAATATGTGCACCCTTTACTAAAATGGCACCAATGCTGCTGTTGCCATTTTGGAAAAGGATAGCCATTTTGCAGATATGTGAGATTTTATTTTTATTTTTAATAAAATAAAATGAAAAATAAAAACAAAAACAAATGAAATGATACTGTTGCATTGTGCCTCGGTTTACTCAAAGGGAAAATGTGCTTAGTGGTCCAGGCCTGACATAATCTGGTCTGGATATAGGGCGAATCTTTTCCAATATATGGAAACTCAGTTTACACTGTGCTAAAAGCCAACCAGTTCAGCAAAGTATTGTAAAGACAATATTATTTAGAAATGAGGCCATGAGACAAAAAGTGTTCTAAATATTAATTAGAAATAAATATAAAGCATAGTTTACTTAAATTGAAATAAAAACATGGTACAAAAGAGAAACAGTGTCAATTACAAATACATGATTTAAAAAGACATTTCTGTTCAGAGAAACAGTTCTATTATAAGTTCAAAGATCTTAACATCTATAAGAAATAACATATGCTTTAAGTATTGTTGGCTCAAAGCTTCAAAAGAATATACTTTCATATTCACCCAGTTGTGTGTCCCATACTACCATATGAAGGTGAGGAAAACTCCAGGGAATGAGGAGCTTTCTAAAAAATCAGTTTTTCCTCTCCCTTCTTATAGTTTGAAAATGCGTAGAAGTCATTTTAGATGACATCAGGTCCAGATAGCTGACTATGAAGTTTCTCGGTAAGTTCTAAACAAGATAAGATTTAATAATGGTCAAGATGTCAGGCGTCTTGGGGTTCGGCACCTGATTGGCTTCTTGGCCCCCCAGTTTAAGCTGCCCTCACACACCACCCTGAGTCAGGATTCCACCGATGCCTGGCAGCCTGCAACACCCGGTCAAACAGGGGTGCCAGGCCAGGCACGGAGTCCTGGCCGGGCCTCTGCCACTGCTCTGTTGATGCCTGGCAGTCTGCAAAGCCCATCCCTGATGGTGAATATAACAGTGGAGAACCCAACCCAGCACAGCATAGAGTGAGCAGAACTGGAGGCCTGCCAGCACCACCCTGAGTCGGCAGGTAGTGCCAGCCCTGTACAGGGCTTTAAAGGAGAGGGTGAGGGAGCAGATGGAAGGGGATGGGAGTGCCACTGTCCACTTCACCACCAACCTGTGGTTGAGTAGAAATGTGCAGCATGCCTACCTGGCAGTGACTGACGAGATACTGGTGGCAGGAACCAGAGGCAGCATTTGGCAGTGGCAGGAGGGGTCATGAAGCAGGATATAGGTGGGCCTTGCTTCAGGTGGAAGTCATGGATACCATAGCCCCCACACTTCTCAGAACTTCGAGGCACCCCTGACCACCAAGTTGAGGGAGTGGGTCACGCCAGGCGTGCCCTTCACCAATGGGTGTGTGGTGATGCACAACATGGCCAACATATTGAGGGAAGTCCGCAAGAGGGACTTCACCAGCATCCCTTCCTTCACCTGGTGTTCAGGGACACTCTGGACTTGGGGGAGAAGGGAATTGGGGCAGGACCCTTTAGCTCCCTGATTGAGCAGGGGAGGAAGCTGGCCAGTGGTTTCTTTAACTGGAGCATGATGGGCAGCGACCTACTCTGGGTGAAGCAGGCTGAGCAAGGCTCCCCAGTGCACCAGCTGGTGCAGGATGTATCCACCCAGTGGAATTCTTCCACGTTCCTGATGCTCGCCTTGCATAAAACCGCCTTGCATCAGGTTCAACTGGTGACAGACAGCAGGGCACCTCCAGGGTACTATGGGGTGGAATGGGAGATCCTGGAGCTCTATGGGCACAGGAAGGGTGAGCTGGTGGAGAGGGTCCAGCAGGCAAAGAGGGCTCTGGAGAGGGCTCTGCAAGGTGGCAGTAGCAGCAGCAGGACTCCCCTGGGGATGGTGGGAGCAGCCACCCCTTTCAGCCAGCAGAGTCTAACTCTGCCCCCAGTCAGAGCAGTAGCAACACCAGCAGCAGCACCCCTATTGCTTCTGGATGACATGGGTGGACAGCCCTCCCTGCCTGGAATGTAGGCCCCAGAACCATGAGGGTGTGTCCTGGGGCTGGAGTGGCTGCTTCTTGAGGCAGTAGAATGACAACTCCCCATGAGCATAATGATGGCCCCAGAACCCTGACGGTGGGTCCTGGGGTTAGAGTGGCTGGAGAACTTTGAAGGATGCAGTGGAGAAGGGTTCCTGTGAACAGAAGTTGATGAACATGGGTCAGTTGGTCCTAAGAGACGTGAACTGGGCCCTTCCTGTGGATCACTCCAGGATGGCTGGCATGGGTGGGGGAGTGGCAGAGGCCTGGCCAGGGCTCGGTGGCTGGCACCCCAGCTTCTCCAGGCATTGCAGGCATGTATCCTACTCTCAGGATCTGAACAAGCTATTCTACCAATTGGTCAACCCTTGCCCAGTGGTGAATTATGTGGCCACTCAGTAGCAGACATTGGGTTGCTGGGACAGAACCCATGGCACAGACAGCATAGGTGGCATTAGCAGCAGCAGCAGACATTGGATTGCCCAGGTACAGAACCCATGGTACAGACAGCGGAGGTGGCATTGGCAGCAGCGGCAGCAGACATTGCATTGCCCGGGTACAGAACCCATGGCACAGATATCAGAGGTGGCATTGGCACAGCAGGATCAGACATTGGATTGCCCAGAGGCAGCATTGGCAGCATTGACACAGCAGGAGCAGACTTTGGATTGCCCAGAGGCAGCATTGGCTACATTGACACAGCAGGACCAGACATTGGATTGCCCAGAGGCAGCATTGGCAGCAATGGCACAGCAGGAGCAGACATTGGATGTGAACATTCCATATGAACAGCAGTTGTTGAACATGGGTCAGTCAGTCCTAGGAGACATGAGCAGGCCCTTCCTGTGGATCGACACAGCTGCAGAAGACGGCACCCGCCCCACCCCTCCCCATCCTACCCTCCATGCCGTCCTCCATGGTGGTGGGGTTGGTGGACCGGGGTCCCAGGCCAGTGTCCCGCCTCGGCGTGTGCATAACAGCTGACATGGAACAGGTGTGGAACAGGGGAATCCGACTGTTTCAGTAACCTCAGGATGAGGATTGGCTCTAAGGGCCACCATGGTGTGCCCCTTCTATCACAGCACTGGGGTGCAAGCTGTCTTTCAAATGCTTGCCACGCATATGTGGGGGGGAAAGGATTAGGTCTAGACCAGGGGAATCTGACTGCTTCGGTAACCTCGGGATGAGGATTGGGTTTAAGGGCTGGGCGTTGCAGGCTCATCCAAGCTATGGCAGTGTACAAGAGTGCGGAGCAAATGGCTAACATGCAGTACTACCAGCAGCAGTGGCAGAGGTTCAGCCAGGGCTCGGTGCTGGGCACCCCTGATTGGCTGTGCCTTACAGGCTGACAGGAAAGGATGTGGACTGACTGGGTTTTCCTTCCCAGTCATTTCACCTATGAAATCTCATCTTTCTCAGAGCACTCAGCTGCACAGGAAGTGAGGAGTCTACTGAAATGCTATAGTCTTTGGTGTGTATGTGTCAGAATATGTGATGTTTCAGGGTTCCAGTTCTAGAGAGGCTGTAGTTGAGCTCTGCATCAATGTGCATTGGCAGAAGCAGCGGACATTGGATTGCCGGGGCACAGAACCCATGGCACAGACAGCGGAGGAGGCATGGGCAGCAGCAGCAGACTTTGGATTGCCCAGAGGCAGCATTGACAACATTGGCACAGCAGGAGAAGACTTTAGATTGCACAGAGGCAGCATTGACAACATTGGCACAGCAGGATCAGACTTTAGATTGCTCGGAGACATCATTGACAACATTGGCACAGCAGGATGAGACCTTAGTTTTCCCAGAGGCATCAATGGCAACATTGGCACAACAGAATCAGACTTTAGATTGCCCAGACAGCATTAGGTAAATTGGCACATCAGCAGAAGACTTTGGATTGCCCAGAGGTATCATTGGCACAGCAGGAGCAGACATTGGATTGCCCAGAGGCATCATTGGCAACATTGGTACAGCAGGAGCAGGTTCTAGATTGCCCAGAGGCATCATTGGCAGCATTGGCACAGCAGGATCAGACTTTATATTGCCCAGAGGCATCATTGGCATCATTGGCAGAGCAAGATCAGACTTTAGATTGCCCAAATGCCCAGAGGCATCATTGGCATCATTGGCACAGCAGGATCAGACTTTAGATTTCCCAGAGGCATCATTGGCAACATTGGAACAGCAGGATCTGACTTTACATTGCCCAGAGGCATCACTGGCACAGCAGGATCAGACTTTAGATTGCCCAGAGGCATCATTGGCAGCATTGGCACAGCAGGATCAGACTTTAGATTGCCCAGAGGCATCATTGGCAACATTGGCACAGCAGGAGCAGACTTTAGATTGTCTAGAGGCATCATTGGCATCATTGGCACAGCAGGATCAGACTTTAGATTGCCCAGAAGCATCATTAGCAATATTGGCACAGCAGGATCAGACTTTAGATTGCTCAGAGGCATCATTGGCAACATTGTCACATCAAGATCAGACTTTAGATTGCCCAGCGGCATCTAATATCTACAAAGTCCTAGTCCCACAAGCACTATAAAATATTAAAACTGAATTCACTACACAGTATCTCTACCTATCCTCTGTAGCTAAGCTAACTCCTACATGTATGGTATTTATCTATCTATTTATCTATATATACACACACAGGGATGGAGGCTGGGGGGGACAGAGACAGCTCACAGCAAACAACACAGGAAGGGGTACAAAACTGAAATGTATCCTAAATCAATGTAATCCTACTCTAAATAAATCCAAAAACAGGGGAAGTGAATCAGGGATGGAATATATACAGGCAGGAGGGAATGATTAAATAGAGGGTAGGGAGAAAGAACAGAGGAAGGATTAAAAAATAAAAATAACACCTAAATCTATCTAATCTAATCTAAATAAATGAAACTATGTGATAAATGTGGAGAAATGGGTGGAATAGGAGGATGATGGCAATGGATTAGGAACACAAACTGCTGGGAGAGGGAGACGTCTGAAAATGCCTGCTGACAGGATCAGTGACTAGCTCATAAGGATTTGGAAGGGGGGAGGGCAAAGACTTTTGTTACTTGCTGCTCCTGCCTTTCCACAAGCCCCATTGGCCCCGTGCAGCCTAGCCCATGGCCAATCGCAGACTGCCAAGCCAGTGGTCTCAGGCAAAGAGGGCATGTGGTTGGGCAGGCAGGCTGCTATTCCAAGCCTTTCCACCCCTGGTGCCAGGAAGTCTGCTCCTCGGGTGGCCCCCCTCCTCCCTGGGCTTGTTTACCATGTTTTTCCCTCCCAAACACCACTGAACTCAACCAAACTCAGTCGAACTGTTCGGTCGTTCTAACGTTCAGTTCGAACGTTCAGTTTGGTTGACCAAACATGCCGAGCTCATCCCGAACACCGAACATCCAAACCGCATTTACACATCCCTATTGTTTTTCCTTTCTCACAAAAGGAAGAACTTTTTCACTCAGTAAACAATACAGCTGTGGAACTTGTTGCCAGAGGAGTCAGTGAAAGCCAGTACCATAACTAGCTTAAAATAGAAACTAGATAAATTCTTAGAGGACAGAGCCATAAATGCTTACTAATTGGGGCTTAAACCCCTAACTATCAGTACTTGGGAGTGGTTTACAGGAGAAGGGTCACACCTCCATGAGCTTTGCTTAACTTCTCTCGAGCTAGTGTAGCTGGCCACTGTCGGAGAAAGAACACTGGGTTCGATGGACCGTAGGTCTGACTCAGTATGGCACTTCTTATATTCATATGTTTTTAAAATGTGAGTAGGAGAGAAGTAGAAGAGCCTCCCTATGCCCATACTGGGTAGAGACACTCAGACACTGAAGAAATTCAAGGGGAGGTTATAACTTAGTGACTGTCCACAAAGAATCTCATTTTATTCCAACCATCTCACTAATCCTTGATATGTACATCATTATTTAGTGATATTAAACGTTACATAAAAACATAAGTAGTGCCATACTGCATCAGACCAATGGTCCATCAAGCCCAGCATCCTGTCCGCCGACAGTGACCTATCTCGATTGCATGAGAGAAGAACAAACAGTCACAACGGAGAATCCAATTCCCGTTGTTCACTCCCAGCTTCCAACAGTACAAGGTTAATCATTTAAGCTACTTGGTTAATTGCAATTAATGGACCTACTCTCTAAGAATGAATTTATCCAGTCCTTTTTAAAACCCAGCTATACTACTGACCTTGACAGTGTCCTCTGGCAACAAATTCATAAATAAATTATGCATTGAGTGAAAAGGTACTTCCTTTTATTTGTTTTAAATCTGCTGGCAGCTAGTTTCATGGAGTATCCCCTTGTTCGAGTACTTCTTGAGGGAGTAAATAAACGTTCCCTATCTACTTATTCCATACCACTCCAGATTTTATAAACCTCTATCATGCCCCCTCCCCTCTCAGTCTTCTCTAAGCTGAAGAGACCAGTTTGTCAAGCCGTTTCTCTTTGTATGGAAGTCATTCCATACCCTTTATCATTCTTGTTGCCCTTCTCTGTACCTTTTCTAGCTCAGTTTAGGGATGGGCGAATGCGGTTCGAAAGTTCAGAGTTCCGACCGAACTTGACCAGTTCGGTTGACTGAACCGAACTTCTGAACCGAACTCAATTTTCGAACCGAACCGAACCGAATTTACGAACTTGGCTCTGTTCACCCATCCCTAAAAAATAATATTCCATTTAGTTCAATGGGGTTTGAATTTCCGAAATTTGTTCTAAAGTTTGGAGTTCGGACTGAACTTGAATAATTTGGTCAACCGAACCGAACTTCCGAACCGAACCGAATTTACGAACTCGGCTCTGTTCACCCATCTCTAAAAGATAATATTCCATTTAGTTCAATGGGGTTTGAATTTCCGAAATTTGTTCTGAAGTTTGGAGTTCGGACCGAACTTGAATAGTTTGGTCAACCGAACCGAATTTCCGAACTGAACCGAATTTCCGAACTCACTTCTGTTCGCCCATCCCTAGTTCAGCTATGTCTTTTTTGAAATGGGGCAACTGGAACTGCACACAATATTCCAGGTGCGGTCGCTCCATTGATTTATATAGAGGCATTATGACATCCTCAGTTTTACTCTCTATCCCTTTGAGAATAACTCCTATCATTCTGTTTGCTTTTTGACTGCTGCTGCACATTGGGCTGAGGATTTCAGTGTATTGTTCACAATCACTCCTTTTCCTCAGTGGTAACTCCTAGCTTAGTACCCAGCATGGTCTACTCATAGTTTGGGTTATTTTTCCCTATGTGCATCACTTTGCACTTGTCCACATTAAATCTCATCTGCCATTTAGATGCCCAGGCATCCAGTATCATAAGATCCTGTTGCAGTTCCTCACAGTCTGTTCATGTTTTAACTAACTTGAATAACTTGGTGTCATCTGCAAATTTGATCACCTCACTCTTAATACCCGTTCCCAGATCATTAATGAATACATTGAACAGCACCAGTCCCAATAGAGATCCCTGAGGCACACCACTGTTTACATCTCTCCATTGTGAAAACTGACCATTCAGTCCTACTCTTTCCTTCTTATCCTTTAACCAGTTACCAATCCATAGTAAGACACTACCTCCTATCCCATAACTTTTTAATTTTCTCAAGAGTCTTTTATGTGGGACCTTATCAAATGTTTTCTGGAAATCCAGGTACACTATATCTACCGCGTCTCCCTTGTCCACATGCTTATTTGCACCCTCAAAGAATTCCAACAGGTTAGTGAGGCATGAATTACCTTTGCTAAATCCATGTTGTCTCTTCCCCATTAAGCCATGCTTATCAACATGTCCAACAATTCTGTTTTTAATGATAGTTTCCACCATTTTTCCCAGCATGGATGTCAGGCTTACTGGTCTGTAGTTTCCAGGATTCCCTCTCAATCCATTTTTAAATATTATTCTGTCAGTAAGAAGAAAAGGCTATATTTTATGTTCCAGTACCATTTGCCTTTCCCCAAACAAATTCTCATTTGGCTGAAATTTTCTATGCCTGGCCTCAGTCACATTTGTTTTCCAGCATTTCAGCTGAGTTGTTTCAGCTGTTTTTGAATTATGTAAATATCAGCAGCTATTAAACAAAAAAACTTTCCTCATATAACCAAACAGAAGTGAATTAATGTTAAGATGAAGCATTAAAAAGAGTCGGGTGATTCTAAAGGTTGCAATGGACCAACAAGTGAATTTTAAATTTGGTCCTAAGGAGTTTGAGTAGCAACTACTTTCTGATCTATTGGACTGAAATCTTATGAAAAATCCTCCTGAGATTACAAGATCATGCATTCCAAACTCAAGTACTATTTCTAACTCAAAATTTAATACTAAAACTACTTCAGAATTCACTACCAATTCATTATATCACTTCTAGTTTCTAAAGCAACATCATCTGGGGGCCTTTTCACACAGACTGCGGTTCCCTGCAGTGCATGGGGGATGGGGGTGCTGCAGTGGGTGTGCGGTGTGGAGGGGGGGGGACTTTCCCACAAACACATACACACCTCCATGGACAGAGCATCCAATGCTGGCTCCCATTGTACGTACCCTCACCTACAGGCCGCGGCGTTCCCATGGACGCCTACCATCCAGCAACCCGCACACATGGGCGAGGTGAGGGGTGTCCCCATTTGAAAAGAGCCTGGGTTACATTAAACATACTGTATGTGTAGTACAGCTTCACTCTGGAGCTTCCCTTCTTAAATGCAAGCTGATGAATGAATGCCTTAAAATATTTTTAAATGTCTAAAAACATAGCTCCAAAACTCAACATGCTATATATGTTGAACCTTCATTAACCACAATGGGGCTTACAATTGAGTCTTGGCTAGCAATTTATTTAAAATCTTAAATTATTGAACTTCTTGATTCTCCAACATAAATTGTACATTTTTAAAAAAAAAATATTAGATTCTATATTGCACTTCTGTATTTTTTTATTATTTTTTTTGGCAGACTTTGTAAATACTATTAAATTGAGTTGACACATCTTAAAAGGGTTCAGTGGAAAATTTCTAAGAGTAAACACTTCACATAGACAAGAATGTACCAAAGCAATAGACAGGGTGGAAATAATATATATTCAAATAATTTCCTCTGAATTAATTGTTTGATGTAGATGGTTTAGAAGAATCAAGCAAAGAACAGCTAATTAGTGTGATCAAGGCAAATTTATCAGTAAAGAAAAACTGACACTGCATGCTTGTAATTTCTTCCCATATTCCTGTAAGACTTGCGCTTGTCAGACTCAGAAAAGCATTTGTGCATTCTATGTCTATGGACCTTTTTACACAGACACTCTAACACCGATAAAACGGGTGTTAAATTTTATTATACATGGTACAGGGCAACACTGCAGCCCTGCAACATGGGCCCTTTTCACACGAGATGCCTCCACCCAGTTTAGCTGGGTGGAGATGGGTGGAGGCATCTGTGTAAACACCACTTGTGGTGGGTGGGGTGCATTTCTCTGGGTGGAGATGGGTGGAGGTGTCTGTGTAAATACCACCGTCGGTGTGTGTAGGTGTGTGTGTGCTCCCACACAACACCCATCTCCACCCACCACCACCTCATGGAGCATCATCATCATAAGCTTTTATTACTTAGCCAATGGCCATTGTAAGCAGTTACACAAAATAGATAAAATAAATAGAATTAAACAACATTATCATTATCTTGTAGTACAACAAAACTAAAAAATCCATCATCAGCATCAGAAGTACAACAAATACAATCTCTGTTCCGAGTACCCGGGTACAATCCACAGCATGAATAATCATAACAGCTTACAGCCTTCAGTCCTCCCACTCATTAAAGCACAGTTTCTCCCCAACATGGGTCTCCAGCCCAGGGCATCAGTGTTGATCAATATGTATTTTATATGAGGCCATCAGGCCATAATAAAGTAAAAACACAAAATTCGGATTAACCCAGACAGTAACAACATCCAAAATTGGGATACATCAATTACCAATAGATCCTAAGCGAGCTTCCCTAATCCGGAGATAGATATGACAGAACTTGGCTACTGATCTGAACCTCTCTGAATCCAGATAATTGAGAAGAGATTTGGAGAAGGTGCCCAAATCCTGCTGTCCAACACAATACCAGCCCCAAAACTCCCTTCTGGGGCCACTGAGAGCTGCACAGCGAAAGAAAATATGAATGCAAGAGTCTGATTCCTGCGACTCACAAAGCTAGCAGACTCTCTCATGTTTCAGGGTCCCGTTGTATCGCCCTTCTAACAGGGCTGAAGGATAGGAATTACACCTAAAACAGGTGAACGTCCTTCTCCGTTCTGGATCCAACCATGCAAATAGGTAGCTAGAGTTCAAACAGGTGGGATCAGCTAGAGGATAGTCAGGAGCAACTTCCTGAGCGGCCAATAAGGCCCTCTCTTGCTGTAGCGCCTGATCCCACAGGCGCCTCCAGATAAGAGTCAAGGAGCCAGCAAGACCAACCTGCACTAGGGATTGACGGGAAAAACCCAGATGATTAAGCTCCACCTCTAACTGATCCACCCAGGTGCTATGGAACCCCTCGGCCACTAACATGGCCAAGAGGGAGTTATCCTGGGATGGACATGGAGCAACAGACTCCACTGCCAATTGCTCCGTGGGTGGGTGGTGGGTGGAAATGGGTGTTGCGTGGGAGTACGCACGCACCTACACCCACCCCCCGCGGTATTTACACAGACACCTCCACTCAGAGAAATGCACCCCACCCACCACAAGTGGTGTTTTCATAGATGCCTCCACTCATCTCCACCCAATGAAACTGGGTGGAGGCATCTTGTGTGAACAGGGCCCATGTTTTAGGGTTGCAGTGTTGCCCTGTATCATGTATAATAAAATCTAACACCCATTTTATCGGTGTTAGAGTGTCTGTGTAAAAAGGGCCTATATGTAAAATCTCATTAGGAAAACTTAATAGTGGTCCCTTAAATAACAAGTCTTATTCTGGTCTGAAGGTCTTTTGCTTGGATTCAAGACATTCCATTGTTTGGGGGAAACAAATAGATTTCCTTTAAACATTTTTATGTGTGCATACATTTTCTGTATTTTGACCCTTGTTAATCACAAAATTATGCACAATTGGCTTTGCAGCATGGAAAAGAAAAATAGAAAGTGAAGCAGCTTATCACAATGAAGCAAAAATTTGATTTGAGGGCCACAAAACAAGTCTTACAGTGAGAGATTCAAGAAGCTCAGTCTGTTTACCTTATCCAAAAATGATCCACAGAGAATCACATTTTATTCAAATCACCCTGAACTCCACACACATTATATGGTCATATCATTCTGACAATATGGAGCAAATCCTATATTTCAAGTTCCAGTACCATTTGCCTTTTCCCAAACAAATTCTCATTTGCCTGATATTATCTGTGCTTAGCCTCAGCCACAAAATCACTGTTTGTTTTCCAACATTTCAGCTGACTTGATAGATGTTCAGTAATATACTACTACTACTACTACTACTAATAATAATAATAATAATAATAATAATAATAATCAACAACAACAACAACAAATAAATGCCAATTGGTTATTGGAGTGTTTCACATAATAATATGAAATCCATTTAAAAACAATTTAAAAGGGGAGGGTAAACAGGGAGGACAAAATACACTACACAAAAGGGAACCAGCTGTCAGTCCTAAAAGTATCTGGAGAATAAATAAGTCTTTAGTTCCTTTTTAAAGTCAAGGAGGGAGTAACTGAGATGAACATCTGGAAAGAACAAGTTCCACACTGAAGGGTTGCCACAGCAAAGGCCCGATCACCTGCCAACTTAAGCTGCAATGGCGGAATCCCCAAACAGTAGGTGGCTTTTGAGTGCAGATAACCATCAGGGCAAGGCTCCAGGAGTAAGTCTTGAATATAGCATGGCAAATATTAATCAGGGCCCTGAAAACCAGCAGTGCAATCTTAAATTCAGTCTGCTGCTCTCAGTCAGCCATTGCAGAGAATGTAGGGTTCATGTAATATGATCACAACTGCCCAAACCAGAAAACAGCTGTGCTACCACATTCTGAACAAGCTGCAAGTGAAGGAGAAACACTGCTGGAAGCCCACAGAACAGGAAATTTCAAAAATTAAGCCCTGTGGTCACTAGGGCATGGGTCGCTGTGGCAAGGTCAGTCTGGAATAAATAATGGTGCAGCTTATGCATACTGAGTACCTGAAAAAAGCATCCACAGTAGCTGAGTTTTCATGGATAGAGTATGGTTCTGGCCAGCCACCTCCACTGGTACCCCTTCAACATGCAGAGGCCTGAGGGAGGCAAAGGCATCCTCATATCAGCTGCCCCTCCCCACCAGCATTACCTCAGTCTTCCCCAGATCAAACATGAGGTAGCTCCAATGCATCCAGCTGGCTATATTGTTAAGACATTCCCCCAAGGTAGATATCAAAGCGACAGGGCTCACAGGGCAGGAAATATACAGTTGTGTTGTTTATCACCAGCATATTGATAATATTCAACCCTGTGTTAGGGGTGTGCAATTCATTTTGATTGTCATTTGCTTTCATCCATTTTTCTTTTAAAAATAAAAAATACATTTTTAAAAAAAAATAACTGCATGTGCAAAATGGAATGGACACCGGGGCCATTCTACACATGCACTCTTTCCCAAAATGGCATCAATGCTGCCGGCACCATTTTGGAAAAGGGAATGCATGTGTAGAACATTCTCAGCAGCCATTTTGTGCATTATTTGGCAGTGATTTTTTATTTATTTTTTAATCAATCAATCAATTTCAATTTATTACGCCATTAGGCTATATACACTTAACAGAGACTGACATACAATATAACATACAGCATAAGATAAAATAAACATAACAAAACAGAACATATTAACACCACACAAATGGGGAAAAAAAAAAAAAAGAGATCCAGCCCAGGCTACTCACTTCATAAATGCACCTTAAACATATATTTATTCCGGCATAAGCAGTTTAGATGTCAAAAACAATTGCCTCAATTTAAAAGCGGAACTCAAATATTTGGCCACATTTGAAGATATTTCAGCAGAGTTATCTGACAAGAGATATTGAAGGAGCCACATGTTTGTTCTTCCTGGGTACTTTTGAAGAAAAGCAGCCAGATACTGAGATCTCAATGAATCATAAAGGTGGCAATTCAATAAAATGTGCTGTGGAGTCTCGGCTTCTAGCCGGTCAAAAGGGCAAAGGCGGTCATAATATGGGACTTCACTATATCGGCCCTCCAATGTATAGGAGGGCAAGGCATTCATCCTGGCACAATATAGCAGGTATTTCCCCCTTTGCAAAATCGGAATGTTAAGATACCTAGCCATTTCATCCTGCGGGTTAAGACAGCAGAATCAAAATTCCCTTAAGTGGGGGGGTAACCCTTACCCTTGCTATATCATTTTGATAGGCAGTGTCCCTAGTCCTAACCAAAACCTCAGCTTGGGCTGCCCCTCATTCTTTAGAGGTTAAATAATTTTGGGAAAACCCCAACTTCTCGAGGTACTCTTCTATTGCCACCTGCCATCTGCTTTTGAATGAATCCCCTAGAAGAAAAGAAAAGAATCCCCTATTTGCCTGGTTCTGTAACTTGAACCAAAACTTAAGTGCACTAATCTATGCACACATGTTCCAGCTATACTGTCCTGTTTCCAGCCTTACTGCTGCATTTGGTGTCCCACTAGGAGTTCTCAAAATCTTACGAAGGAACTTATTTTGCACAGCTTCTATATTATAGTCCAAAGACAAAAGAGGGGCCCACAACTCTGCTCCCTTTCATTGCTGTTAAAGACAGCTATAGCCGTTTCATCTTTTGTCAGACCAGTTTTGGCAAATAACCTTAAAATAGCAAAGGAGGCGCCTTTTACGCTTGCCTGTGTTTTTTCAAAATGCACAGTCCATTTCCCGGATCCCATAAAGTGTAAACCCAGATATTTAAAGGATTTCTCCTGACACAAAGTATGGCCATTAATGGCCCAAACATAGGTTTTCCTGGAGCCTGAAAAAACAACTACCTTTGAGTTACTATAATTTATAGATAGTTTGTTAGCTGCACAATAGCTAGAAAAGGCTTTTAACTGTCGCCCTAAGCCCACGCTTGTCTGCGAAAGTAGTGTCAGATAGTCGGCATATAGTAGGCATGCAATGGTCCTAGAGGCCAGTCGAGGAGGAAAATATTCACTTTTAGTAAGATACGGGACAATGTCATTAAGAAACTGATTGAAAAAGGCTGGCGCCAGCACACAACCTTGGCGAACCCCTACCGAAATGCTAACAAAATCAGTAAGATGCCCCTCTCTATCCACTTTTACAGCAGAAGAGGATTGTAAATAGAGTTTCTTTATAAGAAATAACAATCTTTTATCTATTGACATTCTGTCAAGTTTGTCCCACAACACCTCTCTATTGATGGCATCAAAGGCCGATTTTAAGTTGAGGAAGGCCACAAAGAGTTTCTTATTTATTATCCTATACTTTTCTGTAAGGAAATTTAAGATAAAACAATGATCTACCGTTGAGCGGCCTCACTGAAACCCAGCCTGCTCCAGATGTATTATTTGGTTCAGGGATGTCCACTCCTCTAATTTGGTTAACAAAAATTTAGCATAGGTCTTGCTAATAATGCTAATCAGTCTATAATTGGAGGGGTCCTTTGGAGAAACCCTCTTATAAATGGGCACAATAATGGCCTTATTCCAGTCAGCCGGCACCAACCCATAAGTATTAATAGCTGAAAACAGCGAGGCAAGCATAGGCACCCACCAGTCAAGGTGGGCCCTAATAACCTCCACTGAAATTAAATCATAGCCCGGGGCTTTGCCCGTCTTAAACGTTTGAAGGAGCACAGCAACCTTGCCCTCTAGGATAGGAGGCCACTGTCTTTAATCAAAGAAATGGAAAAAAAAAAACCACCCGAAAACGAACGGGTCATTTAAAAAACAAACAAACAAACAAAAAAGAGATTTTTGTAGATGCTAGGGATTGCAACTAGAAAGGAGGCCCTGGCTGGCACGTGCAAATTCCGCCCTCCTCCCTGGGGTGCTAGGGGATGCTAAGTAAAAAAAAAGTTTACAAACTTGGTGGCAGCACCTCCTGAGGCTTGCTCCACATCTGAGGAACTGGTCACCACCACAGGAGGTGTACTACATGGCGGGGCAGCGACCTCCTCCTCCTCCTAGACTACAAAGTTGGCCCCCAGCCAGGGAAGCAACATGGAAGCCTTCTTCATTTTTAAAAAAAAAAATATTATTTGAAAATCACACACACACAAAACACAGTCACCCACAACACCCACCTACCACAAAAACCACAACAGCACACCCAAACACAGCCAAAACACACAAACCAAACACCAACACAGCCAAACACACACTAACTCGCCACACAGCTCCGCACGCACACAAATTTCTGGTTTCCAGCTCGTCCGCTCACGACACTGGTTTCCGAACGGCCGAACCCGAACCGAACGACTGAACCGAACGGTCGAACCCAAACCTGGCGACCGCACCAAATGGCCGAACCGAACGCAGCCAAACCGAACAGCTGAACCCGAACCGCAACCTGTTCGCCCATCCCTATCAATAACCTTCCCTAAAAAGGGAAGGTTAGAGACAGATCAATAGCTGGTGAAGGAGTCACGGTCAAGTGATGGTTTTTTGAGGAGAGGCCGCACCATCACCTCTTTAAGGCAGCTCGGCACTCTGCCCTCCCAAAGGGAGGTATTGACCACCCCAACCAGCAATGACCCCAGAATCTTCTGGCTGGCCTTAACCAGCCAGGACGGGCATTGTTCCAGTTCACAAGAGGTGGCTTTAACTGCCCCAAGGACATCCCACGCATCAGCAGATGACACCTATTGAAACTGATCCCATAAAGTCAGAAAAGGCGGGACTTCCATAACCTCTGGTTTTCCTAATGTAATAAGTGTGGCGTCAAAGTCGTGGTGATTCCTAACAATTGTATCTGTGAAGTAATCAACAAACATGTCACAGAGGGCACTGGAAAGTTTCAATTCCAGGCAGAAGGAGGCCGGACCGGCCAACCCCCTCACCACCTGGAAAAGCTCCGCTGGATGAGACTTCGTCTAGGATATGAAAGAAGTTTAAAAAATCATGAGCAGTGTGGAACAACTTTAGTTTAGTTTATTTACAGCTAACAAGCAAAATAAATGTGGAACAACTTAATAGGGAACAATTATTTACCTCTCAAACAATACTAGAACTAGGGGACACTCCATGAAACTAAGTGGCAGCATATTTAAAACATTTTTTTTTCACTCAACACACAATTACCTTGTTGGTATTTTTTGCCAGAAGACTTGGTCAAAGTCAGTAGTATAGGTGGGTTTAAAAAAGGATTGGATACATGCTTGGAGAGTAGGTCCATTAATGCTATTAGTCAATATTTATTTATTTAATTTATTTATTCATATTTTTATGCCACCCTTCTCGCAAAGGCTCAGGGCGGCTCGCACTAATAAAAACACAGTAAAACCCATTAAAATCCTCAAAAAACCAACAATACCCCACCCTACACCTCCCACGCATCCCACCCTACCCCTACCTACCAAATACCTGGCATTTCAGATGTAGCTAGAAGTTAAGATGAATCACTTTCATCTTAGAAAATAGGGAGAATTACTTTAACAGTAAGAATGATTAACCATTAAAGCAAAGTGCCAAGGGAAGTGTTGGGTTCGCCATTACTCACTGTCTTCATTTGAAGTGTAGACGCCCTTCAAAAAGACATGATTTGATCAAATACTGTTAGTTGGCTTCATACAGTAATAGCTGGAGGAAATTTGGCTGGCATGTGCAATATAGGAGTCAAGAATAATGGTCTTAATAATCCCCTCTGAACTTAATATCGATGAGTCTATCAGTAATTGTTTGGAGCTGAACACATCCTAATCTCTTTTGTTAAACTGTGTAACAGAAGTGATTTTGTGAGATCCATTTAGGTAACAATGCCAGAAGTACATAGTAAATGAAATAAAGTAAAGGATGCCAGAAACCTCTGAAACCTAATAGTGTGGTAGTGGTGGCTCCTTCATTGTTATTAATAGATCTCTGAGTGTTCAAAGTGCTAGTACCTATCTAGTTCACCCTCACAACAACCTAGTGAGGTAGGCCATTATTATTCCCATTTTACAGATGCAAAACTGAAGACAAGAGATAGTGTCTTATCCAAAGCTTCCCAGTAGATAAGATGAGATTTGAAACTTGGTATATTTTCAAACGTGATGGCTTGAAGAGCTGCCACACCTTGATCCTGCCCATGATGATAGTCTTCACCACAGGCAGGATCTGGCCCTGCCACCAAACAAAAGTGCTAGTGGCCAGGGCTGGGGAAGGAGCAAGGAGAGGGCGGGGTCATGTAAGCGCAGTCCACATGGCCCCGACCCCCACGCTTCTCAGCGTGACCCGATAGGGATGTGAGAACCGAACACGGTTCAGTCGTTAGATCGTTCGGTTCGGGGACCGAGTTCGGGTTCAGTCGTTCGGTCTGGGAATCGAGGTTAGATTCGGTCGTTCAGTTCGGTGGAGTTCAGTTTGGCTGAGCATTCAGGTGTGTGTGTGTGGTATCGGTATTGGTCTCGTATGGTTCTGTGATCGTGTTGGAAACCGGAAATTCGAGTGCATGCGGAGCTTGTGTGGAGAGAGAGCATGTGTGTTGTGGCTGGCTGGCTGTGTGGTTTTGTTTGGTGTGGTTTCTGGTTAGTCTGTGTTGGTTTGGCTGCTTGTTTGTGTGAGTTGGTGGGTGTTTTGTTTGACTGTTTAAAAAAAAAGATGCGTCTTAAGGTGAAGGTGGAGGAGGTGGAGGAGGAAGAGGCTGCCACTGGACCTTCTGAGTTGGTGGAGGTCGGCTCCTCATCAGAGGAGCAAGAGGGCACAGTTGCCACTACTGCCAGGTTTGTAAACTTTATTTTTGTTTATTGTTCCATAGAACTTTGAGGACAAGAAGAATACTATCCTTTAGAGCGAGCTCAGTGGCATGTGGCTGGGTGCGTGGGTGGTGGGCAGTCAGGCACAAACAGTGGGCATCAGCGGGTGGAAGCAGATGTCTGCCACAGAGAGAGAGGGTGCGGGGGGCTCTTCCAGCACTCAGGCACAAGTCGAAGGAAGCACCCACCCAAACACGTGCCAGCCATCCCTAGCAACCCAAGAAGGGCAGGATTTGCACATCCCAGCAAGGGTCTCTCCAGTTGCCATCCCTAGCATATCTAGCACCCCAAGAAGGGCAGGATTTGCACGTTCCAGCCAGGGTCTCTACAGTTGCCATCCCTAGCACACCAAGGAGGGCAGGATTTGCACATGCCAGCCAGGGTCTCTCCATTTGCCATTCCTAGCACTCAAAGAAGGGCAGGATTTGCATGTGTCAGGCAGCCAGGTCTCTCCAGTTGCCATCCCTAGCACCCCAAGGAGGGCAGGATTTGCACGTGCCAGCTAGCCAGGTCTCTCCAGTCACCGCCATCCCTAGCACCCCAAGCAGGGAGGACTAGAGGCATCATCATAAATGCCCGATATTACTTAGGTGTTGTTTATGTGTTCCTGTTTCAGATAGTGTGATTATGCTGCCCCTGCCGCTGGTGCCCAAGCTCCCAGAACCCCATCAAGGCAGAGGTCGGAGTCACTGCCAGAAAGTGGGCACATGTGGTCAGACCTCTGACAGTGGTATGACAACCCAAAAGGCGGATACGCCGTATGCAAGGTAAGGCACGGGGGTTGGAACAACAGGGAATGGATTGCCATATGACCTGTTAGGAAGTCCCCTCCAGAGAGAGATTGGCCACCCACCCACTTGTGGAGACAGAATTCAGGCAGGGGAGCACATTTGACACAGTATGGTGGGCTGAGGCATGCTTTAAGCTAGGCAACCTGGGCAGACAGGCAGCATGGCATGAGAAGCAGGCAGGTGGACTGGGAAATGCTTTGAACTTGGAAGCAACCTGGGCAAGCAGACAGGCACCTTGGCCCGAGAGGCAAGCAGGTGGGCTGGGGCAGGTTTTGAGCTAGTCAACCTGGGTGGGAGACAGGCAGCGTGTCATGACAGAGGCAGTAGGGAAGGCAAGCTGGGACCTTGGCAGGGCACTCAGATAGGATGGCAAAGACTGTGCAGCGCACGCGAGAGCGAGCCAGTCAGATAGGTGGGCCGAGATCGTCTAGCAAGAGGCCGGCTGGTAGACTTACAGTTTCCCAATGCCACCCTGCATCATGAGGTCAGTCAGATAAGGCGGCCGGGCCATCTAGTATGAGAGAGAGAGAGAGAGAGAGAGAGAGGGCTCCAGGCATTGGGAGGGAGGGACAGCACCTCAGCATCACAGCAGCAATAGCCCTAGCACAGATTGAGGAGGAGCCCCATCCCAAGACTGCCCCTGGCATGGGATGGCGTGTGCCACTGCACAATCAATCCTTGTCCAGGGGCAGCTCGGGGAATCCCAGCAGTCTTTCGATCTATCTCCTCGGCCAAAATCCTTGTTCATGCCATGGTCATCTCTCGGCTCGACTACTGCAACCTCCTCCTTGCTGGCCTCCCTCACTCCCACCTGTCCCCCCTTGTTGCGATCCAAAACTCTGCCGCCAAGATCATTCACTCTGCCCGTCGCTTCGACCATGTAACGCCTCTCCTCCTCTCCCTTCACTGGCTCCCCCTTCCTGAACGTATCCTGTTCAAACTCCTGGTTTTCACGTTCAAATCGCTCCATGACCAAGCTCCCCCTTACCTCTCGGACCTAATCGCCCTACGCGCTCCTGCGCGCGCTCTCCGCTCTTCCGCTGTCCCCTCCCTCGCTCTCCCTCGCTTCTCCTGCTCGCCCAACCGCCTTCGTCCCTTCTCCCTCGCTGCCCCGCATGCCTGGAACTCCCTCCCTGCCGACATCCGCCTCGCCTCCTCCCTCCGCTCCTTCAAATCCCTCCTCAAGACCCACCTTTTCCATGCTGCCTTTCCCAATGCCCTCTAGTCTTTCCCCTTGCTCTTACTGTCAGCCCTCCTCTGCTGACTGCTGCTACCGACCACCTTGTAACCAAGCCAAGTACACGCACCTGAGACTTCGCATCCGCCTGAATGTTTGTTTGTCTTCTCCCATGTCTCTCCCGCTGTCCCCTCTCCTTGTCTCCCCCTCCTTGTCTTTTAGATTGTAAGCCACAGGCAGGGACCGCATCTGATTGTATGTTCTGTACAGCGACAGGTTGCAACTGGCGCTTTATAAATGTTTAATAATAATAATAATAAAGTGGAAGGTTCACCTTGATGAACAACAACTGCTCCACCAACTTGGGCCCCAGTGTCAGGTGGTATGGGGAGCAAATGTCCCCCGCCGGGGGGTGGAAACTGGACCATTTCTTGCTAATGTGTCCCTATTATAGTGATGTTAGGGAAGTTTGGCTCCAACCGTTCCTTCGGGATAAGTCATTTACAGAGCCAGGCCAAGGATATAGGGGCCTCCTCTCCCTGTCTAAAAAGGAGGATGTGGTGGCTCTCGCTACTTAGGTATGGCTGGCTTCTCAGAAATGGAAGGTGGTGAAAAATGAACTATGAGGGGAATCCATCTGGTTTCTTAGGCCCTTCTTCCTCCAATTGTAGAACGGAAATGTAATTGAGACGGTATCAAATTTGGAGTATAATTATAGATTGCAGTATTTAATTATGTATTTTAATTATGCTATATTTATATTACATTTACACTTATATTTATATTATAATTATATTGTATTGTGATTTGTTTTGATTTCAAGGCAGAGCAGACTGAAGCTTAACCCCGCTAAGACGGAGGTGATGTTGGTGGGGAGAGCGAGGGAGGTAGTGGTCTGGATGCAGACCTCCGCCTGGAGCGGCAGGTGGAGGCAGTTGCTAAGGCTGCCTTCTGCCAGTTGTATCTGGTGCGTAGGCTGCATTCGCTCGTCTCCGGCCCGGACTTGGCCTCCCTCATCCATGCTTTCGTCACCTCAAGGCTGGACTACTGTAACGCACTCTACGTGGGGCTTCCCTTGTTCCTGGTTCAGAGGCTGCAGCTAGTGAAGAATGCGGCGGCTTGTCTCCTTACGGGGACGGGCTGCCAGGAGCATATTACACCTGTGCTCCGGGCTCTGCACTGGTTGCCGATAGTGTGCCAAGGTTTTGGTGTTGATCTATAAAGCCTTTCACGGTCTGGCCCCCTCATACCTCAGGGATCGCCTCGCCCTCCGCGCCCCAGAATGGCTCCTTAGGTCCACCGGGGGTGCCTTCTTGGAAGTCCCCCGTGTTAAGCGGGGGGCCACAATGGAGAGGGCAGTCTTGGTGGCCGTGCCGCGCCTTTGGAACTCCCAGAAGAAGTTCGCCTGGCCCCCAACCTGTTGATATTCCGGCGAAGTTGTAAAACCTGGTTGTTCGCCCAGGCCTTTGGGGAGGGTGGGAGGGTGGGGTAAGGGGGTTTCTTTTTTAGCTCCCCCACCTGATCTATTTCATTATGTATTATGAAGGCCCTGAGCCCTATTTTAATAATTTATATTGTTATTGATGATTTTAAATTGTATTTTATTCTATTGTATTTTATTGTTGGAAGTCGCCCCGGGCTGTTTGCAGGAGGGGCGGGATATAAATTTATAAAATAAATAAATAAATAAAAATAGCGAAAGCTGACACCTAAAAAAATAAATAAATACTAAATATGAAATAAATATCCCCTGCCATGGAGAACACCCACTCGCTGGGGACACTGGTTGGTGGGCAATATACCCTTGGCCACTTACGACAGGGCCAGCCACATGTTAGCCTTGCCGGCCCAGTAGGCCAAGGGATCGCTGCTGGGATCGATCCATGGCTCCTCCTCTAGGTAGGTCTCCACGGCTGCTGAGGTGCCGTCGTACTCCCACTCATAGCTCTGCCTGGTCACCACCTCCACCATTGCCCTCAGCCATGCTGCTTGCCCTATTGTGGAGGACCCCATGTTCCCCAGAATGGCCTGCACATAGGAGCTGCTTCTGCTGGCAATAAGGGTGCTGCTGCTGCTGCTGCTCATCCTGCTGATGGTGCTGCTACTGCTAGGGCTGGGGGCAGGGATAGCCTCCGCTGGCTGAAGGGGGTGACTGCACCCACTCCCACCATCCCCAGGGGCATCCTGCTGCATAGCCCACTCTGTCTGCTGGACCCTATCCACCAGCTCACCCTTCCAGTGCCTATAGAGTGCTGTCTGGTGTGCCACACTGCCCTTGACCCTGGGGTCCAGCATTGTTGCCAATAAATATTCCTCCCGCCACAGGAGCTTGGCAAATCGCTCCTTCAGCTGCCGTGTCAGGTCAACCGCCTCATCAGCCAGCTTCCTGCCCTGAGGGCCAAAATCTCTCCCCTGCAGAATCTCCTCCAGCCTCCTGACGAGACTCTGGACCTGAGGGGTCACCTGACTGATGGTGGCTGTGGAGGAGCTGACAGTCTCCATCTTGACCAGGAACAGTCTGAGAACAAAGACCATGTGAGCCAGTATCTCCCATTCCACCCCATCGTACTCTGGAGGTGCCCCACTGTCCATCACCAGTTAAACCTGATGCAAGGTGGCTTTCTGCTCAAGAAGTCGCTCGAGCATCATGAAGGTGGAATTCCACCTGGTGGACACGTCCTGGACCAGCTGGTGCACGGGGGAACCTTGCTCAGCCTGCTTGACCCGGAGGAGGTCGCTGCCCTTCACGCTCCAGTTAAAGATCCCAGCCAGCTTCTTCCCCCACTCGATCAAGGAGCTAACGGTGCCTGCCCCAATCACCTTCTCCCCCAAGCCTAGAGCATCCCTGACTACAAGATGTAGGGTGTGTGTGGTACCAGGGATGCTGGTGAAGCCCCCGTCATGAACTGCCTTCAGTATATTGGCCGCGTTGCCCGTCACCACACACCCCTTGGTGAAGGGCGCGCCTGGTGTGACCCACTCCCTCACCATGGTGGTCAGGGCTTCCGCGATGTTCCTAGTGGTGTGGGGGCCATCCATTACTTGTGCCTAAAGCAGGGCCCACCTATACCCTGCTTCAGGACCCCTCCTGGCACTGCTAAAAGCTGCCTCCAGGTCCTGCCACCAGTGCGCTGTCACCACCAGGTATGCATGCTGCTCATTTCTGCTTGACCACAGGTCTGTGGTGAAGTGTATGGTGGCACCCCCCAGCCCCTGCCAGCTGCTCCCTCACCCGCTCCTTCAAAGCCGTGTACAGGTCTGGCACCACCTGACAACTCAGGGTGGTGCAAGATGGCAGCTTAAACTGGGGGGCCAGGAACTCAATTAGCCACCTAAATCCCATGTTCTGTACCATGGAGAAGGGCTGCCCATCGAGCGCAATCATTTTGCCCAAAGGCGCATGGCTTTTGCTTGAAGGCCATGCTGCCCTCCAGCTGCCGATGGCCTTGGCAGCTGCCCCCACCCTAGCTCCTCCATGGTGGACTGATGCTGCTGGTGAGGCTGCTGCTGCTGTTGTTCCCCCCTAGCAGGAATACTAGTGCTCCTGCTGCTAGAGACAGCTGTTGGTGCAGGACGCTTGCCCGCTGAAGGAGGCGGATGACTGGCCGGCATGGCTGCTGCAGTCAGGAACCCACTGGCATCCACTTCCCCCTGCCTGCCTGCTTACCAACAGAGCACTGTGGCATGCCTTCAGGTGCCTCATCATGGCAGTTGTTCCAAGGTTGGTGAGCACCTGCCCACACTTCACCACCTTATTGCATACAGTGCACTGCACCTCCCTTGGATCATTCACCCACACCAGTTTGAAATGTGCCCAGACAGAGGATTGTTTGCCTGCTCCTGCCTTCTGGCCCGCATCGGGTGATGCACCGCTGTCAGCGCTGCTGGGAGGGGCAGAACTTGGTGGTGACACAGTTCTGGGAGGGACAGCCATCACCTCAGCTCCAGACATCTCCATGGGAATAGTGTCTTCTTCTGCCTCACTGTCCCCGATCACGGTGATGTTCCATGAAGGGGAGTACTGGGACCCTGAGACTTGACTGCCCACCATGCTTCTGCCACTCTCCCTGTGCTCCCTATAGCTGCTGCTGCTGCTGCTGCTGCTTGCTGCTGCTGCTGCTGCTGCTGCCATTGCCCACTAATCGGGCCCTGCCTCTATCAACCTGGACTGCTGGGGATCGCCTCGACAGTGGGGAAATTGGTGGCCCTGGAGGAACATCGGAAGCACCTGCTCCACCAGCAGAGACAGCCGCAGCCTCATGTACTGCAGGCCTTCCAGTGCCCTGCTCGGCAATGGAGGATGCTGGCAGGAGGTGCCACCGAACCACCCCCAGACTAGTGCCACTGCTGGGAGCTTCTGAATCCTGTCTCCCAAAATCAGGCCTGAAAAGCTTGGAGTGTGGTGAAGGGCTTTGGCTGCTGCTGCATGCTGCCACTACTCTGGCACGGCCCTTAACACCTCTGTCACATGCCCCATTGCCCACCTTACAGGCAGCAGAATGGCCTCTCCTACTTCCATTCTCCATGTCTTCCAACTCAAAGAATGCATACAAAGAATTTTTTTATTTATTCAAATTTTTTATCTAATATTATATCTATCTATCTACACTAAATATAACTGCTATTAATTATTCTAAAACCTATGGAACTAAATGGAATATCTAATAACTACAAAGGCCTAGTCCTACAAATACACTATAAAACTGAATAACTGAACACTATCTCTATCTATCTCTATAACTAAGCTAACTCCTACATCTATCTCTCTATCTCTCTATCTATATTACACAGGGATGGGAGGGGGGGCACAGACAGCTCACACCAAACAACACAGGGAGGGGTACAAAACTGAAATGAAACCTAAATCAATCTAATCCTACCCTAAATAAATCCAAAAACAGGGAAAGTGAATCAGGGATGGAATATATAAAGGGAGGAGGGGAGGATTCAATGGAGGGTAGGGAGAAATAACACAGGGCGGGTTTAAAAATAAAAATAACACCTCACTCTATCTAATCTAGTCTAAATAAACGATACTAGGGAGGTAAATGTGTGGGATTGGTGAAATAGGAGGATGGCAATGGCTTAGGAATAGGAGGGAACAAAAACTGCTGGGAGAGGGAGCCTTCTGAAAACACCTGCTGACAGGAACAGTGGCTATCTCAGAAGGTGTTGGAAGGAGGGAGGGCAATGATTTTTGTTACTTGCTCCACCCGTCTTACCACAAGCCCCATTGTCTCTTTGCAGCCTAGCCGCCCCCCCCCCCCCC
>QEPC01001999.1:25604-36755 GCA_003113815.1 Sphenodon punctatus | reverse complement strand
CAGAACGGAAGAGGTGGGTCTTGAGGAGGGATTTGAAGGTACAAAGGGAGGGGGCAAGGCGGATGTGGGCAGGGAGGGAGTTCCAGGTATGGGGGGAACCTAGGGAGAAGGGTTGAAGGCGGTTAGGGGAGCAGGGGAGGTGTGGGAGGGGACAGAGGAGGAGCGAAGTTCACGGACTGGAGTACGGAAGGAAATTAGTACAGAGAGGTAGGGGGGATCAAGGTTGTGAAGAGTTTTATAGGTGAAGACTTATAGGTGAGGAGCTTTGGCAGGATTTGTTCAGGAAGGGGGAGCTAGTGAAGAGAGGAGAGGAGGGGTTGCATGTGGTCGAAGTGATGGGCAAAGTGGATGACCCTGGCATCAGAGTTTTGGATGAAGATAAGGGGAGAAAGGTGAGCATGGGGGAGGCCGGTGAGAAGGAGGTTACAGTAATCGAGGCAAGAGATGACCAGGGTGTGAACAAGGGTTTTGGCAGAGGGGACAGAGAGAAAAGGGCGAATCTCAGCAATGTTATGGAGGGAGAAGCGACAGGATTTGGCAACAGAGTCGATGTAGGGTTTAAAAGAAAGGGGTAAGTCAAAGATGAAGCCTAAGCTACGGGCTTGGGGGGGCGAGAAGGATGGTGACCCCATCGAAAAGGATCAACAGGGAGGAGGAAGGGGAAGGATGTGGGGTGGGAAAGAATTCTACTCTCCTACCTTCTTTGGTTGTGCACTGAATTTATTCACCCAATTGTTCCAATCAGAAATCCAAACAAACAATGGTTTGGTCAAATTTCCATCAGAATGATTGAAATGTCCACTTCCATCAGAGACAGAAACCAGATGAAAATTTCAATTCAGCCCTATTTTGAGCATTAGAGAACCAAGTCATCAGGGCCAGAGGCCTCTTGGGGCAGGTGCAGCTGAGGCAGTCCATTTCACCCTATCCAATATTTCCTAAACTGCATGTCACATGAAACACTGGAGCATTGCTCACGCAACATCAAGTTGTCACAACAAACAGGGCTTCCTTCCTCTTCTACTTCACTGTTTTTCTTCCTACTTCCTTCCATCAGGGGCCAGCAGTGGTGTTCAATCATCAGGAACTGAAAAAGGTAAGGCAAGCTTGAAAACTCCTGGAACACTGATCTAAGGTGTGATCTAAATTCTTCCAGTAGATCTGAATTGGCTTCAGTGGGACTTTGCAAATGCAAGTGTGTCAAGAGGTTCAATAGGTTAGGACTAGCACTGAAATGAGTATCTGTGTTATCTGGTTGGATAAAAAGTGGTATCCTGTTTTGTATCCACCAGTTATCCAGTTAACCAGATTACTGTTTACCAAATCACATTTGATTATTTTTTTTTCTTTTACTCCCTCTCTCTATCCACACTAGTTTGGTTATGTATTAATGTGGTAAACAATAATGGAGTAATTTGTTAAACAGTCATATTTGGTATTCTGCATTGGTGGTTAACCTCCATGGATAACAGATATTTATCAAATAATCATCACCAAGCTCACCGGAAGACTAGATATTAACCACAGATATTTTTTTGCTATCTGTATCAACTCTAGTTAGGGCTCTCCATCTTAGAGAGGAAATGACTGAGGAGGGATGTGATAGAGGTTTACAGAATCATGATTTATGCAGAGCAAGTAAATAAGGAGATGTTATTTACCCTTTCTCAAAATACTTGAACTAGGTGCACCCAATTTGGAACAGTGGGTGCGGGGAACAGGTGGTGTTCTCTTCAATCCCTCAGGGGTAAAAGTACAATCTTCAGGCTCGGGGTGGTTTGAAAAAACTGCTCTGTTTTCATGGAACATTTCTGCAAAAATGTAGCACTTACCCTTTTAAAAACAAACAAAAAAACAAAAAAACAGAATTACAATTAGATCAGAATTCTGGTCAGGAAAAAAACATGTCTATTGCCCATGAGCAAAATGGCCAACAGGTCGATTTTCGCATGTGAAAAATAGTGCTGCCCATACCTAAAATGCAGCATGGCAGTGCTGCCCTTTTGGGTACAGGCAGTACCATTTTGTTCATGTGAAAATCAACCTGGCAGCCATTCTTTTATCAAGTCTGATTGGAAATCAGAAGAAATTCTCAGACCTATCATTCATTCTGATTCCCAATCAGATGGGATGAAACACCAGGCTCTGGCAGAATCGGAACCAGGCAAAAAACCCTGTATTCACTCCTACATCAGGCAATTGCCTGGCTACACAGGTTGTGCTGTCGAGGGCTTTGGCTTCGTGACGTGGACCATAGAATCATGTTTCACAAGGGAAGACTGCTCGGCACAGTTGAAATCCACCTTACAAAACCTGGGAAGTACAACTTTGGTCATGGTCTAGCTGACTTGGTGAAGAGGTATGAAAACTATGGTGTACAGGGGATGGTAACATAAACGCAGAGGTACCCCAAGGATGAGGATATATGTCAAGAGTGGACAGTTGTAGTAAGGCCCAAGATAAAACAGCAGGAAAATTTTCATGGGACATTTTAACAATAATCTCAAATGCCAATGTAACCCCCTCCTCTTTTCTTCACCTACGGTATAGTCTCCAAGCAGGTGAGCCTCCCACTTAGAGTGTTGTTCTCACTTACATTAGATGGGTTTAGGGGCCCTTTTCATTTTTGTTGTTTGAGATCTCCCACGATGGGATCTTGAGTAAGTAATAAGGGCCCTGGGAGAGTCATTGCACAAAGAAAAGGGCAAACTAAGGACTCTCAACCAGACATTTCACTATCCTAGAACTATCCAGGGACCTAGAAAATGACACTCAGACAGCACTTTTACAGATATTCATGGGGGGATACTTTACTTCTGACTTATAAACACCAGTAAGTACAGGAAAACAATAATATTAAAATAACAACCACTGGCAATTATCCTTTCCCACCAACTTTCTCTTCTCCTGAACAAGAGTGTTCCAAGTACAGTCAATGGTGGTCAGCTTTCATGGTGGTCTTAATTGGAATACCTGTACACAGTCCGAGGAGAGGTCAAAAAGGTGCATTGTTCAGGCAAATCCAGGGCTTTCCCCTTCACAGTGTAGGCCCCTAGGAATACTGATAGTTTAGCTATGCTGTGGGCTGCTGAAGGTCCCTCCATATGTTGGGCCTGGGAACTCACCTTCCGCTCACAGGGAGCTTTACCAGTCCTTCACTTCAGTTCAGGCCCTGAACCAAGGGATGGGCCTCTTCCCTGTAATCACTACATGATTTGCATGTTGGAGCTCTTAACCCCACTCCCCATCTCTGATAGTCTTCTACTGCCACTGTATGGCTCCTCACAATGACGGCAGCTTTTCTAGTGCTGTTTTAGCACCCTTGCTTCTCCTCTGGACTACTCAGCTCCTTTGCAGGAAGTCATCTTGTGGGCTGGTTCCAAGAATCAGATACTTTGATGTAGTTGTGCCTTTAAACTCTTTTTATTTCTGAACTGCTTGCACATTCCTTGCACTAAACCAAAGCTACTCAAGTGGATAAGGAGAAATATGTACTCATGAAAAATCACCTTCACTTTTTACTTTGAAGTAACTGTAATGTAAATCTTTTCAGCATTTGGGTGTCAGTATTGTTCCATGACCATTAGCGTGAGCTTGTGGAGAAACTACATTGGACTGGAACGGCAGCCAGAACAATAAGAAAGTGGAGTAGTTACATCAATTTAATTAAATTGCAGTAGTTACTTTGGTTAGGGCTGTAGCTATATTTGGTGCAGCAGGTGCAGTCGCACCGGTGCCCACACGCCTGGAGGGCCCACATGTATGTACATGCAAAATGCATATGCACACTGTAGTAGAGTGTCCCAACAGGGGCCCCATTCCATCTTCTTACCAAGGCAGGGCCCATTCCTGTTTAGCTACACCCCTGACTTTGGTTTAACACTGGTAATTACAAGTCCTGTCACTTTTTCTCTCTACTCTCTTGCTTACTCTCTGAGTGCAGCCAGACAAGCTGCAGGGGCTTGATCCCTTCATGGCCCCATGGTGGGCAATCGGCCCTGTGGTGGGCAAAAAGCACAACATCTCGGTCCTGGTACAAGTTCTCATCAACAAACAAACAAATCAGTGCACATGTGCACATGGCTACCACCATTTTGGTTAAGGGCAGTGGATTGAGTATGTACAAAATGGCCATTGCCCTTAACCAAAACAGTGGTGAAGCTATTGCCACCTTTTTTATTAAGGGCAGTGGCCATTTTGTTTGCACACACACAGAGTAATCCCCCCCCCCTTTGAGAATTTGGTGAATCAATCTCACTTCTCAGTTCCTCCTGGGATAAACCAAGAATCAGGATTTTGATGAGAATTCTCGTTTTTGCAAGCTCTCGTTTCAGAGGCATTACTGACCATAAGCAAGGCTTCAAAAATCTATTCCATGTCTCTTGAAACACACACAGTGTGTAGACCTGAATGAGAAATCTTGGAGAGTGCTGCTTTCGCCAATATTCATGTAATGTGAAAACTTATCAGCTTTCCTGCTGTTTTTGCAATTGTTTGGTTTTTTTTAGGGGGGGAGGGGTTTGCATAAGGGCTACCACAGGCCAATCCTAAGCCCTGTGTGTGAGTCCCTACCCCAGTGCCTGTGGAGACAAAAACCTGCCAGCTAAGCACTGGGGAAGTCCTGGAAATTGTCAGAAAAGTGCTGTAGAACTTTCATAAAATTCCCAGAAAGTGATGAAAAAGTCCTGGAAAGTGATGAAAAAGCCTCTCTTCGGGGGTGAAGAATTAAAGTGGCACCTTTTCAAGCAAAGAAGTCTTCCTCAAAAAGGCTCTTCAAAACAAACAATATTTTGGCAGCACTGAAATAATTACAATGACTCCGTACTCTGCTATTCCCACTAGCTATTAACACCTACCAATTTCATTCTTTCAAAAGGAGAATAGAGTGTTTATGACAGAAAGACAGGTCAGAGAAACAAATAAAATCACAAACACTGATGAATTTAAACACCTAACTTGCCCCAGTTTGACATAAGAATATCAGAAGTGCCATACTGGGTCAGACCAGTGGTCTATCTAACCCAGAAGCAGCTGTCTCTGACAATGGTCAGCTCCAGTAGCTCGAGAAGTACATGTATGGGTCATGGAAGTGTGACCCATCGCCTGCTAACCACTCTCGACTACCAGTAGCACTAGCCAGGGGTTTAAACTCCAACTAGTAGACATTTATGACTCTATTCTCTAAGAATTTATTTTATTTCCATTTGAAGCTAGTTATGTTGCTGGCTTTCACAGCATCATCTGGTAACAATGAGTTCCACAAACGTATTGTCCTCTGCGTGAAAGAGTGTCTCCTTTTGTTCATTTTTAATCGGCTGCCATTTAACTACAGTGTCTTATTCTCTTTTTATGAGAAAAGACAAACAACTGTTCTCTGTTTACTTTCTCCATGCCACTCCTGCTTTTATAAACTTCAGTCATATCCCCCCTTAATCATCTCTTCTCCAAGCTAAACAGTTCCAGCCTGTTGAACCTCCCCTCATATGGAATTCAATCCATCCCTTCTATCATCCTTGTGTTGCCCGTCTCTGAACCTTTTCCAGTTCTATTAAATCTTTCATTGTTTTATTCAGAGAAGGGTCTTAAGATTTACTGCACTTTCTCCTCCAAACTATTTTCTTAGAAATTGCTCCTAATATTGTACCTACATCTCAAGACTTGATCTTTGCCAGCCATGTGCTGTGTGTTTTAATCAAGACTGTATTTTCTAATTGTACATGTGCAGAGACATTCATAGAGGAACAAGGGAATATTGGACGGAAAATTACAAGAACCTGGAAGCAGTACATTTATAATAACCAACAGGGCAACACATTCCACTCAGCATGAACAGAGGGGGCAGCAAGAAGGTACCATGAAGTTGTCAGCGCATGAACAGGTCAGTAGCCATGGAGTAATTGGCAACCAACACGTGGACAGTCAGGAGGCAGACAACACCTAGCTGTCATCTTGTGGGTGGGGCACCTGGAGAGCAATATATAGCCAAAGTCAGGTGGAGAGGGCAGCAGAATCACAACACGCACACACTAAGCAATCAGCAGGTGGTAAGGGCAGCAGTCAGACTGCTGCTAGTAAGTACCTGGCAGTCACTCTGCAGACAGAGCAGTGGGGGGGGAGGGAATACTGTGGCATTATTGAAAAAATATGTATGGCTCCTTTTTCTGTCCCTCTGCTAAAGCAGAATTGTATGTTCACTACTGTACATGAACCGATTTAACAGCCAAGAGTTAAATGGCCTCCCTCCCTAATAGTTTTCTATTGGAGACAATGTCACAGGTTAATAGGTCTCATTGTTAAGAAGTGTTTCATTCTATCCAGCACTCAAGTAAATTTTAAGCCTTACAAGGAACAGGCCTGAGAGCAGTGCCAAGAAAGCTATCATCTTTCTGTTAGTTGTCTGTGTTTAATTAATAAAGCCAGCTCTTGCGAAGGGCTATACTGGAGAATCCTTGTTTGCACTGGTGTTATATTAGCAAAGCTCTTTCTGATTATAATAAGCTTTATTTGGAGATTGATCTCTCACGGAGGAAGGTTAATGCATTTATATGGCAAAAAGCTAGTCTCTTAAAACAATGTTACAAACATTTATATATTGGGGTCATTAGCATACCCTCCAACAGTATGTTTTTGTACTAGGATTAGAGCTGAAGCAAACAGCTAAAATGCTACTAATTCGAATTTTGGAGATACTATGAAATGGGATTGATTTCTCAACTGTTCCTTGACACCAATGCAATTTCTTTATACTTGAATACTGTGAAATACTATCCTAGTTTACCTACTTACCATGTATTGTTTACTGTGAACTATTTACTATGAATGTATCTCATACTGATTACCGCGTAACTGAGGGTACTGTTTTTGTACATTAGTTGTTTAATACATTCCTTCCTGAGAAAATGAGTGACCATGTTTGCCAACCAACCAGCTGCAATCCCCAAACATGCTTGTTATTGCCTCCCAGCCATCTGCTATTCTCAGTGTAGCCTGCCCTAGTTAGAGAGGAATATAGTGAGAGATCCAAGGAAAAGGAGTAGAGAACCCCAAACCAGGGTGCAGTCAAGGTGTAGCATTGCTCTCAGTGAAAGTAATCCACAGAAAAATTTTGACTATATTTTTCTAGAAAATTTTCTGGTTCTAAATATGCATTGTTTCATAAAATTAATTTGTAACATAATTATAACGTTTTCTTCCCCCAATTAAATATTTCAATTCAACTACTTTTGGCTATTGTAAAAAAATTTGAGATATTTATCCAGCACATCAAATTAATGTGTAATTTTTGAGCTTTGTTTACTAAGCACAAGTCAAATAAACATGCTAAATCAAATCTCAATCAATTTAGGACACTGGAAAAAATTTCAGAAAAATTGCATCGGAAACATTTCCAATTCAAAATTTTATGGAAAACCAACATCACTGATTGCTCTGAGGCCAGGATGGCTGAGGATTGAAAATCAGACAGCTCAATCCATACCATGCCACTGAGGCATGTGAAATCCCCAAACACTGGCTGCCCCAGTTAAAGAGAAATAAAGGGAAAGTTTGGATCAAAGAAAGAAAGAAAGAAAGAAAGAAAGAAAGAAAGAAATATGAGATTAGCAAAGTGAGCATTAGAGAAACACAGAAATACTATGCAGAACTTCCATGTTATATACCACAAAGTTAGAAGACATGTGCATGCCATACATACACTTACCCCTACCAGCTTCTGCAAAGTCATCAGAAATAAGAGGGGGNAAGAATTTATTTTATTTCCATTTGAAGCTAGTTATGCTGCTGGCTTTCACAGCATCATCTGGTAACAATGAGTTCCACAAATGTATTGTCCTCTGCGTGAAAGAGTGTCTCCTTTTGTTCATTTTTAATCGGCTGCCATTTAACTACAGTGTCTTATTCTCTTATTATGAGAAAAGACAAACAACTGTTCTCTGTTTACTTTCTCCATGCCACTCCTGCTTTTATAAACTTCAATCATATCTCCCCTTAATCATCTCTTCTCCAAGCTAAACAGTTCCAGCCTGTTGAACCTCCCCTCATATGGAATTCAATCCATCCCTTCTATCATCCTTGTGTTGCCCGTCTCTGAACCTTTTCCAGTTCTATTACATCTTTCATTGTTTTATTCAGAGAAGGGTCTTAAGATTTACTGCACTTTCTCCTCCAAACTATTTTCTTAGAAATTGCTCCTAATAGTGTACCTACATCTCAAGACTTGATCTTTGCCAGCCATGTGCTGTGTGTTTTAATCAAGACTGTATTTTCTAATTGTACATGTGCAGAGACATTCATAGAGGAACAAGGGGATATTGGACGGAAAATTACAAGAACCTGGAAGCAGTACATTTATAATAACCAACAGGGCAACACATTCCACTCAGCATGAACAGAGGGCAGCAAGAAGGTACCATGAAGTTGTCAGCGCATGAACAGGTCAGTAGCCATGGAGTAATTGGCAACCAACACGTGGACAGTCAGGAGGCAGACAACACCTATCGGTCATCTTGTGGGTGGGGCACCTGGAGAGCAATATATAGCCAAAGTCAGGTGGAGAGGGCAGCAGAATCACAACACGCACACACTAAGCAATCAGCAGGTGGTAAGGGCAGCAGTCAGACTGCTGCTAGTAAGTACCTGGCAGTCACTCTGCAGACAGAGCAGTGGGGGGGGAGGGAATACTGTGGCATTATTGAAAAAATATGTATGGCTCCTTTTTCTGTCCCTCTGCTAAAGCAGAATTGTATGTTCACTACTGTACATGAACCGATTTAACAGCCAAGAGTTAAATGGCCTCCCTCCCTAATAGTTTTCTATTGGAGACAATGTCACAGGTTAATAGGTCTCATTGTTAAGAAGTGTTCCATTCTATCCAGCACTCAAGTAAATTTTAAGCCTTACAAGGAACAGGCCTGAGAGCAGTGCCAAGAAAGCTATCATCTTTCTGTTAGTTGTCTGTGTTTAATTAATAAAGCCAGCTCTTGCGAAGGGCTATACTGGAGAATCCTTGTTTGCACTGGTGTTATATTAGCAAAGCTCTTTCTGATTATAATAAGCTTTATTTGGAGATTGATCTCTCATGGAGGAAGGTTAATGCATTTATATGGCAAAAAGCTAGTCTCTTAAAACAATGTTACAAACATTTATATATTGGGGTCATTAGCATACCCTCCAACAGTATGTTTTTGTACTAGGATTAGAGCTGAAGCAAACAGCTAAAATGCTACTTATTCGAATTTTGGAGATACTATGAAATGGGATTGATTTCTCAACTGTTCCTTGACACCAATGCAATTTCTTTATACTTGAATACTGTGAAATACTATCCTAGTTTACCTACTTACCATGTATTGTTTACTGTGAACTATTTACTATGAATGTATCTCATACTGATTACCGCGTAACTGAGGGTACTGTTTTTGTACATTAGTTGTTTAATACATTCCTTCCTGAGAAAATGAGTGACCATGTTTGCCAACCAACCAGCTGCAATCCCCAAACATGCTTGTTATTGCCTCCCAGCCATCTGCTATTCTCAGTGTAGCCTGCCCTAGTTAGAGAGGAATATAGTGAGAGATCCAAGGAAAAGGAGTAGAGAACCCCAAACCAGGGTGCAGTCAAGGTGTAGCATTGCTCTCAGTGAAAGTAATCCACAGAAAAATTTTGACTATATTTTTCTAGAAAATTTTCTGGTTCTAAATATGCATTGTTTCATAAAATTAATTTGTAACATAATTATAACGTTTTTTTCCCCCAATTAAATATTTCAATTCAACTACTTTTGGCTATTGTAAAAAAAATTGAGATATTTATCCAGCACATCAAATTAATGTGTAATTTTTGAGCTTTGTTTACTAAGCACAAGTCAAATAAACATGCTAAATCAAATCTCAATCAATTTAGGACACTGGAAAAAATTTCAGAAAAATTGCATCGGAAACATTTCCAATTCAAAATTTTATGGAAAACCAACATCACTGATTGCTCTGAGACCAGGATGGCTGAGGATTGAAAATCAGACAGCTCAATCCATACCATGCCACTGAGGCATGTGAAATCCCCAAACACTGGCTGCCCCAGTTAAAGAGAAATAAAGGGAAAGTTTGGATCAAAGAAAGAAAGAAAGAAAGAAAGAAAGAAAGAAAGAAATATGAGATTAGCAAAGTGAGCATTAGAGAAACACAGAAATACTATGCAGAACTTCCATGTTATATACCACAAAGTTAGAAGACATGTGCATGCCATACATACACTTACCCCTACCAGCTTCTGCAAAGTCATCAGAAATAAGAGGGGGCGGGGGGGTTGGTACTGCAATGGCCTTTGACCCCTGGAAACCAATGAGAATTGTCCCATGCCATGCAATTCTGAACTGGCCCCTGGCAAACAGAATTAATTGCCTTGCCAATGAGAATTGTCCCCTCCAGATTGTTGACCCCAAAAATGGAGAATGGAATGCAGTGACAATTGACATCAGTATTATGTCAGAATTAGAACTTTATGGCAAGTGGTAAACAGTATGGCAGGATCCTGGTAAGCAAATCATCAGTAAAACTAGAACCAAAATCTCAGTTGAGACATTCCTGAGTAGCAGGAAGTTCTCTATTCATCCAAGCAGGTGTAGAGAACTGGGATTTTGATGAGATTACTCCAATTTGAGAGAACTCATTTCAGCCTTTTTTTCCTCATCCTTTCTCCTTTTTATAGTTGTTTGGGTTAGGTTTGATGTTTGACATATGTGTATATTAGTTGTAGCAATGTTAGTATGTGTAAGTGATTGTTTTGGTGGAGTGCCTGATTATTTACTTGGTTTTTGGTATTTGGTTTTAGTATGTTTCATGCATATGTCCCTTGAAGTTTTATGTCAATGTCATTGCTTAACGGTTTTTGAAACTGAGAGGTTTTTATTTAATTTCCTGATTTTGTTTTATTGATAATTTTTTTATGTTTTCAAACTGTTCTTTTGTGTGAGGACTTCGAGGAAATGCTTACTGACCGCAATTTTCAGTGTCCCGCACCTTACAAGGGAGCTAGAGTTATGTGCAACTTTCTGGCTTGGTAGTACTTTCATACAATTTCTTGGAAGTTATGGGAAGCAATGACAGTGGCTGTATGAATCCAGGCAAGGAATAGCACATACCATGAGATGCTACC
>QEPC01001997.1:3679-14378 GCA_003113815.1 Sphenodon punctatus | reverse complement strand
AAGGGTAGTGGGTGGGTATTGGTGGGTTGGAGGGAGATGGAGGTGTTGTTCTATCCTTGAGACTTATCTTTTAACCTGTTGTTGGTTGTATTGTGTATTTTTATGGTTTTATTCTATCTTAATGTTGTAGTTGCTTCAGATGCTTATGGCAGGATGTGGTGGCGTATTAAATAAATAAATAAACAAATAAATAAAACTACCTTAACTCCCTTGATGTCTCCTGCTTTTGGGGGGACAGCAGCAAAAAATCCACTGCCTTCAAAGGCAGGGTCAACAATGGATTAAAATTAAAAATGGTAATGTATCTACACTTGTAAGTAACATAGTGAAGATAACATACCAACAGTTTGTGCGTTTAGATGAATGTATAGCCATCTTTGTTTTTCCTTCACAGAGTATGCAAAGAGTCCTTGCCACAGGGTAAGTTCTTGTCACTGGAGAGCACAGACTGGGGAACCAGAGAGGGAGGTAGAAACAACTTATGGGGAGACCACTCAGTCACTCTCAAAGTGAGGAAGACTCATCATGGAAAGCCTGGGTGTCAGGAAGAGTCAGCTCATAATTGAGGTCCTAAGGGAAGGAAGGGGAGAACATGAAGGGAACACAAGAGCCAGGGGGTACTCATAACTAGGGAGCAAGGTCTATAGGGCAAGGAACATGAGGGGGATATCAATAACCCAGGGGTGTCAGGAACAAAAAGGCAGCTAAGCCGAGTGGACATAACCTGGAGCTATGGCACAGAGAGCCAAGGGGTTCATGAAACATGAAGCAAGGAACCTCAAACAGGGATTAGGGTGAAGGGAGGAAGCCAAGAGGGGAGGGCTGGGAGCAAGAAAGAGCAAGGGACTAGGAACAAGGACTAGAGTCAGACAGGGAGATACAGATACAACAACTAGGAAGGCACAGAGACAAAGCAGAGTGGTGAGAGTAAGAGACTTGCCGCACCCAACTTCCTGTTGGTCCCAGCATTCCCTGTATACTGGGCTGGTACATATCAGGAAGTTGAGAGGCACAGTCAGAAGAAACACAGACAGGCTGAAGGGTGAAGTCACAGATGAGAGGCAGATGTGGTCAAGAAAAGGACTGAGAGGAGACACAGGGAGGGTAAATCCAGGGAGGAGACAGCCCAGAGTGGTGGTGCTGGCAGCAAGCCTGGTGCTCCGGGAAGCCAGAGTTTGTGGTTTGAGGCCAGGGACATTACAGTCCTTCCTGCAGTAGGCAATCTTAGTAATGTATCTGCCCTGAAAGTGATTGAATTTTTGGTTGATTTCTTTCAAGGTCAGTAATACTCAAATTGCTTAGCATTCCATGAAGACACATTTCACAGTGATCAAATGCCTCTTTTGCCCTTTTCTAAATAACCTCCGAAGACATACAAAATCTGCTGTATTCGCTGAAGAGTATAGCAACAAAAGTACAAACAATCAAAGGAGAACTGAATTTATCCCCTTCCTATGCCAATATTTGCTTATCCACTACTGTCCAAAAAATGGGTAATTCATTACCACAGATCTCCTGGAGTTGAAAATAAGCCTTTTCGTATTTCTGAATCAAATTTGAAAATGTAATAAATATTCAAGTTTGGATTTATGCCCCTTTAAAGTTAAACTTGAATAAAAGTTATAATTTTCAGTTAGTTCAACTACCTCAGTTTTTGCCAGATGACAATCAATTACCACTTCCATAAACATATTATATAACATCAAATACTAACTTACTGAATAACAAATCTCATGCATACTTCACCTGCAGATTTTGCAAATCCAGCCAGAAATTTACATTTGAACTTTGTGTGCAAATTTTGAATTTGGGTACTCTCCCAAATAAAACTAATATTGGGTTTGGTTTTAGTCTCCTGATTTTAATTCCACACAGCTGATATAGAGCAACATCAAATAACACATACAAAAGTATGTGAAACTAATAAAAATGAATGAATTGGCTGATATTCACATGTGCCAATTTGGAACATATATAGGCAAATGCATCAAGGCCATTCATCAAATTATCTGAGTTCTGATTGAAAACAGCAATGATCCAACAGGAGTAAAAAATTGGAGATTTTCTATGATCAAAACAAGTTTCTCAAAAGGTAATTGTTGCTTGATGTGCCCCATTAAACAAAATGGGGTTTCCCGCCCATGAGGGAATTTGCTGGCTATGTCTTATAGCTCTGCTTTGTTTTTAAAAGGGTACTCTAGAATGAGAAGTTCACCTGGTTAAATATAGCAGGATCTTCCTTGTAAGGTTAGTTATATTTAAAGGGGGAAGGAATTAAGAAGTGCTTTCCACCAATGAGTTAGCAGATATGGATTGCTATTATTTGGAGTGCTATCATTGGGGGCGATCCAATTCCCCGTGCACACTGCACTCATCCGGCACATGCACATGTCTTGCAAGCCGCACACATGCAAGCCGCATGCATTGGTATTGCGTTTTGCCACGCAGCTTCCGTGAGGGACCTGCACGAAACTGATGTGGATCCCACTTGGGATTGCAGCCATTATGCCTGGAGGCATCATTTTTTGTGAGTGAGACTTTTAAGGATTTAGATCTGAGAGTCCTGGGGAATTACATGTGTGAGGTGCCCTTTCACTGAAAAAGAAAGTGAAAAAATGATCCCTCAGTTTTTCAGACTGTATATCACAAATGGAGAACCCGAGGGCCAAATGGAGCCCATGTCTTATTTGGCCCTTTCCCAGTTAATGGATCTAGGTCCTGGATCCAGTTTCTAACTCCAGACACAGAAAGAAAGACTGAGCTCAGGGTAAGAAAGCAAAGATGAGGACATACACACAAGGATAGGGAACAGATCTATGGCCTCTCCTTGAGTGCACCGCTTAACCACACCCTTCTTCTATGAGGCCCTCGGAGCTTGTACTCATTTTAAAAGTGGTCCCGGCGAGGGAAAACGTTCTGCATCCCTGCTGGGGAATCACAGGAAATGTTTTTGAGAAGCCAAGAAGTGTGGTGCATCTTTGAAACAAGGTAAATTTCAATAACTACATGATTGGGCGGTCCATACCTTGTACCCAGCAGTCAGGAGAAATAGCATTACACAGGATGTTTTCACATGGATGCAGGTTGCTCACCCTTGAAGAAGGTCTGTGGGTGCAACCCCATGTTTGCCTGCTTGCAGCCCCACCAGGATTGGTTTTACATGCAGTGGCACAACTCTGTGATGGCCAAGAGCATGGCTATGGTTGCCATCTGCCAAGCAAATAGTCAGCAGCCCTGCCTCTGACCAGTGTCCCAGGTTTGGGCTGCCTGCTCCATGGGCAGTGCTCCTGGATGTTCTGGGGCACCGCTAGTAAGGCTTCCCTGGAACAGGGACAGCCTGTCCCACCTCTTTTCTGTCTGCCTGGTGGGTCATGTCTAAGTGGAGAGCCCGCAGGGGTGAAGCAGGACAGAGATGTGGTTGCTGTCAGCAATAATGATAACAGGACACAGAACGTACACAACTGGGGCTACATGACACCACCTGCTGATCTGGTCCATCACCCCATTTTATAGACAGGGAGCTGCAGATAAAAACAAACAAAACAATAGCCCACGTTCACTAACCTTAGCCTACAGCAGACCACACAATTTATTAGGTGCATTTATTAGGTGTTTGACAGATGTTCACCCCCATCAGATATGAAGCTACCACCCAGTTCCTCTCACAGCGGAGTCTTGGATAATGTGGATCCTGCCGTGCAGACAAATTCTCGCTAATATGGGCTAGTGTGCGCCAATGAGAATGCCTCTTGTTTATTAGGGTGCACAAAAACCTCTGCCTGTATGCAGGTCCCCCAGGTCTCTAGAGTCCCGGGCATAACGCCTAGAGCAATCCGAGGAGTGGTTAATTTCTCCACTCTCACTGGTGCTTTGACTGTTTTCTTTCACTTTTTGGAGCACTCCAAAATGGTGGTACAAAACTGCAAAAAGAAAATAGAAAACAGAAGAAAATCACAGTGGGGTTCATTTTCATCAATTTTGGGGACTTTTCAGAACTGTCCGGGATTTTTTGGAATCTATTGAGATGTTATTTCTGGCATTTTTCCTCAATTTCCCACCACCATTTGTTAGGCTTCACATGCCAAACACTTGTGGTGTGTCTGTGTGCGGACTCTGTAAATCAAACACAAGTTCCAGCAGGCTAACATTTTGTTTGTTTTCACCCTGAGTCTGAGACACAATACCTTGCACAAGGCTACCCTGATTTCAAACTCAGAACTCTCAGTGAGTATACCCTACTAACCACTTGGCCACACAGGCTCCTGACCAGTAGGTGTTCTGTGTTTTTTTCCTGGAAATGCAAATTTTCTGTTTGAGCCAGAAGTATAAGATAATATGCTGGGCTGGGTACCAGAAGAACTGAGCTTTTATTGCTAACCTGAGTTGTGAATTCAGGTTTGCAAATAATACAAAAACTGTCCTGCAATTTTTGGGTATGCATTAGTGCCCTGTACCTGTCAATGTACACATCTAAATTGATGTTGTTGGTGTAGAAGTTTGAAAATCTTTCAAGTTTTATATGTTGTGCCAGCTGTTTAGTCAAAGCAATGGCGATCTATAGAGCATACTGTGTTTTGAGTTAGGTTGGAGAGAGAGAGAGAGAGAGAGAGAGAGAGAGNGAGAGAGAGAGAGAGAGAGAGAGAGAGAGAGCGCTGTCTAACTGAGGCCTTTTTGGACGCTGCTGCTACGCCAATGGATGGAGATGGGTGGATGAACACACCCACCACACACCCACCAGCACTAAGCAGGGAGACGCATACATGGACACCGCCAGAGAGGGTTGTGGGATGGAAGGGGAGGAGCGGGCACACACCCATTGGCCAAACATCCACCCCAGGAAACACCGAGCAAACATCCAAGACATTTACACAGACCGCCAAGACACTCAACAGAAGGGAAAAATGCCCAGCACAGTGACATGACAACATGGCCGAGGAAGGGCAAACAAAGCTGTGGCACAAGGCACTGCCCCCAAATGGCCAGACTCCATGAGGGTGGGGGAGGAGGGAGCTGGAATGACAGGAGACACAAAGTAACAGCCCCACACAGGTCATGGTACATAGACCAGACAGCCGGGCATTACAGGCCCAAGGGAAAAGAGTCCCCGCCATGAACAATGGAACACCAGGAAACACAGGATGTAAAGGGACTGGGGGGAGACTGCAGACACTTTCTCACGGTCCAGTTGGTGCACCTGCTACAGCAAATGGAGCAGGAGTTGCACCACCTCCTCCTGCTCCCTGTTCCTCTCACTGATTAATGACTACACTACAGGAGAGAGGGAGAGGGATGATACCAATACAGCAGACCAAAGGGCTCCACAACCACAGAGTCCCACACCAAAGGGGGAAGAGGGGGAAAACCATAAATGGGACAACTCACGGATTGTCTCGTACACCCAGGCCCCTTTCCCGGAGTACCGATGATGCCCTCTGGAGCTGTCCTGCCATCCCTCCAAGGCGCGGGACAGTCAGGAAGACTATAACTGAGGCTACAAAGAAGGAGGAAGCAAGAGAAACAAATGGGGAGCCAGCAACCAAGCGGGGGAAGAGGGGCACCCACAACACAGGTAAAGCACACAAACCCCAGTCCCTGGGCCAACCAGGCAACGCCCCACGGGGCACTCCATCAGGTGTGGCTGTGCAGGTGGGAAGCAGCCCGCAAGCCGTCCAAACCTACTGTCAGAAGAACCGCCTCCACATTGCCCATCCATGCTTACCAGGGTATGCAATAGGGAAACGAAAGACAGAGCCCATGGCAGTGCACTGCAGGGGGCAGAACAGCATAGTGGATGAACCAATAGGAAGCATGAGATTCACATTGGAAGACACAGTGGCAAAGTCCCCGGCAGCACGCACACCCATCCGAAGGGGGAGGGGGCCTAAGGGCTCGGGAGGTAGTACGGGTAGCTGGTAAACAAGGCGGCAGCTACCAGCAAGCTGCCAGAGTCCTGTATGATGGCTATTGTCTACAGGATGTCCTTGTGAGGCCACGGGAATGGTGGGGAATCAACAGCTATCCCCTGAGGAAACCGAACACACAGTGGGGTGATGGAACACTGTGAGCACACACACCCTTATGTGACAGGAGGGTCACCGTGTGAGCACCCACAGCCCCACCCAGCCATGATGCACATGCAGGCAATGCCCCCGCCCGCCCCCCCACCTCCCAGAGCCATCCAAGAGCCCCGTTCTCACTGATGGGTTGGCTCCACACCATTCAGAGTTCCCCTCTACCACATGACTGAACGCCCATCGCCCACACACAGGTGAACTGCCACAGCTCCTGGAGGTGGCCGCGGAAGGGTCCCACATAAAAGGAGTGACAGCACATAGAGTCTACACAGCAGTGCTTTTATTGAAAACCTACTAGGTCCATTACAGCACAGCCAGGGGAACCATACCGCATGTGTGAGTTCATAGCGGTTCTGATGGCTGGGCTGGTAGAGCAAGCAAGTGGGAGTAAGAGGGGATAGAACAACACATCATACAGGGGGCCCAGACAGCCTGTTGAGACCAAATGTCCCAGGGCAGGCATGTGTATGTGAATATAGGTCAAATGGAGAAAAACATCAGCAAGATGTGGACATGGTCATGGTCATACATAAGCTTCTGTCCATCACGGGCATGGGGACAATGCAACACTAGAAGCAGGAACCGAGGTGTCAAGGGGAGCCTGCAAGCTTCTCCGGGAACAGAGGCCCATTAACAAGGCCCTCCCAGGTGAAGAGGTCCCTACAGTAGCCACACGCATGCATATGGGCATCCAGCAGGAAGCAGGGCAGGAAGGGATGACCCATTGCTGCAGCAGCTCTGACATCGGTTCGTCTCAGCACAGCTCTCAGGGCAGACATCTCCGGTGGGGTGGGTGTCCTGGTACAGAGTGGGCCTGGCACATTGGGGGGCAGCAGGCCAAGTTCACCAAGGCAGGTGGGGCAATTAGAGTGCAGGAGCTCAAATCCACAGGCACGCAGGAGAACACCGGCGTAGCTGGTCATGACATGGGGACCACCAGCCTGAAGGGCCAAACTGAAATTGCGATGACTTGCCACCAGGAGAGCAGCTGTGAGTTCCCTTGCTTCCTAGGGCATTACTACGGCAGTCGGGTGTGCAGGATGCGGTTGGTGGAGGGGCGTGACTCTGAGTTCCCGTGCACGCAGCTGGTATTCTGTTCCACCAAAGGGGTGGCTCAACAGCTACATGTAATGCAACAGGAGGTTGAAGTCATCACCAATGGAAAGGGGGTCGTTCACCAACATCTGTAGATCGCTGCTTTGCCAGAGGGTTCCCAGGAGCATGGTGGTACACACCAGCCACTCATCCCCAGCCTGGCTATCGACTACATGGTTGGTTACAGGACCCGACATGGTCTGCTGAATAGCAGGGTAATCAGGAGCAACCGATGTAGACAGTGCACAGAATGGAATGTGCCTGGATGTAGACGAGGCAGACAGCTAACCGCAGCATGGCCTTGCTGAACTGATAGTGGTCCTGCTCCTCAGCCCTGGGAAAATGCACCCCATACACAGGGCAGACACATTCCAGCCCAATTGGAGACAGGGAGGTAAGACATGGGCTTGGGGCTGCGTACGGAGATGCCGTGGTAGCATTGCCTTGTCAGCATGGGACACAGATATCTAGAGGCCCACCAGTCCACTACATATGCAGCATCAGGGGGCCAGTGTGGCTCTGCATGCACACCCCTTAGTGTTGGTGGGCAATGGGCCCCCAGGGTCTCATCGTGCTGGCAGCGCTCAAGGGGCCGTACCAATGGTACACAACAACCACCAACAAAGGTAGCGGAAGTAGAGTGACAGACTGGTGTAGCTCCAAGCACATGCAACCGATCAGGGATACCCAGACCAGGTGGGTGAGCTGCACCCAGCCTTACAACCACATGCATATGCGCAGCGTCTGACCAGATGGCAATACGTAGGGGGTGGCACAGCTACAGTGGTGTGGCGTTGTGTGTGACGGTGAATAGCAGTGGAGTTGGAGTTGGAGTGGCGCTGAAAAGAGTGGAGTGAGGACCGTGAGAGAGAGAGAGAGAGAGCAAGCAAGTGAGCGTGAGCAGAGGGAGGATGTGTGAGGTGAGCTTGAGGGTGTGTGACAGTAGGGGCATGTGTGAACGTGTAGCTGCGTGAGTGGAATATCAAGAGTTGGTGGAGGGGTGTGTGAATGCCGGTGCTGCACAGGGTGACCAGTGGGGACAGGGTATTGGTGAAAAGGGTGCATTACTGGATTGAGGGCCGGACCAGGGGCACTTGGTGGGTTGAGTGGTGCAAGGTGATCCAACACTGTGGTGGAATCTCTATACCGATGCTGACATCCCGAGTGGGCGTGCAGCCCTACTACAGGTTCTTCTCACCACCTGCTTCTGGATCCTCAACTAGGTGTTCGAGCAAATGGCCAGCACCCTCCGTCCATTTACCCTGTGGTTCACAAGTGTTGCATGGCGCAAGAGGTTACTGAACCTGAGATGTGTGACGAGCTTGCGCTGGGCGCACAGGCTGCAGGTCAGGTGCGAATTGGTGGCAACAGCAGCAGCAGCTCAGCACGTCAACCTCGTCCTTACCAGGTGGCCTGTCAACCTCTACGGCCACCATGTGACCATACCGATACGCGGAATGAACAGGACGCGATTGAGGACCAACGATTGGTGCGAAGGTATTGTGGCGACCTGGACGGACAACCAGATCACTTCAGGATGAATCGCTCCCTGCTGACCCGCCTATGTGAGATCATAGGCCCCCACCTTCAAGGCAACGTGACCAACATGTGCTTCCCACTGCCTCTAGGGATGCGGGTGGTGATGGCAGTGTGGCGGCTAGCCACACCTGATTTCTGCAGGAGCATGGGAAAGCAGTTCGGTGTGGGGGCCATGACAGTTTACAGGGTGCTCCACGATGTATGTGACCTAATTGTGGAGCTCCGCATGGAGCGGATTATACAGCTACAGAACTCGGATGTAGCTATCCAGGGGTTCAAGACTATGGACTTCCCCCACTGCATAGGGGCGATTGACAGTATGCATATCCCCATATTCTGGCCCCCTAATGCCAAGAGTGACTCTCTGATAGGGATGTGTGAACAGAGTTCGGGGAGTCCATATTTGGGCAGTTTGCAAACACCATGAACCTGAACTGCTTTCTGCCCAAACCGGCTGAACAGTTTAGGTTTTGAACCCGTTAGGGCAGGGGACAGGGGGGAACCCGGTTTTCCTTTCATCCTCCCCCCCTCCAGGTTGCGTGGGTGGAAGGGGTGCCAGGCCTCATCTCACACACAGACATCCCCCACCCAGTTCTGTCTGGTAAACATTTTTTAAAAAAAAAAAAAACAACCACCCCAGGGATCGAACTACCTGGTGGTGCTGGGGCTCTCACCCCGGGTCTGGTGGTGGTAGAAGCAGTGGTGGGTCTAACTCCGATGGTGCTCTGGAGCACTTCAGGCCTCTTCTAGGCCTTCCGGGAACTGAAGGAGGGCTTCCGGCCCCAATCTTTTGGTAATGAGGGGCCAGAAGCCCTCCTTCAGTTCCCAGAAGGCCTGAAAGAGGCCTGAAGTGCTCCGGAATGCTGCCGGAGCTGCCGCCACTGCCGCCATCAGACCCAGGGCCAGAGCCCCAGGACCACCAGGTTTGTTGATCCCTGGGGTGGGTTATTTTTTTTGTTTTAATTTTTACCAGGCTGGGCAGGGTGGAGGGGAGTGGAGGTGAGCCCCGGCGCCCCTTCCACCCACGCAGCCTGGAGGGGGGAGGGAAAACTGAGTCCCCACCACCACCACTAAAGGGTTCTGCGAAACCAAACAGGTTCAGACTGAACAGCCTGAACCTGAACGGTTTCGGGGGTGGTGGTGAACCCTGAATGGGCTGAACATCGAACCCCCCAGTGTTTGCCCATCCCTACTATCTGAATAGTAAGCAGGCATTCTCAGTGAACCTCCAGACTGTTGTGGACCACAGATGCCCCTTCATCGATGTTTACACGCACCTCTCAGGGAGGAGACACGATGTCCAGATCCTGTGCTCATCACCCTTCTTTGCGAGCATGTTCAATGGGGACATCTCACCCAACATGTTCTGGATCCTTGAGTGTGTTTCCATGGCTTCTGTTGCTTTCAGGGACCCCGCATACCCGCTAAACCCATGGCTCATGTGGTCTTATACTGTTCCATCCACACACACACACACCCAGCAAGTGCTCTTCAATGAGCGCCTGGCATCTGCGAGGTGTGTTGTAGAGTGGACCTTCAGCCAGCTCAAGATGAGGTGGCACCTCCTGCTAAACAGGAGTCAGTTTGACTTGCAGCATACCCCCATTCTTGTACTTGCAGCCTTTGTTCTTCACAATATATGTGAGACCGATGAGGCAGCCTTGGACAACCCACCCCACACACACAGAGCCGATCCCATACCCCTGTACCAGCATTTCCAGGGGGTGGGTGGGGGCTTCTGGAGGATATCAGAGGAGAACAGACAGGCCCTTACTATGTGCATTGCTGTCATGCAGGTAGCCTACCAACCCTAGGTTATTTGGCCCCCTCCACGGTACAGTTGTTTGTTTGACCAGTGCACAGTAAATCTATTGTATCACCCTTGCGACCGACGTTTCCCTCCTCACTCTATGCCACTTGTCACACAGTGTGGTAACTGTCCTCTGGGACCATTGCAGATCCTACAAGGTGGTGCCACAGGGGTTTGCTTT
>QEPC01001994.1:705520-728720 GCA_003113815.1 Sphenodon punctatus | reverse complement strand
CCCCCCCCCCACCCCCCGGCCATCCTGCTGCCACCAGCAGTATGGACCACTTATGGGTCTTAGTGGGTTTTAGTGATGTTTTATAAACTGTTGTGGGGTTGGTGTTTTTATTGTTGTTGATTGTATTATTATTGTGTTTTTATGATATTGTAAGTCGCCCCGAGAAGCCATAGACATGAGGGGGCGGTCAATAAATGTAACAAAATAAATAAATAAAATAAAAATTGGTATCTCTGTTTTGAACCAGCCCTATATTTTGGACCCACTGGGAGAAAGTAGGGGACCAGCAACCTTCCATGGTAAAAATGGTGCTACTCTCGTGTCCCCCAGAAGTAGAGAAAATACCAGGACCACATTTGCCCCAGGTCACCCTGTGGTAAGTCCAGACCTTCCTGATACTTTAGGACCTGGGATAAACTCCATGACTCTACCTGGCTTTTGCTTAGAGAAGAACATACAAGTCCTAAATCCAGGGAGCTTATGCCTCTCAAGGGGACGTCATGATTTGGGGTAAAATGAGATTTTGCCAAAATGGAAAAGCTCAATGAAAATCCAGTTCCCAATACCATCTCAGTTTAATCAAGAGCCTTCTTGGTACTTGGTAATGTCTCGACTGACATTTAGATTCTCGATTTACTGACTTTCAATTTACCAGGATCCCATTTACTGCTTTGCCATTTACCACTTTGCCATCAATTTCAAATCCCGAGAGATAATATCGACTCAATACCACATTTCTTGAACTCCAAATTCCTTTGTACTTCCTTGTCACTTGTTGGCTGATATGCAGATTCCTTTATTAATCTATAATCCAGTTTCAGATTGGTCAAAGCAAAGGGTACAACATAAAACAATAATTCCAATTGGAGGCCCTGGAGTGGAGGTTAAGGGGCAGTGTGTCAGGTGCCAAGGGTTGGGGCATGATCCATTTCATGCACGGGATTGGGTTCAGGGTTTCTCGTGCAGATGAGTCAGTGTAGGATCAGAGTCCAGGGTCTTGGGTCCAGGGATGGCCAGACATGGGTCTGGGGGAACAGACACATGGACCAGGATGATGACCTTAGACAGACAGATGCAAATCAGGATATATAGACAGAATGGACAAATGCACATCAGGACAGATGGCTGGATGGAGGTCATGAAGATGCAGATGTGAATCAGGAAGGGGCAGATTAGGCAGGGCTGGAAGGACCAGGTACAGGGTGATGGTCAGAAGTACCAGCTTCAAGCTGGTCCAAGACACAGACAAGATCAAGGGCATGCCAAGCTGGCCCATGGGTATTTATTTATTTATTTATATATATTTATATTTACTTTACAATTTTATACCCTGCCCCTTCTGCAGAGCAGCTCGGGGCAGTTTACAATTTAAAACAAAAATATAAAACATATAAAATAGCAATATAAAACAATGTGGTGAAGCCATAAAAATATAAACATAAAACAAAACCGCACCCACCCTAACCCTCAAGCCCCCCAACCCATCCCTCCCTCCCTCATCTGTCTCCCTCCACCAATGCCTGGCGAAATAGCCAGGTTTTACAAACCCAATGAAAAGTCAGGAGAGTCTCCTCCAGGAGGGAGTTCCACAGCCCAGGTGCGACCACCAAGAATGCCCTCTCCATAGTGACCCCCTGATTTACTCGGGGGGGCTCCAAAAAGGCACCCCCAGCAGACTCCAGGGGCTGATCTAGGACCCAGGGAATGAGGCAGTCCTGAAGATGGGTCGGGCCAAGGCCACGTAGGGCTTTAAAGGTGAGAACCAACACCTTGAATCAGGCCCAGAAGAAAATAGGCAGCCAGTGCAGAGAACGAAGCACTGGTGTAATGTGCTCCTACCAACCTGACCCCATAAGGAGCCGGGTCACCACATTCTGCACCAGCTTCAGCCTCCGGACCATCGCCAGGGGTAGCCTCACATAGAGGGCATTTCAGTAGTCCAGTCTTGTGGTAACAAAAGCATGAATGATGGTGGCCAGGTCGGAGACATAAGGCCAAACCCACCAAACCAGATGTAACTGTCGGAAAGCCCCCTTTGCCACTGTCTCCACCTGGATATCCAAGCAGAGAAGGTAAACCAGGAGCACCCCTAGACTCCACATCTGGGAGACCAATGGGGGACAAACTCCATCAATGATGGGGGAAGTCACACCCACCGCTCTCCCCACCAACATTACCTCCATCTTGTCAGGATTCAGCTTCTGTCGGCTCTGCCTCATCTCGTCCCTCACAGCCATCAAACACCAGGAAAACACAGAGATTGCTAGGCTTGGGTCCAATGAAAATTAGTGGTACAGCTGAGTGTCATCAGCATCTTGATGACAATTCACTCCAAACCACCTCACAACCTCGCGGAATGACTGCATGTATACGTTGAACAAAAGTGGGAACAGAATAGAACCTTGCAGGACACCACATGAGAGGTCACGGGGGGAAGATGACTTATCCCCCAGCACCACCCGTTGGGTCCTACAGGCTAGATAGGAACGGAACCATTGTAGAACCGTCCCACACAATCCTGACCAGTCCTGAAAGCGTCACCAACAGCCCATGATCAACTGTGTAAAAAGCAGCCGAGAGATGCAATAGGACCAATAAGGTCTAATGTCCCATGTCCATCTCCCAGCATAGGTCGTTAACCAAGGCCACAAGCGCAGTCTCAGTGCCATACCCTGGGCAAAAGCCAGACTGGGGGCAGTTTTAGACGAGACGCAAATGGCGGCTGAGCCCTTTATCAGCCACCATTGTTGCCGCTCGTCTAAATCCCTAGCGCACGTGAACGCAGGATCTGTGCCGCGTGAAGACGGCCAGGCGATCCTGCCCCCTTCAAGGGGGATTGCCGCTGTGCCGGCTTCACGCCGCACTTCCTGGTTCTCTGGCCGAGTGCGCACGTGCAGAAGGACGCACATGCACCCAAACACTCCACGCCATGTCTGATGTTCTTCTGAACCTCAGACACAGCGTAGCGAGGAAGGCGGGTCCCCCATGCTGGCACTGAACGATCCCGCTTGTGAGCGGGATCGTCTAAAAGCGCCCCCAGAGGGATCTAGGAAGCTGAGGCCATCTAGATGCTCCTGGAGCTGCTGAGACACCACCAGTTCAATAACCTAAAAAGGGAAGGTTAGAGACTGGCCAATAGCTGGCGAGCGAATCACATGTGGAGACATGGGAGGAAACATATAGACAGGTGGAACAGGATCCAGGAAATGAGACAGATGATCCACCTGCATCTGGCCTTATATACAGGGGGAATGGAGTGCAGCTGAGGGGGTGTGTGGCTTGACCAGCATGGGAAGGGCCATCAGCACCAGCACCAGTCCTGGCCAGAGCACCTCAGTGGCTCAGAGGCACTGCCCACTGTTCTCACGGCCTCAAGGGCACCAATTCAAGCCTTGGTCCTTGCATGCTGCGGGGAGGTTAAGGGGTGGGTTATTTGCACAGTGATTGGCTCAGAAATGCAGAAACAACAAACCTGGAAGAAAAATGGTACCCTTGGCAACGTGGTAAATGAATACTATGCATTAAGGGGAAAGTTGATAAATCGGGATGACATTTCACAGTATTGCGAGATCTGAGAAATCACATCAGAGTCGAGAAATCAATCCCAGTTTCTGATAAGGCTAAATTTATCACGAGCAGCAATTTAGCTGCTTGTTTCAGCCATTGTCGTGATTAATTGATCAAAAGATTACTTACAGGGAGCTAGTGTCTGTCAAACATTACTAGGCATGGGCGAACAGATCACGGTTCGTGTTCGGCAGTTCGGTTCGGCCGCGATCGGTTCATGTCTTCGCGTTCGGCCGTTCGGTTCGGCCGCGTTCGGTTCGTGTGTTCGTGTTCGGTCGTTCGGTCGTACCTCGCGTTCGTGTTCGCCCGTTCGGTTCGGCCGTTCGTGTTCGGCCGTTCGTGTTCGGTTGTTCGGGCAGGTCGTACGTTCGTGTTCGGCCGTTCGGTTCGTTCGCCATCGGGTTGTGCGTTCGTGTTCGGTCGTTCGGTGTTCGGGTGGTTCGCGCGTTCGCGTTCGGCCGTTCGGCCCGAAAAAAACAATGTTTTTTAATATATAATTTTTTAAAAAAATTTTATTGAATTTTTTTATCAAATATTTATATCTCTATATCTACACTAATAACTAACTAACTACCTAACTAATAAATGTATTCTAAATGCTATGAATAACTCCAACAAACCCTAAAGCTGAATCACAGAAAACAGTAAACTCTATCTGTAAACCTTAAACTAAACTACTCAAACAAAAATGTATCGACCTAATCCTATCTATCTACCTATGAATATATGGGATGGGGGTTGGGGGGCAATCACAAACAAGACAAGGAGGGGTACAAAACTGAAATGAAACCTAAATCAATCTATAAATTAATAATATACTACTACTCTAATGAATCAAAAAAACAGGGGAAGGGAATGGGGAGGGAATATTCAATGGAGGGGGGAGGGAAGGAGGAAGATTGAAGATTGAACACAGGGAGGGATAAAAACAAAAAATAACAACTAAATCTATCAAAGCTAATGTAAATAAATGAGAATATGGGGGTAGATGGGTTGGATGGGTGAAATAGGAGGAGGATGGCAATGGATTGGGGAGCTGGAAAATGCTGGGTGAGGGAGCCTTCTGAAACGCCTGCTGCTCAGGAACAGTGACTAGCTCAGAAGGTATTGGGAAGGGGGGAGGCAGACAGTTTTGTTTCTTGCTGCGCCCGCCTCAAATCAGCCCCATTGGCTCCGTGCAGCCTAGCCCGTGGCCAATCATAGACTGCCAAGCCAGTGGTCTGAGGCGAAAAGAGATGGTGATTCATCAGGCTGGCTGCTACTCCAAGCCACTCTCCACCCTCCACCCCTGGTGCCTGGAAGTCTGCTCCTAGCTGAGTCAAATGACTTCCCCCTCCCTGCTACATTTGGCCTTCCAGTGACCTGACAGAAGACCATGTTTTAGCCACCCGAACACAACCGAACGCGATTCGAATTGAACGAACTGTTCGGCCATTTCGTAGTTCGGTGTTCGGTTCCGTTCGGTGTGTTCGGCCATTTCGTAGTTCGGTGTTCGGTTCGGTTCGGTGTGTTCGCCATTTCGGTGTTCGGTGTTCGGTGTTCGGTCCGTTCGGTGCGTTCGTGTTCGTGTTCGTGTTCGGTTGTCCGAACAGGCCGAGTTCGGGCCAAACCCCGAACTACCGAACCGCGTTCGCCCATCCCTAAACATTACTATGTTAGCAGGAGGCCCACAACAACACTTCAGATGGGGTCTCAATTTCCCTAGATCCATCACTGCTCCCAGCAGTTCAGTGTGAGCTAGAAGTTTGTATTGCCACTGCCTTGTTTCCTCAGCACTGCCGCTTGCTACTGCCTTGAGCCCAAGGTTCCCCTTTTAAACACAGTCTGTTGGTGCGTTTTTTTCCTGTTATTGTTGTTAAGTATGTGTTTGTTTTTAGAGCCATAATGAAATTATTGTGGCACTTTGTTGAGCCAATAGTAGTCCTTGGATAATTTTTTGATTGAATTTCAAAAGCGCCCAGATTGTGAAACTAAGCAGAATCTGGATTTAATTACTCTTACAGTCAACAAATTTGGTTTGCTTGTTTTAAAATGAAAAATCAATAGAAAGATTTTTTTTTCTTTAATAAGAACCCCGCGGTGTTCAGAAGAGACTTATGCCGAATGATCTGATTTTAATAAAATTTAAATGGAAAGCATCAACAATGTGGCTCTCCAGTGACAGATTACAGAGAACTCAAAGTCATCAACCCTGCAGCGAATCATCTCAAAGGCACAGCCCTAATGTTAATGTGGGGAGTGCAAGGGCATAAAGGGGGCTGAGAATGAATGAACAGGGATTTTTGTCACAGAAAGAGCAAAATCATGCCAAAATTGAGTGTGTCATTCTGAATATCACACAATTGGTTTGTCTGGTCTACATAAACCGGGGTGGGGATTGGGGAATTGCTGGTTTTCTTGAGGGTGTTTTCTAATTTACCTGGTCTGGAGTGACTGGGCAAGTCCCCTAGTAGCCCCTCCTCCATGACCCTGCTCCTCAGGGACACACTCCCTCCACAGGGCCCTAGATGTAGTTATGTTTGGGACTCTGCTGGGAGGGAGTGGGGCCCACACACTCTGTCTTGGGCAAAAGGGGGTCACTGTGGGGCCAGAGAAAGTGTTCTTGTTATATAATAATTAATTAATAATAATTTCATTTAAACAGTGGCCCTCCACCAGATTGTGCTCACAGTGCTTTACAACAACATTTAAAATACAATAAAATGCTATATATAAAATCAATTTAAAACAATTTAAACAGGGGAAGGTAAAAATGAAGGAACGGAGACACATGAAGGCAGAACCAGCGTAGATTCTTTAAAAGCACCTGTATAACAAAGAAGTTTTCAGGTGCTTTTTGAAGGTGAGGGGCAAGGAACTACGACAAACATCTGGATGGAGCGGGTTCCACAATGAAGGGCCCGCCACAGCAAAAGCCTGCTCGCAACCCACAAATTCAGACACTTTAGAAATACGGCCCCATAAGGGAACATGCTCAAGGAAGGGTTTCAAAATGTCTGGATTTGTTGAGTCCAGAGTCTCTTGCCAAGAAGAGAGTCTACATCTCCAAGATCTGTGACTGACTTGTATTTGGCCTGTCTGACCCTCTATCAAATTTTGCTAAAGCAGACCCAGCAAATCAAAAGTTAAGGGACAAACACACACATACACACATGATCACACAAGCCTTGTTTCCACAAAAAAAACCAAGCTAAACCCCTCCCCCTAAAATCAAAACACTTCTATAATGATCCATGTCCAAGCTGATTTGGATTAGAACAGTCACTTCCAAATCCACTTGTACCTTCTGAACACTTCTGCCACTTCTGAACGTAGTGAGTGGCATGAGAGATCTGTCAAGTCAATCTCATCTAGACCAGTAATTGCTCAGCTTTTCTTCGATATAACAAATGTTTTGGCTAAGGTGAATGTGACTGATATAGCAAAAATAGCTTCACATTATATTTCATAATCTAGCTCATAAATTTTTCATCTCTTTTCATTCAGTTAAGTGAAACTTGACAGGTTTTCAGTGCAGTTAGTGTGGAAACAATTTATTCCTTGTTTTACACAAGATCTTTTCTAAACTACATCCTTATGCTAAGGGTTTCCCCCACAATGAGGGTGTCAGAGTAGTATGTGAAGATGAACAGGCAAAAGAAATTTTGAAGAAATAACAAGAGCAAATTCTCTCTTCTTAAACTCTGATTCAATAAGAATTCAGGCTCATATTTCTGGAGTCTGCTGAGGAGCTTGGGACCAGAAATTCAACAAGCACTTAGAAATAACACAAGAGTACAAATAAACTGAGTAATTACAATTTGCACTTCTATAGCCATTTTCCTCTGAGCATCTCTATAATTGGCTTGTTCTTGTACGCTTTCTCGGAAGCATCCAATCAGGGCCACTGTTGGGAGATAGGATATAGGGATGTGCCGAAGGCACCCCTACCGTTTTCATTTTAATTTTATTTTTCATTTACAAAAAGAGCCTTCATTTAGGGGGGGATTCATAAATGACCCTGCCATTTTCAGTTTCCCCCTCCCTTTATTTATTTATTTATTTATTACATTAAAAAATCACGGTGCGTGCACAAATGGCAGCGAGACCATTCTGCATATCCGCAGCCGTTTTCCAAAATGGCCGTGGTAGAAAAAGAGCAGTTCATGCACTGAATGGTCTAGCTGCTCTTTTGCACATGTTCAGTGATTTATTTATTTTTTAAATTAAAACATTTTTAAAAAACTTTTTTTAAAAACCGTGAACGCATAAAATGGCCTCTGAGGCCATTCTGCACATATGTGCCCTTTCCCCAAAGGGTGCAGATGCTTCTGGCACTATTTTCCAGAAACGGTCTGTTGGTGTATACTATGGCCATTTTGTGCATGCACAGTGATTTTTAAAAAAACTAATTTTTAATAAAATAATAATTTTAAAAAACCAAACAAAAAAACCAAATGGGTCTTCATTCATTTTAGTAATTTAAAAAACCAAAACAACCTGCAAAACCCTAACAGGATGCCCCTATCCTCCATTTCTCCTCTCAGAACATCTGGGGCACAATTCTCTGGCTGTTAGTGCCGTTCCAACTTGACAAATGGGGGGGGGTGTCACTGTGGGGCCTCAGAAAGTCTCATTTCAATGGGAGTCATGCTGATGCTAAATTCTAGTGCTTGAGGTTCAAACCATGTTTTCTAAGCACAGGCACGTAGAAAATGTAGCAGAATGGAAAGTATATGCCAGTTTTTTTAAAAATGTAATAACTGCAAGAGAATCAATTTGTAAACAAATGTAGCTTGTTTACAATTCTCTTATTATTTGGTCTATTTTCTAAAGATGATCATTAGATCATCCAGTAACAATACTGGATCCAGAACAGTCCAGAACAGTCTGGTTTAGGACTAATCTGAATAATAAAAAAAACCCACCAGTATTCTCTGAGGATCCGTCCTAGTGTTTGGCCTGCTCCTCGGAACATCAGTGAGTACTCGCTGAGTTCTGAGGCCGGGGTGTGTGTCAGGGTTGGGGTAATTAATGGGCAGCAGGGGTCCTAGCAGTGTGGTCAGAGGTGGGGTGGAGTGCTCAAGAGGGGCATAAGGCATAGCAGGAGGGTCAAGGTGGATTATTTACCTTCTGGAGATGTCTCACGACAATGCGTGGCCTCTTCCTGACTGGTAAGTTTGAAAATTTTACAAAACCCACTGAACATGCTCAGAAGAGCCTGAATGACCCTTTCTGAGCATGCTCAGCCCTTCTCAAAGATGGTGCTGGCCTGCTGATGTCGTTAGCGCCATCTTTGAAAAGGGCCGTGCATGATCAGAAAGGGCCATTCAGGCCCTTCTGCTCATGCTCAGTGGGTTATTTTTTATTTTCAAACTTATCAGCTTGGAAGAGACCATGCATCGGCATGGGACCCCTCCAGAAGGTAAGTAAACCACCCTGATGCCACCCCCATGCCCCGTTATGCCCCTTAAGCACCCCATCCCTGATCCCCCGCTCCTACCCTCCCTTCCCATATCTATGCTGGCAAGCAGAGTCCAGGGAAGGGGGAGCAGGGGCTAGTTCTGGCCTCTGGCCCCCTTCCCTGAACTCAAACTCAATTTTCCGGTTTCAAAGTTTTGGGGGCCCTGCCTCAAAACTTCGGTATTCGGTAAATTGAATTTGGATGCCCCAGTCCTCACTGTTTTCTGAAGAAAACCGAGGACCGAGTTTCAGCACTAATCTCAATCCAGAACAGGTACAGATATCTCAGCCTAACCTACTTCAAAGGGTGGTTATGAGGATTAAGAGTTGAGTTACTAGTTGTTAATGTTATAGTTAATAAGTTAAATAACTGTAAGATCCCTGAGCCTAAGGGATAAGGTAGAATAAAAATCTAAGCAAAATAACTAACTAACTAACTAACTAAATAAATAAATGCTTGTAGAAATAGAGTATCGTGAATTGTAGCAATTAACTAAAAAAAACCTAAATAATCCTCATAACATGTTTTAGTTTAGTTTGAGGTAAAGCAATGGTCTCTTCCTATTTGGTGGGAAGCAAAGTGGTTTGAATGATCTCTTTTATTGAACCAACTGCTGTTGGTGGAAATAGCAAGTTTTTAGGCCACACAGGGCCCTTCCTCATTCACATAGCGTAGTCAGGCAAACGTGGCTTATTTCCACCAAAAGCAGTTAGTCCAATAAAAGATCATTTTAACTGCTTTGCTTGCCTCTCTGTCACTTGGGACCAACATGGCAACCACACAATCTCTCCCATGTGGTGCGTCAGGTTTTGGTATCAGCAACACTGTGTAAATTAGAAAGAAGTCCAGTGGATTTACTCTAGAATTGAACTGAATAACCACAACGGCAGGATAATTCTCCAGCATTAGAGTCAATGGGAGCTATACAATTGACTTCAATGTGTGGAGGAGTTTGCCCTAAGTATTAACTGTGACAAATCCAACATATTCATTTCTGTTGTAATGAAGCCAACACAAAGCATTATTCGCTTCCCACTTCATTTGTGGAAACTAATTTGTTTCAGTTGTATTTTTTTCTGTTACTTTGGCTAGTTCAGTAGTTCTATTTAGTGCTTTTGTGCAGGTAGCTATTGTGCCAATAACGAAGTTAATTGAAGTACTAGAAACCGAATAGCCAGAACTGAAGTTAATGATATAACCAAAATGAACAAATAAATGAAGTTTGCATAAGGTTAAAAGATACTTCGAATAGTCAGTCCTGTGACCAAATATGAAAATTAAATGTCATTGCATATTATTGTACATTTAATTGTATATTCATTTCTGCACTAATTTACTCCAAATTTATGTCTTTGGGTGTTTTCTAATGTGAAAACACCGAGGTGCGACTTACGCACTCCGAGTGGGGCCAGAACCATGGCTGGGATCTGGCCAGTACCCCAAACTAATGTGATGGGGGCCCACCCATTGGGAAGCCAGGCGGAATGGCCCACCCCCATCCCTGACAGGCAACCATGGCAGCCAATGACAGCTGCCATTGCACCTGGTCATTCCAAACCGGGGTGAGTAAAGCAGGCTTTCAAATGTGAAAGCCCACTCTACTCCCAGTGACGTAGCAGAATCCTGACTGTGGTAACGGATAGCTAGCTCAGGCTGTGACTTGGGGACTTCCCTGAGTCACGGCCTGGACTAGTCACCACCACAGTTGGAATCCAGCCCATGCTAACATCTGCCAGGTGCAACCTTGCATGATGGTGGCCTATGGAGTAAAACATGCTAAAGCTGGCACCTTCACATTTGAAGACACTCTTTGTTCTCAAACTGAAAATCAGTTTGACTCCTCTTGTAGATAATGGTTTCCACAGTCTAATGCTGAGGGTTTATCTAGATGAGAAAACTATGCTGATTACAAAACAGTCACAGGACTGGTTGTCTGTAGTCCCCAAACCGGAGTTAACCTGCTGAAATCAATGGCCCCAATCCAAGGTGCACACACATTGTGTGCGTGCAAAGTCTATTAGGCCCGCATGTGCACCAAGTGTGTGCACAGACCTTGGATTGAGGCCAAAGTCACTACTCAAGAGTAAGTGGTTGGCGAATTGCAGTCTTCAGAAGCTAAATTGACAGAAGGTCTTCTTAGCTCCAAACTAAGAGTGCCTACAAAAGGATGTTTCATAATTTCACTACACTAGTTTAGAAATTAGAAGTTGGTTTGATTTTGAACCTATCCCCACTCTTGTTGCACCAGTGGCCTGTTGATTTATCCCAATGGTCTTTCATCATCAGTCGTTTGCCATGTTTTTAACACTAACCAACGGTGATAGCATCACTCTAGCAGTGTACGCCAAACACTACCCATGTTTCCCCCCTCCATGAGCATTTCTATTGGCCTTAATAGGACCACTTGCAGGACAACAAACTTCTCCAGATGAGTAAGGCTGGGAGCATCATACCTTTATTGTCTTTTTAAGAAGCATTTGTTGCATATTGGCTTCCTGGCAGAACTTTTGGACCGCTTAATTAATCCTCACAGCCAATACCTATTGAGACTCGTTAACTTCCCTTGCCCCCCTCCCTAAACAACTGCAGAAGCAGCAGCAATCATAGTTGGTAGAATGATACTCCATTAAGATCCTGCTTGTTTTCCAACTCAGTATAGTCTTGTAGAGAAATATAACTTATTACATGTACCCTTGGAGGGACAGTCAGTCTCCACCATATGCTTTTAGAGACAGACCAGATAAGGCTTATAATAAACACCTATTTCCCACAAGTTCTCTTCTCAAGATCTGATGTCTGCTGCAAGCAGAGACTTTATTTTATTTTATTTGGCTGGGAATCATAGAACTCACTGTAAATATGCCTTGTTTGCAGATGCGACTCTATAACACTCACTGTCTCCAGCCAAGGACTGTCAGCATGTGCTTGATGGGGTTTAATTGGTACTCTTCAAATTTGCAAGAAGTGGGAAGGCTTCCAAGCTCCCATCAAGCTTTTAATAGAATCAGCTAGCAAGAAAATGAAAGGCCCAAGGATTCTTTTCTCTGCATGTCAAGTATACTTGCTGAGGGAAAGCAAAACAGATAGCAGGCCTCAATTATTGCTCAGAATTTTGTTGTAAGAGTTCATGGACTAAACATGCAGCTATGACCAAAGCTACTGTTGCAAAGTACACACAATGCCGATCAGGACTGGATTAACCCTGACAGTGAGTTCCTAGCCTAGCTCGCTCCATCCATAGTCTGCAATGTAATCAGTGACCTTAGCAGCAGTCTTCCCAGGGTACATCAGTACCCCAAGCAAAGCGTACAATCCACCACCACCACCCCTACCACTGAAACCACAAGCAGGGTTCCCATCCCGCTGGGTTCAGCCTAGAGTCTCTGGGTTTAAACCCATCAATTCCAGGCTCCAGATGAAGCCCCAGTTTCTGGGGAAGAAGTTGGGGTTCAAATGGGGGCTTGCTAGAAAGGAGTGGGGTGAAGAGGCTTTCCCGTCCCCTTTCTGTTGTGGCCTGACTCCTGGACACCATCATGGTCATACAACACTCCAGAGGGAGCGTGGCCACATCAGAAAGGGAAGAAGATTCCCTCTGCCCCACCTCTCCCAGCTTAGCCCAGCCCCTTTTGAATCAAGCTCATGGAAAGATGACAATCCTAGCTTCAAAAGCCAAATCCCACAGCTATAAGGGGAGCACTGTTCTGCTGGTGTACAGCAGCTCTGGGGCTCAAAAAGATCAGTGGCAAACAGAGGTAGAGATGTGGCTAAGACTGCAGTGTGGGTTCCAACAGCTCTGTGAATGTTGATGGGTGTGACAGGGTGACTGTGAGGTACCCACACTATAGTTTAGCATAGGAGCAAAATATGGTCCTTTTCAAATGGGCTGGGGGGATGGGTGTGCGCCTGCAGTGGGTAGAGGTGGATGTACACCCATCTCCACCCACCTCCACCCGTGGAGTAACTGGAATTGGAACCTATTTTTGATTTGAAATAAATACAATTTAACACAAGTCCTATACAGAGGACCCTTAATCATAAGACAATATAATCAACCCTCCATCTCCCCTCCACTCCTCACAAACTAATCTTAGGGCTTAATACCTACACAGAGGCGCCCCAAAATTAAATACACAATCAAATTCTCAAAACCCAAAACTATCCCTATATAAGCAGCAGCAAAGTACAAACATTATACATTTCTATCAAATTCCAAAAAACCTACCACTTTCCCTAGCAGCATAACAACCCACATACATATTGCTTTACATATATTGCTGGGCCAAAAACTCACTCAGGGTGTTCCCTAATCAACCAGGGAAGTAACCTCAAGTGTCCCTTTCCTCCCTCACCTGCTGCCACCAGGTGCGGTCTCTCAACTCTATCTCCTCCTCACTGTCAGTAAGGGGAGATATTCTCACCAACTGTACCAGCAATACGTTTACAATACCTCTCCTACATAGTATCCCTCCACCTCAGGGCCCTGCCGAAGGGCACGGCCACCCCCAATGACATGGAGATTGGCCTGGAAGTGTCCCTCTCCAAACCCCGCACCCCAACCCCTCCCCCAACCCCACGCCCACAAGGGTGGGGGGGAAGGTGGAAGGGGAGTCCAACGACCCCCAACTGCTGCTAATGGGGCCCCACTCCCCCCAAACCCAGTACCCGCAAATCCTGTGTCTAATAGGGATGGGCAAACATGGTTCGGAGTTCGGACCATTCTCGACCAGTTCGGTTGACCGAACTGAACCAAATTTCTGAACTCTGTTCTGTTCACCCATCCCTATAACATAATATTCCATTTAGTTCAATGGGGTTTGAATTTCCAAACTCTGTTCGGAAGTTTGGAGTTCGGACCAAACTCAAATAGTTTGGTCAACCGAACCGAACTTCCGAACCAAACTCAATTTTCGAACTGAACCGAACCGAATTTCCGAACTCGGTTCTGTTCGCCCATCCGTAGTGTCTAAAGGGGAGGGGGGAAGAGCTGCTTGTCTCTGCTCCACCGCCACCGCCATCTGCTGCACCAGCCTGCTTCCCAGTCTCCAGTGTGTTGCTGTCTCTCTCCATCCTCTGGTCTCCCCCAATGACATGGGGAGCAGCCCAGAAGTGTACCTCCTCTAACCCCGCCCCTGCAAGGGTGGGGGGAAGAGGGAAGGGGAGTCCCATGGCCCCCGACTTCTGGTAACGGGGCCCCACTCCGTTGCTCCGTGCATGAGAGATGGGTGGAGTTCAGAAGCACGCACGCATCCCCACCCACCGTGGGTGCCCACCCATCCTCCATTCACCTGCCGTAGCATTCGCACAGACGCCCCCACACTGCACACTTGTGCAGGGGGGGATGCCCGTGTGAAAAGGACCTGTATCAGTAGAACAGTTAAGTACTTTAGAAAGGTCCACTTCTATATGAGTATTACAGACTGCTGATGATGTTTCTCTCCTGCAAAGTCTAAAACTGCTGTAACCAGAACTGCAACATCGATCTATACAGAAGAACACAACACCCTTAAACATTTTAATTTGTTCCCAAAGATTTGAATGGTGTCATGCAAAGCACGAGACAGTAATCCAATTTGCTTGAAAATTCATCTTCCCAGGAGACTGCCAGAAGTAGTATTAGAACCACAGTGGGGTTTACAGTTTTAGTTATGTCCTTGCAAGTGTAGCAATTATGAAGAGTAGCAAGGTTCCTGATGTTTTCATAACTTCCATGCTATTTCCCAGAATTCACTTCTTGCCCACAGCTGTTTCACAGTTGGGTTGAAGCTCCAAAGCCCCGGACCTCTCTCCATACCATAAACAGCATTAAATCGTGTTACACTGCTCAGTTGCGAGATAACATGATCATGTGCTATAAGCTACATTGTGTTTGTAATCAGCACAAATTGATCATAAAGCTTTTATGGAAGCCAAGACAAGTGGCTTGTGGAAGTCTGTGCCTGGAGCAATGGCTGCTTGCCCACATGCAGATTTTCATGTGAAATCCTATCTCACGACAAATTAGCAATAACGTGAGATGCCAGCATGCCCATGTTATTTTCTTGCATCTTTTCTTTCCCAAACAAAGTCACATGAATGTATACATTGGTTATTAAATAGAATGGATCCATGCACATGTTTTTAAGTTTTCCAAATTGCTGGAAAAGGTGTGGCGGCAGCGGTAGAAGCAGCATCTCGGGGAGCCGGACCGGCAGACTGCCCTCCTCCTATGCTGCTACCCCAGCCGTCCTTCCGCATTCTTCCCTGCTGTTCCCAATGTCATTTTGCCACTGCCTTTTTGGCTAAGGGCGGTGGTCATTTTGCACATGCACGATGGTCCAGAGCAGGGAGTATGCCATGGTGAAGGAGCCTGCTGGAGCCACCACAGTAGCGGTGGTGCTTCAATAATGGTAGCAGCTCCAACAGGGGCCAGCCCGTCCAGCTTCTCCGCAACCGTCTGCCCAGCTCCCCACTCTGGCCCCACAGTGTGGCAGTGGCAATTGTCTGCCATGAGGATGCACATGGATCAGGCCACCAAAGCTTCTGTGACCTCACCCTTACTGTTTTTAGGCAATCACCATATTGTGGAGGCAGAATAAGTAGCTCAAAATATTGAGCTCCATAACTTTAAGAGGACCAGACTTTGCTTCAGCTTCACAATAATTAGGTCAAATATGGAGCTGGAATGGCTCATGGGTTTGTTATTTGAGGGGATTATTCACATTTTCTGGTAGCACTTTATATATCCTAACAACATCTGAAACCAAAGTGTGTACTCTCATGTCCAAGTTTTTGAGTATTTTGTCTGGAGTTTTAAGGATTTATTGTTTTTCAGTTCTGTTATTTTGGTTATTCAGTCATTTCAGTATTTAAATCATGTAATTTTCAATAGTTGTCCATGCACAGTAGTTCAAATATGGCTAAAATGACACCACCAAAATGCCAAAATATCCAAAATTAAAAAGCAAAAGCAAAACAAAAATCCTAAAATGGAATAACCAAAATAGATCACCAACAAGAGCACAAACAGATATCAGTCATTACTCAAATCACTATTTTTGGTTCGGGTACAGCCACACCATGAGCCTTACAAGCATGTTGAATGCACATACACAACTAGAGTGGAGTGCCCCATCAGGGAGACCATTATATCTTCTGCACCAATGCCCATGCCTGCCCATCTAGCTACACCCCTGGTCGTGTAGTATAGATTTGGCCAATTTACCTGTTTTTTCCAGGTACTGCTTTCAACTCCAGTCAGATGCACAGAGTATCTTTAAGAGAGCTGAATCTGGCTGATCTACATATTGGAGAAAATAAAAGCTGCTTTTAACTTTAGATTTTTGTTCAAGATGTGAGCCAGTCAATAGCAACTGAATCCGGCAAAGTTTGTTAGACATTTATAAGTTTCTTTTGTCATTGCAGGGGTTTCTCCTGTGTATATATTTTTGATGACTGTAGAACCACTGCTGCATATCACCAGTAAAGGGAATTTGCAATCACCTGCTGCGTGCCAGACTCCTTAAACCCAAGCTATCACAAATCCAACCGTTGTATCCGCCGCTTTTACAATAGTATCCTGCTGACCAGACACACCGACTTGTAGCAGTCATTGGGAACACAGAAAATCCCCTACTGGGAAGACTTAAAGTGCTGGATAGGAAGTCAGCTATAAAAAAAAAAGAAGAAGGAGAAGGAGAGGAGGGGAATCTTCAAGTTAGTCTGTTTGGAGGCCTGTGAATTATTTATATGATTAAAAGTGTGCACTTGCAAAGAGAATTTAAATTGCCCCCAAAAAAAGTTGAAATGGAAAAGCCATTTGTTTTTGCTCAGTCCAGCAGCCTGATGCTTTGGAAAGAACAGAAAACACTTTCCTGTTTAGTGAAACAGGGAAATGGGTTGAAGATAAAGGGACAAATTCATCTCTTGGTTTAAAATAGTAGCAGCATCAACTGATTTTGACAGGAGTTCAACGGCACTTATCTGGTTCCCATCACTATAGTGAAGGTATGGGGAACCTTTTCCCAAATGGGGGCCACTTTGAAAATTAGTACAAGTTCTTAGGGCCAAATGGAAGTTGGGGGTCGGGGTAGTTAAGAGGGGGATCAAGAAAAAAAAGGGTCCAGATTAGGACTGAAATGAGAATATTTTTTTCCTGTACAAAATCTCATGAGATATCTTGTACAAAAGAAATGAACAAAAAGCAGTGCACACGTGCAAAATGTCTACTGGGACTATTCTGCGCATGTACCAAAATGGTGCTGGCAGCATTGACAACATTTTGGGAAAGAATAACTGGTCTGCACATGTGTAAAATGGCCATCGCACGTGCACAGAATGGCTGCTCCTTTTCAAAATGTGGCGACGCTCCCAGTGCCATTTTGGAAAAGTGCCATGCATGCACAGAACAGTCACAGTGGCCATTTTTCTCATGCACAGTGGTTTTTGAATTTTCTAGAGAATCTCATCGAGAATGGTGTCAAACACAGCTGATTCTCGACTCATTCTCAATCAGGAAAATCTTGCCAAGAGCCCAATTCTCGATGAAAATCTGGAGACTGAGTTTCAGCCCTACTCCAGATCATGGACCTTGCCATTGATGTGTACATGCCCTCATCTAACCTCCCTTACCCTGAGCTCAGTATTTCAGTGCTTGGAGGCTGGAACTGGATCCAACGGCTAGATCCAGGAACTGGAAAGAGGTCACATAAAAACTTGCTACAGGTCACATTTGACCCCTGGGCCTGAGGTTCCCCATCCCTACTATAATGCATTGGCACTTCATGATATTTCCAATAATAATAATCTCTGAAAATACAACAATCTTTCTACCCCTAATTTGTAGATAGGGCTTTAAGGAATAAAGAGACTAATTGCCCTGACCAAAGTCTGGGGAATATCATAATGCTAGTCTATAAATCCATGGTTCACCCAACCTTTGAATATTGTGTACAGTTCTGGTCACCCCATCTCATATACAACACAGAAGAAACAGAAAGGGAGTGGGTGGGAGAAGGACAAAAAAAATTTTAATTCAAGGTAAGGAATGTCTCCTGTATCAGGAGATGCTCCATAGGTTAGAGGCTCTTCATCTTAGAGAAACGAAAACAAAGGAGGGCTATGGTCAAATTTTTCAAAATCATGAGTGCTGTGGAACAAATAAACAGGAGGTCGTTATTTACCCCAAAATAACAGAACTACGGGGCATCCTAAGAAATTAACTGGACACCCTAGCAAATTTAAAACTAATAAAAGGAAGTCCTTTTTTGCTCAATGTAAAATGAACTGATGGAACTCATTGCCAGAGGATGCTGCGAAGGCCAATAGCATCACCAAAGTATTGGACAAATTCTTAGAGGTAGGTGCATAAATGGTTATTAGTCAAGATGATTAGGCAGGGATGAGATCTGACTGTCAGAGGTGGGGTGTGAATAGCAAGAAATGGATCATTCCATTGTGTTCTATTTGTGCACTTCTGTGAAGCAGCCGAAGGTGGCCATGGTCAGAGGTGGAATGCTGGGTTAGATGGACCATTGGCCTGACCCAATATGGCACTTCTCATGATCGTATGTCTGGAGTTGTTCCTGGTTCTCCAAACCAGCACCCTATCCATTCAGACAGCCAAGTCATAGCTGCATCAATGCTGAGTTCAGCCCAAAGCTTTTAAAACATACTAAGTAAGCTACAGCTGTCGTGATGTCATCCCTCCATAGAGCATCTACTCATGGAAACTTTCCACTCTTCCATGATCCAATCCACCCTTTTTCCCCCTCAAGTCCCTCTTCCAAACTAGTTGTATCTTGAAAGAGTTGGCACAAAAGGGAGGTAGTAATCATAATTGTATGTATGATATATAATATAATATATATTATTATATATTATTATACTATGAAAGCCAGTGTGGGCACGTAATGACTAAGTGTGCAGTACTTGGACTGGGAGGTAGTGCACCCCAATTCAAGTCTCGCCTTACCTAGAAACTCATTGGGTGACCTTGGGCCAGTCACAATAACCTCTCAACATAACCTACCTCACAGGGTGGTTGAGAGGATTAAAACTTGTGTTTATTTGTTATATGTCAAGCGCTCTGACTACCATGGCAGGGGGGCACAATATAAAGATTATTATAATATATTTTAAGGCCACATAGAAGACAAAATATAATAAAAGGCTCTAAAAGGTTGGCTGTGTTGTGATTTAAACAAAAATCTTGGTCTTAACAAGTCTCATGTTAACTGCACAACTTAGGTGCTGACTTGGGGCATCTTCCATCCTATCCACACTCCTCTGTTTGATACATTTTTGTAGGCTGCATGTTCTCCAGGACAGAGGTTTGTTTGTTTTATTATCTGCCAGGTACATGGTATGTGGGTGTTTCTACATATTTTTAGATCAGTGGCCTAGTAATGAAATTACCTACTGTTACTTTCCCCAGTGATGTCTCACTGCAGTAGCATGGTTGGCACTTAACCTTGCAGGATTAAAATTCCACCTGTTTCACAAAGCAAATCCACTTGAATACTGAGTTCTTGCAAAACAACAAAACTCTTACCTCCCTTACAATTCTACCTTGAGGCTTTTTGAGTAGAAGCTCTGATCTGATAATTGCAATTAAACACTTTGACCATAATCCACAAACCACTTACTCCAGAGTAGACCCATTGCCTTCAACAAGGCTACTCTAGAGTACGTGGTTTGTGGATCATGGTCCTCGTTTTTAAGATACTTCTGGCCATTTATTCGTAGTGAAAAGTACTTCTCTCTCAGCCTGAATGTTCTGGCAGCTGTGCTGAGCACAATCAAGTTAGTTTTATTTTAACAAGAGCAATATAAAGATTTCCGCTCTCGCTTGCAGGGTAACAAGCCAGTGACAGTACATGTAGGCAGCTAATCCAACAGCTGGGGAGAAAAAGAAGAAAAGCAAGACTTGCAGTCTTAGTTGAATGTTGTGAAGAAGGCATTTTTACCTGTCCAAACTCTTGTATTCCACTATTGTTGACACAAACTGATTTCTGCTGAGTGAGAGGATATTTAATGTTAGAAAGGAGGCAAAGGGTTCAATGTTCCACCCATTAAAGTTATGGGACCCAAGCAATTGACTTTAATAGATGGAGAAGCTATGCCCAATGAAATTAAGGCGATACCTTTTATTGGATTAACTTCTGTGAGAGCATGGCACTTTTCATTGAAAAAGATTGAAACTGGAAATTCAGTAATGGAAGTCAGCAAATCAAAACCGGTAAATCAGGTAGCCTATCTGCCACTAAACAGGTACCAATTAGTACCCAATCTTGAGTTGGGTACTGTAATTTTGACAGGTATACCTGTTTTTGTGGGTACTACTCCATTTCAACTCTTGTTTATTTATTTATTTAGTCGAATGTATACATTGTCTTTCCCGCAGAGGCTCAGGGTAGTTTACAATAATAAAAACAGTAATAAAAACTATTAAAATCTATTATTATTAATTATTATTAATTATTATTATTATTATTATTATTATTATTATTAGGGAGGAGGAAGCAATAGAAAGGTGGGAAATGGGGAGAGGAAGAAATTTGTAGGCATGTGTAGATGATGTGAGGAGTGGCCTCATTACCAACAGACAGGAGGAGGGAGTGTGGGTGTCTGTAGGGAAAACAGGATCATCAGCAATACAATCACTACAGTTACAATGTTAGGGAAACAGCAGATATAAACAGACGTGCTACAAACTTCTCAGACCTCAACTGGTGTATTGTTTCCATTTGTGGGTACCTCATTTTAAGAAACCCCAGCAGCTAACCTGATCCCACTAAAGTCAATGGAGAAATTCCCATTGGTTTTAATAAGTGAAGATTGCATGCCATATCTTTTAATCAATTTTTCTTAGGATCAAGCTGAGTTATAAATATGAGTTCCCAGGACTACCTTTCCAAGGTGCTATACAGGTTCCCTTTCAGGACAAGGAGTGAGAAATGAGATATGGGGAAGTGCTGAACTGTTGACAATCTGATTGATCTGATGTCTTTGTCTTTCATTTTTTTTCTGTGTGAATTTATTAGCAATCATAAGAATTGTTCAGTTTTACCAATACAGTTTCCTCTCCCACTGAGGCATTTAGCTCTCTTTCAATGTTGGCTTTCTGCAGCACAGTCAGTGTAATGTTTACTATGGCCCTGCACATGCAGTGATCATAGGGCATTTCCCCACAAGACACTCTTCCCCCCACCCACTATACATGTTGCAGGGCTGCAGTGTTACCCTATGGGTTCCATGGAACATGTACAGTGAGTGAGTGGGCGGTGGGTGGTTAGTGGGTGGAGAGTGTTTTGTGTTGAGATGGCCTGTGTCAAGATGCACACACAGCTGTCCTGAGTCTCAATGGGAAGGATGACATATAAATATAAATAAATAAACAAACAAATACATAAACAAAAAACACACAAACCTTTCTTCATAAGACTTGTCTTCCAGACTTCGTCTCTTCAGCATAGGGAAGAGAAGACTGAGAGGGGACATGATAGAGGTTTATAAAATCTTGAGTGGTATGGAACGAGTAGATAGGGAACGGTTATTTATCCTCTCAAATAGTGCTAGAACTAGGGGACACTCCATGAAACTAGCTGCCTGCAGTTTACTTTTTCACTCAACACATAATAACTTATGGAATTTGTTGCTAGGGGACGTTGTCAGGGTCAGTAGTATAGCTGGGTTTAAAAAAGGACTGGATAAGTTCTTAGAGAGTAGGTCCATTAATGGCTATTAACCAAGTAGCTTACGGGATGAACTTCTTACTGTTGGGAGCTGGGAGTGAACAACAGAGAATGGATTGCCCATTGTGACTGTTGGTTCTTCTCCCATGAGATCGAGATTGGCCACTGTCGGAGGACAGAATGCTGGGCTTGATGAACCATTGGTCTGACTCAATATGGCACTACTTACGTTCTTATGTTCTTATGTTCATTCATATGCAGGGCCATAGTAAATATTACACTGACTATGCTGCAGAAAGCCAACATGGAAAATGAGCTAAATGCCCCAACTGGAATGGGAATTATATTGGCAAAACCAAACCATTCTTGATACCAAGAAGAGTGGATTAAAAAGATATGACATGCAATCTTCACTTAAAGCTCTTAAAGGACACAGGCATATGAAATACACCACATTGGCTCAAAGCACAACAAACACCTCTCACAAAACACAAGAGAAAGGCCAACGCCATGGAGGACACACAGCAGCTCAGACAGCAGCGTTCTGTGTGCCCCACCCAGTATGTGCCTCCATTGTTGGCCAGGACTGCACCAGCTCCTGGGATCATGGGCAGGAAGGGGTTACTGGCTGCTAAAGCTGTTTCCCTGGTGTCTGGGATTGCATATCAGGGCAGAGGGTGGGTAGATTGGCAGGGCTTGAGGTGGGGGTTGTTGCTGGGCAGGGGGGAGGGAGAACAGTTGCTCATTGTTTGCAGGGCTGGTTCATTGCGGCAGGAGTGCATGGAGGTTGTCTCTGTGGCCACAGTGGCCACCCTGGGAGTCGCCCATTAGAATCACTCCCCACTCACTTCACGTGCGTGGGTGCTTTGCAGCTGTGCCACTCACCAACCACAGACCCTACCTCTCACCTTGTTCATTTAAAAAAATACACACTGCAACAGAGCACAGAGAGAGAGTGAGTATCTCTATAGGGACACAAACATTACAGGCCATCCCTGGGACAGCACCTTAGAGTTTTTCAGTGTGCAAGTCTGGTTATGGCCTTAATATACAGATGCTAAATGCAGTGATTCCCACAGTCCAGAAAACCACTATTGCCCTTTGGCAACAAGGGCCTTTTTCTGTGTGAATTTATTAGCAATCATAAGGATGGTTCAGCTTTAGCAATATAGTTTCCTCTCCCATTGAGGCATTTAGCTCTCTTTCAATGGGTGATTTCAGACGTGACGTTGACACGGTGAACCACGGTGAATACCCACCTGGGGTCACCGTGTCCCGCACGTCTGTTTGCGGCGCGCCAGATGTTGGCCACGCTCAATCGGCACATGGGGTCAATTTGAACCACGCTTCCCGGGCTAGCCGGGGGAAGGTCCCGGGAAGCGTGGTCAAACGGACCCCGGGCCGTGGCCAACAAAAAGTAACGTCTGGCCGCGTGCCACGGCCCGGGATCCCCGGCGGGATCCCGGGCCGTGGCACGATCGGCCAGACGCGGCGGCCGCATTGGCCCCGCCGCCCGCCC
>QEPC01001994.1:675418-686655 GCA_003113815.1 Sphenodon punctatus | reverse complement strand
GGGGGGGGGGGGGGGGGGGGGGGGACATGCAGACATCGTCCTCATGGCTCCGCCACACACACTGCTCAGAGAAATCTTGCCTCTTCCCTGACCAGCTCCCTGAAAAGCTCCAGCCACCAACCAGAGTTAGGTAGAGTGAGCCATCAGACATGAGGGCCCACTCTACCATGGTCTAGGGATGGCTTCTCCGGACCATGGCAGGGCTAACACTGGGGTGTGCGCTGCCTAGCGCACAAACTGGAGTTAATCCTGCCACCATTCAGGGTATGTTTGTTCCCACCCACAGCAAACATCTGGTGGGCAGAAACAAACGTGACACCACCATGGGTGGCCACGCCATGGTAAGCGTGGCCACCCATGGTAGATTCACGTTTGAAAACACCCATAGTTTCAGACACTCCAGCTTTGTCTCTTCTCCAGCAATTTAATCCCCATTAAATCTAGTGGCAAGAAAGAACTGTGGGCTGCCCCTTCTTCCCCTTTCTGAGAAACCACAACCATTCGTTTTCCATCATACTGCTCCTTCTCTTCTAGGTGAAACTTTAAGCAAGGTGAAGAGACCTAAACTGGGGCTGAAAACTGATTTCACAATTCTCGCTTTCCTCAACAAGAATCAGGATCCTCAGCTCATTATTGCAAATGAGAATGAGACAAGAATTGCCTGAATTCTCACAGAGAAAAGTGAGAATCTCACAAACAGCCCTCCCCTACACAAGTCCTGGAAATGACCTTTTGCAACTGCTGGCTATGTTTGTAAAACACGCTGCATGCCATGTAGAGGTGTGTACCAGGGGCACGTCATTTTTGTTGTCATTTTTCATTTTTGTTATTTAAATCTGTCGTTTTTGTTTTCATAAATATCAAATTTTCATTTCCATTTTTTCTTTCATTTTCATTTTCCATTGGTTTCAATAGAAAACACATTTTCCGCTGTAACCTTTTTGTTCTTCATTATATTTGTCTGACACTTGGAGTGATTATACCTCCAATGGAATGCATTATTAAGTGTACCAAATTCCAAAACTATTGGATAAAGGAATCCAATTTTATACGCAGTTGAATTATATTATTTTGAAAAAAATCTTTATATACATTCTTAGCTGTAACTTCTTTGTCTCACATTTAATGTAGATGGAACTTGGCAAGTTATTACCCCGTCCTCTTCCTATATTTACTATCTCTGACAACTTTCAGAAGGATTGAATAAAGGGTCCTGGTGGTATAAACAATTGACTTATAAATGAATGTATGATTGTAACATCTTTGTAGTCCAACCAGTGTACATGAAATTTGGCAGGGCTGTATCTCACATTTTACCAATCATCTCTGACAAATATCAGAAAGATGTGATAAAGGGTCCCAATTTTATATGCCTGCATAGCATATGCAGAGGATGAGCATATGCCAGGGATTCTCTTATGTGTCACTGTGGCATAAAATTTGTTTGTGATGCCAATTGGCCAGCAGAAATGTCAACCAAATATCCTCATTCTGTTCTGTGACTATCCCAACATCTCTCCCCTGCTTGTTACTGGGAAGTCAGAAGCATCTGTTTAGGAAAGAGCCAATAGAGATTATCTTATGTCCTCTGTCATAGTGCTGCAGGATGTTATTGTGATGATAATTGGATGTGTAAACTATGTCTCCTGATTTTGGGGATGCTATCCCCAAAGTCCCAGTTATGTCCCTTCTATGCCCACCTGAGGGCTGCCCCCTATGCCCGCCTCAAAGCCACTACCAGTTGGTCCTGTACAGCTGGAAACATGCAGTAATTGGTCAGAGAACGTGTCTGTCAGTCTTTTGGGTTGCTCCACAGCCTCCCTCCTACAGCCTCCCTTCTCCTGACATGCCAGTTGCCTGCCTCTGGCACTGCATGTGTTATTTATCTGAATAATGGTCTTCAAGGGGACAATTTCAATTGCTTATAAAATTGGGTCCCTTTACCAAGTTGTCCTGTAGTTTGGCAGAGATGACAGGGAAGGTAAGTGATACATTCCTGCCAAATGTCTTGTAAACAGGATGGAATATAAAAATGTTACAGCTGCAAATATATTTTCAAGTTTATGTCTTATAACATCACCAGAACCCTTTATTCAATCTTTCTGAAAACTGGCAGGTGTGTTAAGATTGTGGAGGAACATAATATTCACAGGATCCATGTAAACTGGATGGAAAATAAAGAAGTTGTAGTCATGAATGTGTATAGAGCTTTTCTTAAAAGCACAACTTTCATTTTATTCTAATATCGTTCTCCTTTATCTAATCTTTTCAAAAATTGGTATACATAGTGCACTCCATTAGGGGCACAAGCTCACCAAGTTTAATCTAAATGAAATAAGAATCAAAAACGTTATAGCCAGAAATACATTTTTCATTTTTACCCCCTTTATTTCAAAAATGGGGGGAGTTGTGTCAGAAGGTTGTCTGCAGGAAAGTATTTGAGCCAGCAGCAAAACTTTTTGAGGGGTTGATTGTTAGTTGCCAAAGCCTCAGGTACTGTGTTGGGCTTGGAGGGCTAAGGGCTCTATAGAGCCCCAGAAGCCCCTTGTTGTAAGTGCTGAGTAGCGAATCATTAATAAATACATTAAATGGTGTGAGGTGCCAAGCAGGGAGAGTGTTGTGCCGGGAGCGGAGAGCATGGACAGCCCCGGGATTCCTGTGCTTGTGCTGTGGGAGGTGATTGAGAAGTGGCAGGTAGGACTTGTCGAAAACAGCATCTGCCCTCCTCCCCCCACACTTGTCGAATGAGACGGGGAAACCCGAACTAATTGGACACAGCTGTGCTGAGGACTAGGGGCTCCCAGGCGGGTCTTAAAAGCCCAGCACGGAGGGCGCAGTGCTGTATGAGGTGCCAAGTGGGGAGAGTGTTGTGCCGGGAGCAGAGAACGTGGGCGGCCACTGCCCTGGGATTCCTGTGCTTGTGCTGTCAGAGGTGATTGAGAAGCGGCAGGTAGAACTTGTCGAAAACAGCATCTACCCTCCTCCCCCCGCACTTGTCGATTGAGAAGGGGAAGCCCAAACTAATTGGACACAGCTGTGCCAAGGACTGGGGGCTCCCAGGTGGGTCTTAAAAGCCCAGCGCGGACAGCGCAGTGCACCTAAGGGCTGCGCGTGCAAGGGCATGCCCTTGTGCACACGGCCTTAGGTGTAGGCCGGGCTAGAGCCTCCGTCCCCTTGTTTGGTTGGGGGTTTTTTGTTTTGTTTTTTATTATGGCTGAAAGGAAGAGGAGCAGAAGATCCAATTCTCCTGCATCAGTACTGGAGCTGCCTTGCTTAAAGCAACTGAAAATCGAGTTCCCGCTGTGGGGCGGTCTTGTGAAGTGGGGGGTGGGGAAGTGGATTGAGGAAAGAGAGAGGGGTATTACGAGGAAGGGGATTAGTGGAAAGGAGACAGTTGGTAGTACCATCTCGTAATTTATCTGTCGATAGGAGTCGGGGGGGTTTGAGGAGAGGAATGTTAAGTTGTGTAGGAGGTGATGCGAGGGGGGAATTGTTTTCCTGTAGTCCTGTATGGTCGGGGGCTGGAGTGGAGGCTGGGGGATTTTGGGGAAGTTTGTCACCTTTGTATGATTTCTGATTTAAAGTTGGTGGAATCACCTCCCCCTGGTGAGAGAAGGGTGGAGGTGGTAAGGTTTTCCCAGGTGGCAACAGGGGAAGGAGTGACAGTTTGTGGGACTTACCCCGTTATTATGGAGGATGTGACAGATTGGAATATTAGCTAAGTGAGGGGGGGGGGATTTTTATTGTGATTGTTTGAAATGTTTCTGTATTTTTGAAAAGTTAAATTGTATATTATGTTAGATTGTTGTTTTTCTGGGTCCCTGTGTGGAAAGTACCCAGTATTGTATTGTATTTTTGCTTTTGTTGTAAGCCGCCTTGAGTCCATTGGAGAGAGTGCGGGGTATAAATTAAAATGGAAATGGAAAATTATGAATTTTGTTAAGAACATGGCAACTACTTCTCATGGCTTGGCTGTTCTAACCCACAATGGATTTGACGGTTTGCCGTTGGGGGATGAGGATTTGAGATCTCCATGTGTGCTTGCTGGTGAACTCATTGATCCCACCCCGGAGGACTATCTCTACCATGATATTAGCGGAAGGAAAGAGTTCTGCTGCCGATGTTAATTGTTTCAGGATTAACGAACAAGAGAGAGGGGTAATTAGAGATTTATGTGAACAGACTTATGGGACAATTTTCTCCTTATATGGTGAATTTGTAAAATTGGGTACTGCGTTCCTTGGTGTTAAAGGAAAATTGCAACAAGTTATTTCTGAGTTGGATGGCTACCGACAGATTGCGCAGAATAAGGTTGTGAATTTGGGTAATAGCAGGCAGTTGCAGATTGTTTCTCTGGGTAGGGCCGACGGTATGGATATGGGCAGTGCGGCCTCCCCTATTCCCCCCAAGGACCTTGAACCTGGAGTTGATGATGGAGAGGCACTTCCCTTAAGGCCAGATTCTGACAAGCTTGAGGCACTGGATATTGATTCAAGAGTCTTACCAGTAATAGATTCGGATAGCCACCCAGAGGGCTCTGCTACTGCCAGACCATTGAAGAGTCATTCCCCTAAAACAGATTTAGCCCTGAAGCTTTTTGAACTGTGTTTGGGTAAATCCTTTATTGATATAGATGAGGGTGAATTAATAGGACTTTTTGATGATATGTCCCTTTTGGAGCAGGACCAATTCTTGGGAAAACTGCCGACAGTTGAGGATAAGTTGGTTTGCAAGACATTTGATTATGATAGTACATCGGGCTTTTATCATGCCTGTCATATTTATTTATTTATTTATTTATTTATTTTAAACATTTATGAGCCATCTCAGTTAATGGAAATGAGAAAACTTGCTCCTAGTGAGCTAGGCTCTCCTGTTCGTGTTAAGGGTGTTAGGGCCAATCCCGTGGCAGTGATTGCCTGTGTAGATGCCTAATAGTTGGGGGCGGATATTGATCTGGGGATTGGGTCTCAGGATAATAGGAGTGTGGCCTTACCCCAGGGCACTGATGGATTGGTGCAGGGGCTTGCGATCCTGCAGGAAGGAATTGAGGGTGAAAATTCCAAGGAGGATGGTAATGTCCCTTTTAGAGGAGGGCCTGAGAGGAGGGAGGCTGACAATAGCAGTTGATAGTGGCCAAGATATGGTAGGGAACAAAGGGTTGGATAGGGGTTGACTAGGGGCTGTGCAGTCTCTGGGTGTTCCAGGGTTGCATCTTAGAATAGCATCTTGGAATATAGCAGGCTGGACCTGGCTACGGAATTATGAGGTGCAGGACTTTCTGAATGCGTATGATATCATTTGCATCCAGGAGTCCTGGCTCATGGATGTCTCAGTTATAACCTGCCTGGGTTTTGTGTTTGGGACTCCCCGGCTGTCAAGATTGCACAATGAGGGTGGCCCTCTGGAGGGCTCCTTACGTTTCTTAGGAGTTCTTTGAAATTTTCTTGTAAACTGCTAAACAATCCTCTTGGGAATGTCCTGGTTGTCCAGTTTTCCCCGGTTTCCCAGTGGAGTGATTGTGCTTAATGTTTATATTTCCCCAAATTCAGCAAGTGAGATGGCTTACTGGGAGCAGCGAAGTGATTATATAGACTGCTTGGGAAATGACTACCCTGGAGTACCTATTGTTATAGCAGGGGACTTCAACGCGAGAATCGGAAATGTAGTAGCGAGACAGGCAAAAGTATTGGGAATTGATGAAACCGATGATTTCTTCTTCCCTGTTCGGGTATCGTGGAATAGTGAACTTAATGCGCAGGGTGATCAGTTTTTGAGAATTCTGCACCTAGGGCGGTGGAAACTTCTGAACGGTGGGCCTGTCTTGGATTCGTGTGGCCAGTATACCTATATGTCCTGGCTGGGTTGTTTTTGCGGTCTTTGTGTTTTGCATACAAGAACCTTATTTAGATAGATGTTATAATTTTGAAGTTGGGTTTGAAGGCTTTAGTGATCATTTGCCCATCACCTTTGATATATTGTGCAAAGCTCCCCAATTGGAAGATGGGCCTATATTAACATCGTCATCGCACGAAAGGGTTGATGCCTCCAGTGCTGAGTGCCAGGTTCATTGGTCAGATAAAGTGGGAGAGGAGAGTTTATCCCTCTATGTCAGGGAAGATTTGATAGAATTAAGGCAGTGCATATTGGATACACAGTTGAGCGACCCCATTAGGATTAATATCTGCTATTCAACTCTGGTAGAACAATTTAAGATCATGTTGTTAACTAAGAAACAGCAGAATAGTAATGGTAGGATAATGGTATGCTCATGTAGGTTAGCATAGTTCTATTGACTTCAGTGGATCTAGCACAGAGTAGGCTTGATAACGTACCCTCAGAAAGGCATATCATGTTTATTTATCTATGTTTATTTATTACTATATCCCGCAAGGTGCTCTGCTCAAGGCACTATATGGAATAAATTGGCTTTGTCCCAACCAGCTTATTGAGCCTTTATTGAATAAAGAATACACTTTTTCTAATTCATCTTGTGTATCTCAAGTATTTTTCAAAGCATTCTATCAATATAAGTACACTAGGTAGGGAATTAATCAGGATTAGATACATGAAATAAAATGTATGATCTCCAGACAGTGACAATGCTACTCAACTCTTAATACCAGTAATCTCTCCATTCAAACAATTAGGAACTGCCAAAAGTTTGGTTTCTACATAGCTCAAGCATAACATCCTTTATCAAAAATAATGTCCATTGAAATATAGGACTGAGAAATATCTCCAGGGGTGAGGGAGTCCTCAGGGCCCTGCTTGCCCTGCTGTTGATAGTCTGCACAAGATCCATTCACTTCTTAAATGTAGAGCTGAAACAAATAGGCATTTTCATATTTACCAATATTATTCCCATTTTTGGATAGCCCACCGAATATTTGAATAAGAATTTGCCACTCTCAGGGGCATAATTATTGGGAGGTGGGAAGGACTTTTCATGCACACACACACACCAAGGTTAGCGGCATGGGGGGATGGAATTAGACTCATCCAAAACTAAATTTTCAGTTAATTTGGGCTGCCCAATGGGGCAGCCCAGGTAGGGTTGCTCTCCGCTCCCTGTTCTTTGGCGCATGAGGGAAGGAACCCAGTTCGGTGTTGGCATGTTCTGACATGTCCAGGGCAGTCTGCAGCCCCATATATAAATTAAAAAAGCAAGGCCCTTGTATGGATATATTGGCTGCTGTCCTTGCACAAACCTCAAAACTAGTATCCAGGAACATCTCCCTGACACCCTTTGTTTACCGTGTCTGCAGCTGCAGGCCCATTCATACCACCCTGAAAAGCTAAGATTTAATCAATACTCTTGACTAGCCCTTTTCTCCTTTGTTCTGTATAAGAGACCATCAGTTTATAAGAACAAAAGTGCCATACCGAGTCAGACCAATGGTCCATCAAGCCCAGCATCCTGTCCTCCAACAGTGGCCAATCTTGATCACATGGGAGAAGAACCAACAGTTACAATGGGCTATCCATTCTCCGTTGTTCACTCCCAGCTCCTGACAGTAAGAAGTAAGAATTTCATCCCGTAAGCTACTTGGTCAGTAGCCATTAGTGGACCTACTCTCCAAGAACTTATCCAGTCCTTTATAAAACCCAGCTATACTACTGACCTTGATAATGTCCTCTGGCAACAAATCCCATAAGCTTACACGTTGAGTGAAAAAGTACTTCCTTTTATTTGTTTTAAATCTGCCGGAAGCTAGTTTCATGGAGTTTCCCCTTATTCTAGTGCAATTTGAGAGGGTAAATAACCATTCCCTATCTACTCATTCCACGCCACTCAAAATTTTATAAACCTCTATCATGTCCCCTCTTAGTCTTCTCTTTAAGCTAAAGAGACCCAGCTTGTCAAGCCTCTCTTTGTACAGAAGTCATTCCATACTGGTCAGAGCATGGATGGGGCGGGGTTCGCAGGAACAATGGAGGAGGGGACAGGGGGAGGTTTGGGATTCCCAGGGGGTCACGCTCCCCACCCCCACTACCTGTGTCTAGAGAGGCTTCCCCGGATTGCAGTCTACTAGGCCAGTGATTACCTGATGAGAGGCAGCTGTGGCGCTCTGAGCGCCTGGAGCAAGGCACATAAAAGGAGGGCCATTAGGCTCTCATTTTTGCTGGTGATCAGAGCTTCTTGCTTCCTGTGATCTGGCCCATGCATTGGTAGTTGGAGAAAACTGTAGAAACCCGTCCCTTTTCCTGTTCCTGTGTGAAGAGTGCTGTGTGTGGTGAGTGATAGTGTTCAAGTGGTGTGTGCTTCTGTTTTATTTACTGTTGCCTTTCCGTGCCTTTCTGTGTGTGGTTGACCTACTCCCTCCCCTGCTCCCCTCTCAGGTTCCCAGGGCCTGGGGTCCCTACCCCTTCCTCACTGGCTTCCCCTCCTGGCTCCTGTGTGTGTGGAGGATCACTATAACCCAGGGCATGGCATCCCCGATAGGCGCACTGATGAATGGTGGCTGGGTCAGGTGCCTTGCAGCACACAATTGACCACATGGCTATACACCATACTGAGGGCTCTTGTACCACTAATAGTGTGTGTCTGTCAGTGGGCGGTTGTGTACTCGTGTCGTGTGCACCCCTCCTTTGTTAATAGCCTAGTAACCCAATCTGGAGGGTGCGGTGTCTACCTCCTTCGTCACATGTGTACTACAGCAATGCTTGAACCCCTCAAAGCAAGTGACTAAACTCAGTTTCTCCTGCACAGCAGCACACAGATGCATGTGGGAGTTACAGCTAAACCACCATTGCAACCACTTCCTAACTTCAGCTGCCACCCCCCTGCCACTGGAAGGATAGTCTTCATTCAGGACTTGTTCCTCCACACCTTATCATCTCTCAGTGGTGTTTTTAGACACACATTTCTCCTTGATGTTTGCTGTAACATCCAGAACTTTCTGTGTGTCTAAATCACTCATCCAGATCTTAAGCATCCGGATCTTTGAACTTCTGTGTGAAACTTCTCCCAGACATTTCGTGTGTAAAAGGTTTTCCTGGTAAACTGCTTTGGTCCAGGCAGCTGTGGTCACTTGGTTTCCATAGCAGCATGTCACATTTACAGCTGCGGCTACTTTAGGCTGCCTCAGGGCAGTGTTTTTGAAAAGAATGCATCCAGGAACTGCCTCAGCGCTCTGTGTGTGTGTGTGTGTGTGTGTGTGTGTGTGTGTGTGTGTGTGTGTGTGTGTGTGTGTGTGAAAAATGAATCCAGAACTTAGTTGTGGACTTGCAAACCCAGAAGATTGAAACATCCAGAACTTCAACATGTGTCGAAAAATGCCCAGTGTCTGCTGTGCCTGAATTCGGGGGGAAGTTATGCTGCTGTTTGCCAGATAAAAAAATTATCACATATCAGTTTGTTTGTCTGTTTTGTTTCACTTGTTTTGGTATTTGGGTTATTTTGTTTTGGTATTTCAGTCACTTTAGTATTTTGGCTACTTCCTCCCTCCTTAACAAAGAATAGAAATACAGCAAAGCAGTCTCTCCTTTCAATACTAGTGAGTACTATGGCACAGCCATTTGGTGGACAATAGCACTAACCTGGACTGAAAGAAAGTAACCTGAATGCCAGAGAGAACAGAATGCTAAGGTGACCAGAACAACCAAAACAAAATATCAGAAAGTGATATTGGTTTCCACAAGCAAAATGGGAACTGAATAATATTTCTAGGGACATGCAAACAGATCGTTGTTCGGGTTCGGTCATTCGGTTTAGTCCAGTTCGGTTCGGGCATTCAGTTCGGGCATTTGGGTCGGTCACTGAGTTCGGGTTTTGGCATTCGGTTCAGTCATGTTTGGTTCGGGCGTTCAGAAAAAGGTATCGCGAGAACCCATGATTGCACCAGAAACCAGAAATTTGAGTACGTGTGGAGCTGTGTGGTGAGAGATTGTGTGTTTGGCTGGCTGGCTGTTCGGTTCATGTGTTTTGGCTATTTATGTTTGGCTTGGCTGTGTTGTTTTGACTGGTTGGTGATTGTTGGTGGGTGACTGTTGTTGTTGGTCTGTGTGCAGTTTTAAAAAAATAAATGAAGAAGACTGTTGTCTTAATTCCACAGCTGGGGGCCAACATGGTGCTCCTGGAGCCAGTGGTGGTGGAGGAGGAGGAGGTCGCTGCCCCAGCCCTGGACCTTCAGTGGTGGTGGCCAGCTCCTCTGATGAGGAGCAAGTGGCAGGCACAGGAGGTGCTGCCAGGTTTGTAAACTGTTTTTTTTACTTTGAGGACAAGAAAGGCTCTATCTCTTATAGCAAGCTCACTGGTGTGCGGGTGGGTGCATGGGTGGTGGGCATCGGTCAGGCACAAACAGTGGACAACAGCAGGTAGCAGCAGATGTCTGCCACAGAGAGAGAAGGGGGGCTCTTCCAGCAGTCAGGCATGAGCATGAGCACTCGAGCAGCACCCCCACCCAAACATGTGCCTGCCAGCCATTTCTAGCAGGGGTCTCCACTCTCTAGTTGCCATCCCTACCGAACAGTAGCACCCCCATATAAGGGCAGGATTTGCACGTGCCAGCCAGGGTCTTTCCAGTTGCCATCCCTAGTGTCCCAGGGAGGGCAGGATTTGCATGTCAGCCAGGGTCTCTCCATTGCTATCCCTCCCTAGCAGCACCCCAAGGAGGGCAGGATTTGCACGTGCCAGCCAGGGTCTCTCCATTTGCCATCCCTAGCATTCCCTAGCACCCCAAGGAGGGCAGGATTTGCACATGCGAGCAAGGGTCTTTCTAGTTGCCATCCCTAGAATTCCCTAGCACCCCAAGTAGGGCAGGATTTGCACGTGCCAGCCAGGTCACCATCTCCCGTTGCCATCTCTAGCACCCCAAAGAGGGAGGACTAGAGGCATCTTCGTAAATGCATGATATTACTTAGGTGTTGTTTATGTGTTCCTGTTTCAGAGAGGAATTGGATGCCAGCACTGGTGCCACGCCACAGAGGACACCCAGGCAGAGGTCGCCAGTGCCACCCCCAGACAGCCAGCGGACAAGGTCCAATGTCTGGAGGTGGTATGATAAGGAGAACAGGTTCTCCATCTGCATGGTAAGACATGGGGGCTGGAACAACAGGGTTTGCAATATGCATTGCCCTCTATGACCTGTTAGGAATGGAAGTCCCCTGCAGAGAGAGATTGGCCACCCACCCACTTGTGGAGACAGAATGCAGGCAGGGCTTGACACAGACCATTGGTCTGACACAGTATGGCACTTCTTATGTTCCTATCTTTTTATGCTCTTTAGATCTGC
>QEPC01001994.1:634472-662743 GCA_003113815.1 Sphenodon punctatus | reverse complement strand
GCCGGGACAGGCCATAACCCCCGTTCACCCCTCGGTATCCCCCTCTCACTGGGATACCGAGCCACCCCCCTCCACACCAACCCTTCCAGTGCTCCCCCTGCTCTCACCAAGGGAAGTCACTGGATCCACCACCCTCTTACCCCCGCTACCTACAACCCCCACCCTACTGCCCTAGCCCTGTACAGAAAAGAAGCCCACAAAATATAATAACAGCCCCCTGCCACCCCCTGCAGCCCCAAAAGTGCCATGCCCTTTGGCCGCAGCCCTTCAGACTGAGGCTCAGCTGCTGTCCCTGGGTCTTTAAGCCCCCAGCTACTTCCGGGTGGGGGGGGGAGGGGACAGGTCAGCTCTTTTAAGATGACAATAAAAGAATACATGTTGGGTTGATTCCGTAACAGTCTGCTCAAAAGGACATAAATGTTCTCCATAAAGGGTTCCTGTCATTCTCCCCTCCATAACCTTGGAGGGGAGAGCATTTAGGCGGGCACACATAAGGAGATATCTCCCATATGCCAACATAGGTGCCATAATATACGATGCCATCTCGCCTCTTGAAGGTAACCAATGTAGGTATTCCTTCAAGTGGGCATACTCCCTTAAGGCTGTTCTTTCTTGATATTCAATATCCACTAACCGAGATTGAACTATGGCCTTAGCCACATACAGATGTTTATCCCGAAAATAAGCAGGACCAAAACCCATTTTTTGGAAGTGTAGTTCCATTGCAGTTATTCAACTGCTTTTAAAGGAGTCTTCTTTCAAAAGTGGTAGTAGCCCAGTTTGAATAGGGACATTAACCACACAGAGTGCCGGAAGCTAGTCTGCCCAGCCTCTAACCTAATTGCTACATTTGGAATACTACGCGGAGCTCTCATTATACTGCGTAAGAATTTGGACTGAGTAACATTTGTATTGATTGGCAAGGGGCCCATAGTTTTGCTCCATATAGCAACTTAGCTTTTGTTTTACTATTGAAGGCTTTTATTGCCAGATCTGGTCTACCACTTCCCCCCCTGGAGAAAAATGTACGTATTGCCAAGACGGAGGCATTAACTGTTGGTAATTGCAATCTATAATGCTCTCTCCATGTGCCCGAGGCATGAAAGTTAAGGCCCAAATATTTAAATGTCCTAACTTGTGCCAGAGTATGTCCATTTATTTTCCAATTATATATCTTCTTTCCATTAGAAAAAAACACCACTTTAGACTTAGAATAATTAATCGTTAAATGATTCTGGGCACAATAATCTGCAAAAGCCTTTAGCTGTCGTATTAGACCAATCCTATTCTGTGCCATTAAAGCCAGGTCATCGGCATATAATAAGCAGTTGATTGGCCTAGTTTTCAGTTTTGGAGGAAAAAATTCATGTCTGGTGACTACAGCTACCACATCATTTATGACTAAATTGAACAAGGCGGGGGCCAAAATGCACCTCTCTTTGTTAGTTCGAGCTATGGGGGACTGCGTACCTGATGGTGAAAATGGGCAAGAAGCCGTGGCTTCCCTAGAAGTAGATAGGGTACCCATAATAGATACAACAGAACCGGAGTCACACTCAGCAGTCAACTTCTTATTTAATCAGAACGGAGATGTGAACTTGATTAGAATATGTAGCTGGAACGCCTCTGGGTGGCAGACCCTTCTGGAGAATGAGGTGTTTAAATTGTTTATAAGACAATTTCAAGTAGTTATGTTAGTGGAAACATTGACCGATGAACCAGTAATATTTGACCATTATGCAACCTATTGTATGCCAGTAATTTCGATTAGCTCTAAAGGCCAATTAAGTGGGGGTTTGGGTTGTCTGGTGGAGGAATCCTTAGCGGCAGCAGTAATTTCCACTGTTAAAGCTCCACCGTATATTATGGGTATAATATTTAGATTTAGACAATATATGTTATTTTGCTATAGCATATGCCCCCCCTGCATAAATGCAGGATCATATAATTCCAAATTTTGGTCCCAGCTGGAGGATACGGCAGAGGATCTGCTGGTTAATTATCCTCAGGCATTGTTCATTCTGGCTGGTGATTTAATTGCCAGAATGGGACAAGATAATGAGGCCCTGAGGGCATTTCGTTCAACATCACTTCTAGTTCCCCCCATGCTTCTGCCTAGAGCATCCAAAGACCAAGTGATAAATTCATCTGGACTGCAACTAGCCAATATTAATTATTATTATTATTATTAACAACAAACATTTATATAGCGCCAGCAGCGTACCTGGCACTTTACAAAGTAATAAAATAGACAGGGTCCCTGCCCCTAGGGCTTACAATCTGAGAGACAGGAGCTGGGGGAGAGACTTAGGAAGGGGAACAGAGGGAGAGACAAGGGGTCTAACATTCATGAAGATGCGAGGTCTCAAGTGCACGTACTTGGCTTGGTTACGATGAGAATGACAGCAGGCAGGTCCATGTTGCAAGGATAAGGGTAAACCGATCGTAGGTATAGGAATAGTGGCTCAGCAGGATAAAGAGTCAGACAGAGCAGAGCGAAAGAGGTGAGTTTTAAGGAGAGATTTGAAGGTATGAAGGGAAGGGGCAAGGCGGATGTGGACAGGGAGGGAGTTCCAGGCATGGGGGGCAGCAAGTGAGAAGGGACGAAGGCGCCAATATGACCAGAACCCTTCAATTACATATTTTAAATGACTCAGGATTTAGCGACCCGGTAGGTGAATTTACCTTCGTGGGACACCAAGGGTCTAGTGTCATAGATTATGTAGCAGTCAATCATAATACCTTACCCTATGTCGTTGATTTTGAGGTTTGCTCTTGTATAATGGGTGACCATCTACCGCTTGCACTGACCTTGTACTGTGGGCCTTATTTCCCAGAACAAACCAATTTATTGGAAAACCTGGACAGTGTGGCAATTCATAGGACATGTAAATGGAGACGGCTGGTTATCACAGCATTAGAATTATTATTTAATGACAAGGGTGCAGAATGGCAGGTAGCTATGGAGGCTGAGATGGTGGAGGTAGCAATTGTGGACACTTAGAGCCATATTGTACAATATATGAGCCAACATATAATTGCTCTATTACCAAATAGGAGATCTCCAGATACCCGAATAAACGAGCCCTGGTTTGATTCAGAATGTAGGACAATTAGGAACAAATGTATCAATTCACATAAAATGTACAGGAATAGGGACAGTAATGTAGGGCTGGACAGGTATATTGCATTGAAAAAGGAATATAAATATATAATAAAAATGAAGAAGCGACAATATCAGCAGGAACAATGGGATAAATTGATTGACACTAGTAAGAACAATGACTCACAAAATTTTCAACTTTAATTAACTCCACTACTCGTAATTGTGGTACCATCCAAATACCTCCAATTACCAAGGATATTTGGGAAGACTTCTTGTGGACATCTTATGCTAGGAACAGCCTGGCATCGCTTAGCACAGAGATAGTACCTCCGCCAGAACCCTGGGACCCAGTTACCAAAGAGGAGGTGATTGAAATAATAGAATCTTGCAAATTAGGGAACGCACCGGGATATGACCACATTCGAATCGAGTTAATTAAAGCTGGGCATCAATCCTGACAGTCCTTTTCACTGCAATTAATGCCTACTAAAGATGGGTAAAGCCATCATTGTCCCGATTTACAAAACGGGAGCCAGAGCTGATCCAAATAACTATAGATTGATATGTCTTTTAAGTGTGGTGGCCAAGATATATGCAAAATTTTTGGCCCGGAAATTTGGAGACTGGATAAAACAAAACAACATTATGGCTCCAGAACAGGAAGGATTTCAGACAGGGAGGACCACAATAGAACAATGCCTGGTATTACATCATTTGATAGAAAAGTATAGAGCATGAAATGGCAAATTCTTTGTGGCCTTCCTGGATCTGAAATCCGCATTTGATTCAGTGAATAGAGAATGCTTATGGGGTAAGTTAAGGAAGCTTGAAATAGACAATAGATTGCTGATGTTAATTCAGAAACTATATGAACAATCCTATACTGCTGTTAAGTTGGATACGATGTGACATATAACTGAGTTTATAAGAACAATCTCGGGAGTAAGGCAGGGACTCACTGTCCACGATCACGGTGATGTCCCATGAAGGGGAGCACTGGGACCATGAGGCTGCACTGCACTTGCCCGCCATGCTGCTGGCACTCTCCCTGTGCCCCCCTCTATAGCTGCTAGTACTGCTGCTACTCCTGTCCCTACTGCCATTGCCCAGGGATTGGGCCCTGCCTCTAGCAGCCGGGGTGGGATCCACCAGCTCTGGACTGCTGGGGATAGCCTTGACAGTAGGAAACATTGGTGGCCATGTAGGAACATCAGAAGCAGCAGCACCTGCTCCAGCACCAGCACCAGCAGAGACAGACACAGCCTCAAGTCCTGCAGGCCTTCAAGTGCCCTGCGTGGCAGTAGAGGAAGGCACTGTCAGGAGGCGATGCCGAGCCGCTGAAGCCTGTTGCCGTAAAGCAGGCCTGCTGAGTTTCCGGCGTAGTGATGTGCTCGGGCTACTGCTGCTGACGGCTTCTGCTCCCCTGGCACGGCCCCTTCCACCTCTGGCACATGTCCCATTGCCTCCCCTACGGGCAGCAGACCGGTCTCTCCTTCTCTTCTCCATTTCTCCCTCCAATATAATGTTTTTATATTGTGTTTTTTTAAAAAAAAAAAATAATTTTTTTATTTAATTTTTTAAATCTAATATTATATCTATCTACACTAAATCTAACTGCTATAACTATTCGAAATGCTATCAACTAAATGGATTATCTAATAAGTACAAAGGCCTACTCCTACAAACACTAAATCTCTAAACACGATCTCTATCTCATCTAACTCCTACAATTATCTACTATCTCTAATCTAATCTATCTATGAGATGGGAGGGCACAAAGAACACAGAGAGGGGTACAAAACTGAAATGAAACCTAAATCAATCTAATGTTACTCAAAATAAATAAAAAAACAGGGGAAGGGAATCAGGAATGGAATATATAGAGAGGGAAAGGGAACAGATTCAATGGAGGGGGGAGGGAGGAAGGAAGATTGAACACAGGGAACACATGGGGGGGTAAAAACAAAAAATAACCCCTAAATCTATCTAATCTAAGCTAAATGGGTTGGGTTGGGTTGGGTTGGGTAGATGGGTTGGATGGGTGAAATAGGAGAAGGATGGCAATGGATTAGGATAACAAAACTGCTGGGAGAGGGAGCATTCTGAAATGCCTGCTGTTCAGGAACAGTGACTAGTTCAGAAGGTGTTGGCAGGGGGGAGGGCAATGAATTTTGTTACTTGCTGCGCCCGCCTCACCGCAAGCCCCATTGACTCCATGCAGCCTAACCCATGGCCAATCGCAGACTGTAAAGCCAGTGTTCTGAGGAGAAAAGGGATGGTGATTTGGCAGACTGACTGCTACTCCAAGCATCTCCACCCCTGGTGCCTGGAAGTCTGCTCCTCAGCTGACTCCCCCTCCTTGTCACGTTTTGCCTTCCAGTGAAACATTTTTGCCACCCGAACTCACCCGAATGCAATCCAAACTGATTGAACTGTTTGGTAATTTCAGAGTTCGGAATCAGGTTCAGTAGGTTTGGGTTCGGGTTCGGTCATCCGAACAGACCGAGTTCGGTCCAACCTCCGAACTTCCGAACCGTGTTCGCCCATCCCTAAATATTTCATCTTGCCTTGTCAGACCTGATTCAGGACAGGTGAAATTGGTGGATTCAATGTCACCCTGTAGATTCATTTCAACACTACTTAAGAGGAGACCTTCAGAGGGGGAATTATACCTCATCTGCCCCATACAAGAATCCTGTCCCTCCTCCAATAGCAGGTGCTTAATGCTATCAAGAGTAAAAATAGAACCAATATCGCAATTCCTTTATCCCCAAAAGTATAATATTAAGAAGTTTCCCAATATTAAGCAGAGTAGTTCTTCCTAGAACACTGCCTGATTGCTTAGATATATAAAATCCTTTGAATAGTTTTTCATAACTTTTTGCTTAAACCTTGTTTAATATATTCAAGTCAGCATTCAGTAGACATATTAGATTTTTATGCATGTGATCTTTTGCATCTTTTTCTCTGCTTCACTAGGAAGTTATCCCAAGTTTCTAAACTTTCAAACTGAACCTCTTTGTTTTTCCTGCCCCTCGCACCATGGGCCGTCTGATGCGATCAGCTCTTGGGTGACATTCTGCTGATAATGAACAGGGCAGAGTGGAAAGTAACACACTTCCCTGTAGCTCTTTTGCCTTTGCAAAGCTAACAGGAATACAGATTTGTCCTGATCGGGAAAGTTAGCAAGGATGTTGAGCAGGAAAATAGATGCCATTTTTACTGAGTTCCTTTCAAGCCTTTAACTGCCCTTAAGGTTGATTGTATTTGGCCTAGTGAGAATCGCAAACCTGACTGGTTTCAATTGTTGTTCAAGAAAGCTGTTTAAGCAGCTGAAGAATACAAGATTTATTTCTCAACTTGCACATCTCTGGTTGAAAGCTCCACCTACTGGCTAGCAGTAAAATTGACTTGTAAATTAAGCCAACCACACAGTAGCACACTATTTACAATCGTCAGTTGGACGTAGTTAATAACTATGTGCTACCAAAGGTTTTTAATTTACTGTTGGTAAACTTAAGCAACAGCAATGTCTTAATATGTCTACCTATGAACCTTATTATTGTCATCAGTTCAGTGGAAAGGAATATTTTTCTCTACTTCACATTATTAGTATTAACATTAATAATTTTTAAAATAAAACTAGATAGAGCTAGAAAAATAGTTCTCAAAATTTCACCCTCATTTTGTGACTGAAATATAATCCTGCAACCCCAGACAGCAACTAAGACTTGCGGTATATCAAACATCATCCTAGATTACAACTCCATCTGTAGAAGAACCCCACTTCGGATCTCGATCAAGACTTTTCATTTTGTGCATGTGCAATTGGGTATTTTGTTTTTTCCCCTGGCATGCAGTTAGTGGGTGCAGGAGAGAGAGAGAGAGGGGAGATGCGAGACTCAGCACTGGATGAAGCACACACATGACTCCAATAAGTAAATCAAGATAAAAACTTGGTCAAGAAAGGGTCAAGAAGCAGGGCTTTTCTTGTTTCTCAATTCTCACAGAAATTCAGAAAAGGAGAATGATTCTTGATGAGAATCGAGAAAAAAACCAGATCGAGTTTCAGCCCTATTTGGGGGTTAAACATACATTTGTCCAATATGTTAAACACATATTCACCTGATACGTTATACAATTACCCCTTCGTGGCCCTGCTTTTTGTCACACCCTCCCACTCAATTAAAGAAGGAGCTAGGGCACGGTTGCTGGCCGGCTCTCTGGAATAGCACCAGGGAGGGTTGCCTAGGTAACGCTCCACCGCAGTGGCGTGAAAACTGAACCAGCCTTGCTGGACTTGCTCTGCGCCTGACTAAAGGGTACAAAAAGGTTGTGGTCTTGTGAGACAAGACTGGAGGAGAGTACTAAATGCACCTGGCATTTTGGGAAAGCCAGTGGGAGGGCACAACAAAAAGCCCTTTGCTGTCGCCCCACTTTTCAAGCAGGGTCACAAAGGGTAATTGTACAATGTATCAGGTGAATATGTGTTTAACATAGTGGGCAAATATTTGTTTAAACCCCAAATTGGGCTGAAACAAATGCCCAACTTTGTTGTTCTAGGCAGAAGAACCCACCCACCTTCCCATTCACACTGAGAGCTACTGCGGGTCACCTATTGGGGCCAGAAATGAATTTTTACAAGAAACCCACATTGGCTACTGGGCATTCTGTTTTTTGCCTTTCCCACAGTGTAGTTGATTCGATAAATTGGCTTTAAGGCTGCATGGCTATTTGAATTTGTTGCACTCAGGCGGGGGTCCAGCAGTATTGAGGTTCTGATAAGTTCATAGTTAGGCAGTTGAACGAGGGAGACATCTCCTTAAGAGATGGGGATGTGGGACCCGGTCCGTAAGCAGGGCATGGCTTAGGTCTGGGATAACATCCCTGGGAGAGGTAACTGGGGCAACCTAGTGGCCTACACAGCCTCGGGCTGGAGCTATTCCTTGCTCTGGTCCCTGGGTGAACATGTTGGTCCTCCCTCACCCATGTGATCCACATCATGGGATGGATGGGGAGGTGTTGTTCATATGTTGATGGGAACTGGGACTTGAGTGTGCATCAGGACCGGTTTCCCAAATGAGTTAGCTATTAATCATAAAGTTGTCTGGATCCAAAATTGTCAGTTGGCAATTTTTCCCAACCCAGTTACTTGATCTAATAAAGAGCATGGCCATTTAAAACCCAAAGTGAATGTCCTTGTCTTATCGGGGTGCATCGACAAACACACTTTGTGTCACATCCATAACTAGATTGTGAAGTAATCACAGAAAGCACATTTGGGGTAGGGGTGTGCAGCACTTACCTCTTTCATTTTTGTTTTCGTTTTCGTTTTATGGGTTAAAAACCCATCCAGTTTAGGAGATTTTGTAAAAACCCCAATCGTTTTTGTTTTGTTTTGTTTTTTGTTTAAATAATTTAAAAATAAATAAATCAGTGCACACGCACAAAATCGCCACTGGGACCATTCTCCATATGTGTGCATCCCTTTTCCAAAATGGGAGTAATGCTGCCACCACCATTTGGGGAAAGGGTGCACATGCACAGAATGGTCTGGTGCCCATTTGCACATGCACAGTGATTTTTATTTTTATTTCTTTAAAAAAATATATTTATTTTTTTTAAAAATCACTGCACATGCAGTTTAAAAAAAATAAATTAAAAACCATTTAAAATCACTGCACATGCTCATAATGACCACCGGACTATTCTGCACATGTGCACCCTTTTTCGAAATGGCAACCAGCAGCATCATCGCCATTTTGGAAAAGGGCCGTGTGTGCAAATTAAATGCAAAAAATAAATGAAAACGAATGAAAGCAAATGAATGTTGTTTGCTTATTCATTCATTTTCTGAAGATTAGTTGCTAAAATTGTAGACTAGATTGTAAGCCATGTAGAGCTGCTGGAGGCAGGATGCAGGTGGGGTAAAAATTAATAAAATAATAAAATAATAATAAAATGAATGGGGTTCCATTCATTTTATTAACTAATAAAAACAAAATGTATTGCACACCCCTAGTTGTGTGCAGTACACAGCTGCTGCTTGCACGTAGCCACTGTTCCATGTAGATATGCCTGCTGCCCCACTTCTGGTTTGTGGTCACCTGAGATACCCGAGAAATCCCTTGCAACAAGGAACAGCTTCCAGCTAACTGCTGGTGGGAGAGGACTATAGTATATGAGAACTATTGAGTAGCTGCAAAAACATGCAGTGATATAAACATGTACAAAATGAATCCCATGTTGCCAGTGATTTCAAGGCATGACAGATTTCCATGAATTTAGTGTTACATTCATGAATGCTCATCTTGCAGATTCAGACTTGTTAGCTGTCTATAAAATGGACCCTCTTAAGAACATAAGAACAGAAGTGCCATACTGGGTCAGACCAATGGTCCATTTAGCCCAGCATCCTGTCTTCGACAGTGGCCAATCACGTTGGCTTAGGAGAAGCACCCAACAGGTCACAATGGGGGATCAATTCCCTGTTGTTTTCCCCCAGCTCCCGATATATTTCCTGATCCTGTCTGACTAATAGCTGCTAATGGACGTATCTTCCAGAAACTTGTCCAAACCTCTTTTAAACTCAACTATAGTACTGGCCCTTACCACAGCCTCTGGCAGTAGTTTCCACAACCCAATTATATGTTGATTGAAAAAATATTTTCTTTTATTTGTTTTAAACTTGCCACCCATGAGTTTCATGGAGTGTCCCCTAGTTCTAGTACTAGCTGAGAGAGTAAATAACTGCTCCTTGTTTATTAATTCCACACCACTCATGATTTTATAGACCTCTATCATATCTCCTCTCAGTCATCTCTTCTCTAACTGAAGAGCCCGAACCTACCAAGCCTCTCCTCATACGGGAGCCCTTCCATGACCTTGATCATTTTTGTTGCCCTTCTCTGTACCTTTTCTAGTTCAGCTATATATTTTTTGAGATGGAGTGACCAGAACTGCACACAATATTCCAGGTGCAGTCGCACCATTGTTTTGTATAGAGGCATTATGAATCCTCAGTTTTATGCTCTATTCCCTTCCGAATAATTCCTAACATTCTGTTTGCTTTTTTGACTGCTGCTGCGCACTGCACTGTGGATTTCATTGTATTGTTCACAACCACCCCCAGATCCTTTTCCTGAGTGGTAATTCCTAGCTTAGTACCCAGCATTGTATACGTATGGTTTGGATTATTTCTTCTTACATGCATCACTTTGCACTTTTCCATATTAAATTTCATTTGCCATTTAGATGCCCAGGCACCCAGTGTTGTAAGATACTGTTGCAGTTCCTCACAGTCTGCTCATGTTTTAACTACCTCGAATCACTTGGTGACATCTGCAAATTTGTTCACTTCACTCTTAACACCCTTTTCCAAATCATTAATGAATACATTAAACATCACTGGTCTCAATACAGATCCCCAAGGCACACCACGTTTTACATATCTCCATTGTGAAAACAGACCATTTAGTCCTAATCTTTGCTTTCTATCTTTTAACCAGTTTCTGATCCGTAGTAAGACACTACCTCCTATCTCTTATCTGCAGGCATTTATGCTTAAGCTTGAAAGTAGCACCATTGTGGCCAATCCACTACCTACTTATGAACTGTGAGCAAGGTACATGCGCACAAGTGTTGGCACACCTGTTGCGCATCATGTGTGCAGCGTGCACAGGGCCATGCACAGGCTGTGCATGTGGTGTGCACGTTGCGCATGTGATGCACAAACAGCAGCACAAACAGCTGCACAATATTTGCATGTGCACATCTTGCTCACAGTGCATAAGTGGCTACTGGGTTGTCCCCAATGAAGTCAGTGGGACTACTCCTATAGTAAGAACATGAGTAAGTATGTCCAGCATTAGCCCCAAATGTCCAAACATAGCATTTGTAGATCAAAGCACTGTGTTTACCAAAACTATAAGGTGACTTTAAAAAGGAGAAGAAGCAGCAAGCTAACAATTTGAGAGCTGTCACACTGTTACAGGAAGGAAAATAAGAAGTTATTTAGTAGGAACACACGGCGGAGATTAAGGGAAACATTCAGCACTGTTATGCCACTCTCTCAGCCGCCAATTGTTTTCCCTTTATTGCTTTCTTTCTTATGCTTGATCTTTTGCAGGATCCAATCAAATCCTCTGTCTTAGACTTCTGCTAAAGAAAGATGGATCACACCTTCCTAGGGAGAGAAAAACCTTATCACTTACGTTTAACAAATGCACTTTTTTGGGTCCCAGATAAAAAGAAAATAAGCAGAGATTTTGAATGCCCATTTTTAATGGGATATTGACTAGCTGAGGAAGGTTCATTAATTATTAAGAAAAAACTGATTATGCCCTATACATTGCAAAGATCTATTCAAATGTTAATACTATTATTTCCTAGGTATACTGTAGTCAGAGGAGTGCATGGCATCCTGCTGGCAATTAAAGCACAGTCAAGATTTCCGCCAGTGTTCAAAATGAAGGTAAGAGAAGAAATCAGCGATGAAAGACAAACCCAGATCTGCGAGTGGTCTAGCGGTTCCCCCTGTTGGGGGGGCACCAGGGGCTGGCCCGCCACAGGGGCAATGGGGCGCAGTTGCGCACCCGGGGGGCTGGGTTGTCACCTATGGGGCTTAGTTGCTGCAGGTATGGGCTCAACTGGGGGGTCAATGAGTGCATGAGTATGGGGGAGTGCTCGATCCCTCCTTTGGGTGGGGGGTACATGGATGGGTCAGCCCCTCTAGGCTACCATTTATTGCAGCCCACGAGGGAGAGTATATGGCAGGATGAATACGTCAAAATATTCGCTCTCCTCTTCATGGACCTGATCCCTGACCCAAACAACAGGGAGAATAAAAAAGGATAAGGAATGCTTCCGTCACCCCAAGGCAGACAGGAACTGGGCAAATTGGACTTTGGCCATTTCAATTTATCAGGGGGTGATAGTCCAGGCATACCCAGACAGAGCATATGCCCTAATGAAATATGCAGACATAGTCCATCAAGCTTATGACACAGGACACCCAGGGACTTGGCTTAGGTACAACTAGGCATTCTGACACAAAGCGTCTTACACCCCAGGGCTGAGGTGGGACGTTCATGCTCATGATCTATGGCTTAATTGCATGAGTGAATCAGCCATAGCATCTGATCAGGCAGTGGCCATTTACTCACCAAAGGAGGGGTGGCCCCTGCTAATGACCCCTTTCAGAATGAGGGCCGCAAGGCCCAGACTCCAGAGCACTGGGGGGGGGCAATGCTGGGAATTCACACGCTCAGGAAAATGTAGCTGCAACGGGTGTAAATTCTGCCACGCTTGCGCCATTTGTGGGGGGTACTATGCCACGACAGTGTGCAATAAAGGGAGGCAGCATGGACAAAGGGAAAAAGCCAATCAAGCTCCCAGGGCAAGAGTAATCAGGGAGGACCCTCAAGGGGCAGTCTGGGAAAGGGCTCCAAGACCAGTTGAAGTAGAGAAGTTGGAGCAGGCATTCTGGGAACACCCGGATAAGGAGGAGGTAGCATATGTAGTGAACGGCTTTTGTGAGGGGCTTAGGATACCAGCAGTGGGAGTTCAGCAACAATCAAAACCAGCTCCAAACCTTAAATCGGTGCTCGGAATGGAGTGGGTGGTTCAGGTCAAATTGAATAAGGAGGTGCAGGAGGGCAGAGTGGCTGGCCCATACCAGGTGATTCCAATGGAGGGCATGATGGTCTCTCCACTTGGGGTGGTGCCAAAGAAAGCCCCAGGTGAATTCTATCTGATTCAATACTTATCCCACCCCCCAGGGAGCATCAGTAAATGATGCCATCCCGGAGGAGCTAACTTCCATCCACTACGCCTCGTTCGACAAGGCATTTCAGCTGGTAAGGAATGCTGGCCCTAATGCGTTGCTGGCCAAGCATGATATCAAGTCTGCCTTCCGGCTCCTCCTGGTTCACCCAGAGAGTTTTCACCTCCTGGGTTTTCAATCCCAAGGCCAGTTTTACGTTGACCGAACCATGCCAATGGGCTGTTCAATCTCGTGCTCTGCATTTGAGTGTTTCAGTTCCATTGTTGAATGGGTGGTCCAGCAGCAGGCAGATGGGGGAGAAGTAACAAAATATCTTGACAATTTCCTGTTCATCAGCAAGGCGGGGACAGGGGAGTGTGCGGGTCTGATGGAAACCTTCCAGGGGGTTGCTGATGAATTGGGGATTCCTCTGACACCAGAAAAAACGGAGGGACCTGCCACCGCCGTCACTTATCTAGGAATAGAACTCGACACAGTTAGGGCCCTCTCCCATTTACCCGAGGATAAGCTTGATTCTCTGCAGGCCAAAATAGCCAAATGCTGTGCCACAGTAAAGATCACTGTGCAGGAACTGCAGTCCTTGATAAGGAGCCTTAACTTTGCGTGTAGAGTGGTCGCCCCCAGCCACGCCTTCCCTGCATGCTTGTATTGGAAGCTGAAAGGGAACACCCCCACCCACTCACTATTATATATGGGTCACCAGGGAAATGAAAAGTGACCTCCTTACCTGGGTAGAATTCCTCACAGGGTTCAATGGGGTCAGCTTCTGGCAGGAGGAACTCCTGCTGGAGGCCAAGCTCCAGGTTCATTTGAATATGGATGGCAGTTGAGGATTCGGGGTGTATTTTTGGGACAAGTGGTGTGCTGCTCCATGGCCGCCAGAGTGGTTGGAGCAAGGGGTCACCAGGGACCTGGCATTCCTGGAATTTTTTCCAGTTGTAGTGGCAGTACACATTTGGGCTGCCGAATTTGCCAACTGCTCCGTCCTGTTCTGGTGCGACAACATGGCAGTGGTGCACGTGATCAACTCCCTGTCCTCAAACCACCACCCCCGGATCATAAAGCTGGTTAGGGCATTAGTCTTAGCTTGTTTGAGGCATAGCATTCTGCTTGTCGCCAGGCATGTACCCGGCATTAGTAACGGGATAACCAATGCCCTCTCTCACTTCCAGATGGAGCGTTTCCATTCCTTGGCACCAGGAGCCTGCCTCTTGCCAGATCCCCTCCCTCCAGCACTGTGGAGCCTTGGATCCTAGAGCTGTACAACACCATACAAGGATCCTTGGCAGCTTGAACCCAGGTGGTGTATTGGAGGGCCTTTCAGGAATTTCAGGAATTTTGAGCACAGCAGGGCTGGGGAATAGGCTTTCCCATCCCTGAAGCATAGATGCTGCAGTTTGCCCTGGGATTAAGGCAACGCGGGGTGGCTGTGGGTACCATCGCCAGCAAACTATCCACATTGGGGTTTGTTAGTGGCTTGGCAGGGTCCCCCACACCTGACAGAGATTTTTTTCAGTCAGAGAATGTTGGAGAGCTGGTCATGAGAGCAGGCCAGAGAGTCTATTACCCCCGCCCTCCTCCTCAGGATAAATATTGCCCTTAACCATGTTTGTTTTAACTCTTTTGAAGTGTTATTGTTTGCACCTGCTTTGCATCAGTGAGATTGCAGCCTTCTGCATGAGTGAGATTGTAGCTGAGTCCAGGCGAGATTTTATAGGGCAAGCTCTTGCCATTGAGGATGTAAGGCTGGGCAGCGACACACTCCAATTGCAGCTGCGATGGTCCAAGATGGATCAGTGGGGCAGGGGATAAGCGATGACCCTTCACAGGGTGGTCTCTCCTGAATCATGCCCCATTTGAGTGGTGGAGGAATGTGGTAAGGTCCAACCACCATTAGCCACCCCCTTTTTTAGGCACAGACATGGCCTCCCTCCCGCAGCATGCCTCCCAGACCAACAGATATGAGCAGTAGGGCAGTGCTGGTGGTGCTCCTAGGCATACCACACATACATCCAGGATCTGACACGCTAACTGTTGTCTTCCATCTGTTCATCCAGGTGCTGCGAGGTCTCGCAGCTGGAGTCTGGTGTGGATCATCGGACACAGTCTAGTTCCGTAGGCCACAAAGGCTGCGGGCCAGACTCGCTGGGGAATGCAACTGAGATTGGTGAACAGAGCGGAGATTTGCTGGATGGGATGGAGTGCAATGAGATGGCATCAGCTACTCCCCACGCTATGGGCAGTGGCAGCTAACAAGCCACCAGACTTTGTGGTAATCCACTTGGGAGAGAATGATATGCCAAGGTTGACAGGAGTGGCAATGATCGTTAACATCAAGGCTGACTTACTAGAGGTGGAGCGGCTTTTCCCTCAGGCTACCTTAATTTGGATAGGTTTGGTTTAATGAATGAGGTGGAATAAAGCTTTAAACCCACAAAAAGTCGATAAATTTCAGTGTAATATAAACAAGGAGGTGGGAAAATGACTTCACTCTAGGGGAGGCATGAGAATCTCTCACCACAGGATTACACACAAATCACCCAAGCTTTTGTCGCCGGAAGGCAACCAAGGGGTGCACTTGTCGCCGGAAGGCAACCAAGTGTATTTGGCTACCTTGAAGGCAAAGTTGGTTGAAGTTCTAGGTTAGATTAGACTGGGTGGGGGTTGGGATCGTCCGATGCAGAATTGGCGGTCCTTTAGTGACAGGGGTCCAGTACTATTAGGTGTTTAAATAGATAAGTAATAGTAATAGGAGGCATCTCCTTAAGAGATGAGGATGCGATGCCTGGCGCAAAAGCAGGGCACAGCAAGCACGAGGGTCACATCCCGGGGAGAAGTGCCTGTCGGAAGGAGGGCAAGGACAAGCATGGTCCTCAATCCTTCGGTGGTGCATCCTTACTCCAGTCCAATAAGGACACTGTCCCCTTCAATCATTGCCTAGGGCTGGTGAGCGATAGGGGAGACGTTGGTTGGGATTGGCATTGGAGGGCACATTCAGGCCAAGCCCTGTTTAGTTCATGTTAATAAGGGTTATGCGAGTTGTGAGTGCTGGACCTGCATTGCTTAGAGGCAATTACCCCACTTAGCCTAATTATAATTTGAATAAAGAGTGCAGCCGTTAAAACCCATTTTGGAGTCCTTCTCTCATTCCGAATGCGCCAACAATGGGCATGTATTCAGATGCTCACTACTAGTGGACAGTTGAGGTAATGAGCCCACACCTCTTTCTTTGGTCATTGATTCCCTTTCAGTATGGGTCTATAAGATCGCTGTCACAATAATGAAGCCCAACAAAGGCAATCTCAGTAATAGTTTAACAAATATCTGACAGTAAATCTGGGCTCAGGTCAATTGGCTAAAAAACAAACAAACAGGGAAATGAGAACTACCGAAGCAGCACCTTCCTGCCTCTAAAGGTGCCCATAACAAATGACCCCTCTCCTCTTCAACCTGAGGCCTTCAGTATGAATAATAATCACAAAGGAAAAGAATAAGAAAGTTTATGCTGCCACCAGCATTGTCCCTAGGCTTCCCACGCTCCTGAGCCTCTAACCTGGTGGCGTGTATAACTCAAGAGGCCAGTGACAGTCCCAAGCCTTTGGCAAGCAGGCCACACTGCTACTCCCATGCTTGTCACAATCCTGAGTCTCCGGCCTTCTGGGGTGTGTTGCTCCTAAACCCCTCGTAGTCCACCACAGGGACATATACACACAACTGCCAGTCAACTAGGACTGCGCATTTGAGTTTTGACAAAATACACATAAATGCAAAAAAGACCTTTTCAAGTTCCACATTCGAAATACGGATACTATGTCTGTGTGTTTGGGTTTTGAGTGAACCCAACATTTCCCCAAAATTGTAATATCCAAGATCCCCAAAACTGCAGCACATATCCAGTTTGCGGCTGGGCTGCTCTCAGCATAGTCACCTGTTTGGGGAGCCTGTAGCAGGGGCACCCTCCACATCTGCAGGGGCGGCCACTGTCTCAGAACTACAGCGTCCAGCATTGCAGCTAGGCCCAGCCCAGCCCAGCCAGGGAGAACTGGTGAGTCCTTGGTAGCTTCATTCCTCCCCTCCCACAAGTCAGTGACCCCCCACCCCAAGCCAGCAACTCATACCCTATTTCCACCTAGGGATCCCACTTTCCACTTGCCAACGACTCCCCTCCGACCCAGAACCCGCCCTACCAAGACAGAAACAGGCCATATTCCCCCTCTCCAAGCCAGCCCCATGTCCCATTCCCACTTCACAAGCCAGAAAACTCCCCTGAGTCTAGTTTCATGCCCCATTCCCAAAACCAGTGACCCCACTCCATCAAGCCAGTGACACCTTCAAGCCAGACCAATGCTTCATTCCCCCATGCCCAAGCCAGCAACTCCCCACATGAGCCTCCCTTCTCCAAATCCAGCTGCATGCTTCACTCTTCCTCAAGCCAGTTATCCCCCTGAACCAGACAATGCCCCATTCCACTCTGCCCCCCCCAGTTAACAACCTCCCCACCAAGCTAGCCTTATTTTCCACCCTCTTTAAGGTACACACACATATCCCCATTTTACAGATGGGGAACTGAGACTGAGACTTACCCAAAGTCACCCAGTGAGTTCATGAGTAGGGTGGGATTCAAACCCTGGCTTCCCAAGTTCAAGTCCAGCACCATATCCACTACACCACACTGGCTCTCTCAGTGTAACACACACACACACACACACACACACACACCCTTCACTTCAAGGGAACTTGCCTCCAGTCAAGGTGCTGAGTGGTGCAATTTGCTCAGAGGACAACACCCTAAAAGGAGATGAGAATGCTGGAGAATTTGAGATTGTGAGGATGGGGTAGGTCCTTCTACCAGTACTACCACTAGGGAGCCTGACCAAGACCGATGGCATAAAATCAAATAATTGTAGAGTTGGAAGGAACCTCAGGAGTTCCCTAATTTAATCCAAAGCTCCAAGGCAGGATATCCTCTGCCTACAGCATTGAATGCAGATTCTTGTCCAGCTTGAAAACTTGAAGGAGACTCCACAACCTCTCTGAGGAGCTTATTCTATTGTCCAACAGTTCTTCCAGCTAAGACGTTTCCCCGCCTAATATTTAACCAAAATCTACATTGCTGTAATTTAGGCCTATTCCCCCTTTGTTCTCCCTTTTGTATCAGTGGAGAACAAATATTCACCATAATTTTGTGGCAACCTTTTGGATATTTGAAAACTGCCATCATGCCCCCCCCCCGCCCCTTAGTTTTCTTTTTTTCAGGCTGAGCATACTCAATAGGGATGGGCGGTACGGATTTGGATACATTTTTAACTGCCCAGAATGGGTCATTATGGATTAATCCAAACTATACCCTGCCAGTTCCAGATCCAGTGTTCCAGATCTGGATTTCCGCCGCCCCCCTGGAGTGCACTCACTGGCTTCGGAGGGCTTGATTGAAGCACTGCCATGCAGTCTCCAGCAGGCTCCCTTGCCATGTTGCCTTCCTTATTCTGGATTGCACATGTACAAAATGCCTGTTGGGGCTGTTTTGTGTATGCACAACCCTTTTCCAAAATGGTAGTGCCAGTGTCGTCACCATGTCGGAAAAGGGCAGCCGGTCTGTGCATGCACAAAATAGCTTTTCATGTGCAAAAGACGCACATGCACAAAACAACCCATGCAGGCACAGAATGGTTGTCCTTTCCCAAAATGGCAGTGCCACGGCTGTTTTGGAAAAGGACTGTGCGTGTGCAAAATAACCCCAGTAGCCATTTTGCACATGAGCGATCGGAAGCAGGGAGGACACCGCAGAGAGGGAGCCTGTCTGAGCCCCTGCAGCAGCAGCAATGCTTCAATCCAGTCCTGTGAGGCTAATACCACTCTGGGGCCCCAAGAAATAGGGGTGGGTTCGACCCATTGTCCCTGGGCTCAATTTACAGATTGGTTTCCCATTCACTTCTACAGGAAAATTTCCCATTGACTTCAATAGGAAAATTCAAATCCAAATCAGAATCCACAATTAAATACAAACTTTATGGATTCAAATCCATAACAGATCCGAATCCATAATTTCCTCTGAGCAACATCCCTAATACTCACTAGCAAGCCTTTCCTCATATAGATTATTTTTTTTTAATTGTTGGGGTTATTTTAAAATATTTTAATTATTGATGATTTTTATTAATATTGTCTTTGTTTTATTTGTATTGTAAGCCACCCCGAGATGCCGTAGGCATGAGGGGGCAACCAATAAATTTAAATAAATAAATAAATAAAATAAATATGCCTTGTCTTCCAGATCCTTTAGTATCTTAGTTGCTCATCTCCTCTGAATCATCTCCAATTTGTCATCAACATCCTTTTTGAAGGGTTGTGCCCCAAACTGAACGTTCCAGGTGAGGTCTCACCTGCACTAAGTAATGAAGCACCACCTCCTCCTGCATCTTGGATATGTCATTCCTGCTAATGCAGCCCATAATGGCATCCATCGTTTCCTGATGCGCTGGTGTCATGTCACAGGTTTCTAATCCATGGTACTTAACCCAGAAAAGCAGATCATGAAAACACACCCAGTTTACATCAGCCCAGGACAGGTCCAATACCTCTTTAAAAAGTCTTCTTCCTCTTCAAAACAAAACAAATACTATAGTGAAGTAAGTCATTTGAGTTTAGGGCAGGGGTGGGGAACCAGGAGACCAAATATGGCCCATGGCTAAGATCTGTGGGGACCTCTTCCAGTTCCTGGAACAGGTCCCTGAATCCCTGACTCCAGTTCCTACCCCCAAGCACTGAAAATCCAAACTCAAGCCACTTTCAGACTCCCCCACCCCATGCATATTCTGGCTGCAGGAGGGAATGCAAATTCCTGCTCTGTATTGCTGCGGGTGTTTTCTGGCAAAGCTGCGCAAGGTGGCTTTCAGACTGGCGGCACCCATGCATATCCTGGCTGCGCATTTCCTCCCGCAGTCAGAATATGCATGTGGGGTTGGAGGAGGTCTGAAAGTGGCCTCAGGTAAGGAAGCAGAGATGAGGGCATACAAACCAGGATAGGGGTCAGATCCATGATCTGGAGCACCTTCCTCTTTTCGAGCACACCCCTTAGGCAACTCTGCCTCCAACTTCTATGCAGCCATCAGCGCTTGTACTAATTTTTAAAATGGCCCATGGGAGAAGAAAGTTTTTCCACCCTTGGTTTAGGGCAATAAGCAAAAACGTCTGCTCTATGATTTTACCTACCACTGACATCTTAAGCTATCAAGGTAAAATTTTAATGAAAGCCCTCTGTGTTTATTGCAAAATGCCAGGAATGAAAGTGATGCGAATGGAGGGAAATGTGAGGAGTTTGTTTTTCTTTCCAGTTTAGCTCTAAACCCACCCAGCAGTTATTTAGGTGTGAGAAAGACTTATCAGGGAACTGTCGGTGTCAGATCCTATTGGTGTCACAAAATGTCAGGGAAATGTATACTTAGCCAAATGGGTATGGAAAATAGAGGGGAGGGGGAAAGCAGAATATAGGTTGATGACCAAGAAAAATCAGAGGTGGCTTTGTACCACCTCTTCACCAAACAGACAGACAGACACAAACACACAAAGGTTAACCGCATGCAGGGAAATAGCTGCAGCTTGCTTTATGCCATCAACCAATCAGAGCCTTCTCCTTTCCTTTGCTAATCCTATAGGTATGAAATATACTAACTCCACTGGGATTACAACTGCTGCTGGACTAGGATTCCGCTCTTCCTTCCACAGCTTAGAGTTCTGGAATCTTTGGACCCGCTCTGCTCCTGCCACTTACAGATGTCCAGCAGGTAGTGTGATTATGGTGTGATGCATAGTGTAGCTGCTCCCTGTCAACCGGAAGCCCACACCACAGAAGTAAGTTGATCAGAAGTGGAGCTGAAATTAGTAGCCTCAAAAAAGGCTACTCATTTGGGATATACCCATCAAATTTCCGAGAATTTTAGTTTTCTGTCCTGAATTTTCAGTCAGTAACCAGAAAATTGGTAAATACTAGGTACCCAAAGTTACTGATTTGGAGGGTAGCTGGTTGACTACCCAAAACAGTACTGAAAAGTACCAAGGGGCACTAAATTAGGTACCTGATTCAGCTCTAGAAGCCAACTTGCAATCTTTGAACAGAGGACTGGTCAAAGCACAGGAGATATGGCAGTGGCAGTAGTCACCACAGCAGTCATGAAAGGCCAACATTCAGGAGGGAATTGTCCTTGTTTCCAAATCTAGGAAGGTAGCATGTTCCTTCCATCCCTACACAAGTCCTCCTTTCCTTGTGTTCCCTTGAAGAAGCCATAGTAGGAGCCTGCTCTTAAAATGCTGCTGTGAGTCCACAAGAGGGGTGTGCACTTCATTGTCATTATATTGATAACGACATTCTCATTTTCATTATTGTTATTGCAATAACAATAATGAAGTTAAATAATAATGAAATCAATAACGATAATGACAGTCATAATTGATTTCGTTATTGCCTGGCAGGCAGGTGTTTTGGGGAGAGAAAAGTGGAGAGGGGAGCCAGAAACAGTGTTGAACATCTCAGAGCCAGAAACAGTGTTGAACTCTTTAACTGGGCCTGTGATATGAGGGGAAGGACCTGGTTGAGATAATCACTGGCCAATGAGCAGAACAAGCAGGTCCCAGGCAGTTGAATGGCACCCTGTGATTGCTCAATGTGTCCTGCCTCCCAGAACCAATCATGGGGCCTCTGGGGAGGGCACTGTAACCCTTTATGTTATAGGGTCAGGCTTTCTCACTCTTGTGCTGTGTTAGCTCTTGCTGTGTCAAGTTGCGTTTACAGAACTCTGGTGCTTGCGCCAAAATCTTCCCCAGCCCTCAGTGTTATACCTTACCTTTACTTATACCCATTATTTTACCTTTTCCTTTCCCCTCTCTGTCTCCCCCTATAGATAACCTGTACTATATGCAATATATATTATTAAATAATAAATAAAATAATAATCATAATAATCTATTAATTATTATTATTATAAGGATTTGTATAGTGCCAGCTATGTACCTGGCACTTTACAGAACAATAAGATCNCCTTCCTCTCCCTCTTCCCCGTTCATCCTTATTGATGGGGTCACCATCCATCCCATTCCCCAAGCCCGTAGCTTGGACTTCGACTTCGATACTCACCTTTCCTTTAAACCTTACATCGACTCTGTTGTCAAGTCCTGTTGCTTCACCCTCTACAACATTGCTTGGATTCACCCCTTTCTCTCGGTCTCCTCAGCCAAAACCCTTGTTCACGCCATGGTCATCTCTCGCCTTGACTACTGCAACCTCCTCCTTATTGGCCTCCTCTGCTCTCATCTGTCCCTCCTTTATCTCCATCCAAAACTCCTCTGCTCGGGTCATCCAGTCAGTCCGTTGCTTCAACCACGTGCAGCCTCTCCTCTTCTCACTTCACTGACTCCCCCTTCCCGAATGCATCCTTCACAAACTCCTGGAATTCACTTACAAATCCCTTCACAACCTGGCTCCCCCTTACCTCTCAGCCCTGGAGTTCCAGGCATGGGGGGCAGCAAGGGAGAAGGGACAAATTCGGTTAGGGGAGCAGGGGAGATGAGGGAGAGCAAGGAAGGGGGCAGAGGAGGAGTGGAGAGTGCATGCAGGAGTGTGTAGAAAACTACACACTCCTGCATGCACTCTCCACTCCTCCTCTGCCCCCTTCCTTGCTCTCCCTCATCTCCCCTGCTCCCCTAACCGAATTTGTCCCTTCTCCCTTGCTGCCCCCCATGCCTGGAACTCCAGGGCTGAGAGGTAAGGGGGAGCCAGGTTGTGAAGGGATTTGTAAGTGAATTCCAGGAGTTTGTGAAGGATGCATTCGGGAAGGGGGAGTCAGTGAAGTGAGAAGAGGAGAGGCTGCACGTGGTTGAAGCAACGGACTGACTGGATGACCCGAGCAGAGGAGTTTTGGATGGAGATAAAGGAGGGACAGATGAGAGCAGAGGAGGCCAATAAGGAGGAGGTTGCAGTAGTCAAGGCGAGAGATGACCATGGCGTGAACAAGGGTTTTGGCTGAGGAGACCGAGAGAAAGGGGTGAATCCAAGCAATGTTGTAGAGGGTGAAGCAACAGGACTTGACAACAGAGTCGATGTAAGGTTTAAAGGAAAGGTGAGTATCGAAGTCGAAGTCCAAGCTACGGGCTTGGGGATGGGGAATGGGATGGATGGTGACCCCATCAATAAGGATGAACGGGGAAGAGGGAGAGGAAGGAAGGGGAGGAAAGATAAGGAGTTCAGTCTTAGCCATGTTGAGCTTGAGCTGATGTTGGGACATTCAGGTGGAGATATCAGAGAGACAGTTGATGAGGCGAGCTTGGACAGAAGGGGAGAGAGAAGGGGTGGAGAGATAGAGTTCAGTGTCATCAGCATAGAGGTGATATTGGAAGCCATGGGAGGCAATGAGTTTGCCAAGGGATAGGGTGTAGATAGAGGAGAGGAGATGGCCCAGGACAGAGTCTTGGGGAACCCCAACCGAGAGGGGGAAGGGGGAGCAATTGGAATTGGGAAGAGACACATTAAAGGAGCGGTCATCGAGGTAGGAGGAGAACCAGTCAAGGACAGAGCCGCAGAATCCTAGGGAGCGAAGAGAGTCCAGTAAGAGTGAGTAGTCGACAGTGTCAAAAGCAGCAGAGCAGTCAAGGAGGACAAGAATGGAGTAAAGGTGCTTAGATTTACCAACAAGTAGATCATTGGTGATCATGGCAATGGCAGTTTCAGTGGAGTGAAGGGGGCGGAAGCCAGATTGGGAGGAGTTGGCAGAGAGGAGATCCAGGCAGCGGGAGTAGGCAACGCATTCCAGAAGATAGATGTTTAAGCATATAGATTAGTTAGATACTTAGATAGATATAGATTACAGACTGAGATAATATAGATAGAGATTAGATAGATATACCCTATAGTTTTTTCCTTTCCCCTTTCCTTGTCTGTCTCCCCATATCCATATTTTATATATATATATATTAGTAGATATACTAGGATTTTTATTATTATATATATTGGCCTTATAGGATAGGAATACGACAGATAAATACTTAGGACACATAGCAGATACAAGTTTATTGATATAGATACTTAGATAGGAATATATTGCATATAGTACAGGTTATTAGGTGTAGGTTAAGGTTAGACATACATATTAGTAATTTTCCATATTTTCATTGTTCACTTATTATTACTACTACATTATAATGAGAAAGGGAGGAAGGAGTTCAACTTCTGAGAAGTCTGGAGCAGGTGTCTTCTGGCACTTCTGCCACTAGTGGCAGCCTACAACGGAAATGATACCAAAAACAAAATCTTCATTATTGCTTGAAATCGATATCAATAACGACACCGATAACAAATAAAGAAATTGGGTTATTAACAATAACGAAAATGACTGTTTTTAATAACAAAAAATGAAAACAAAAACAACATCGGTCCCTGGTGTACACCCCTATTCTGCAATTTCATTTGAAGTCAATGGGAGGTTCAGGTGACAGAACTTCTAAAATTCACTGTGTTCATCGGGGGCCAGTCCTGCTTGTTACCTGAAGGAGGAAGTGGAGGGTGATGGGATGGCCCCCTATCACCATAATCATTCTAAGCAGTTGCTCTCTTCCTTCACTTGCAATTGGACCCTAGTGTCCTTGTTGTATGTAGTGCTGGAGACAAAGTAGTTCAGATGATACCATGTACTGAACCAACTTCTGTTGGGGAGAATACACACACTTTTGGACCACACAGGACCCTTCCTCAGGGATTTAAGAAGTCCGAATTGTATAAACTGAGCAAATTCAGGACATGTATGTATAAGGAGACAGTGATTTGGGAGGGTGTGGCTAGGAAACATTCAAAAACAAGGCTGAAAAAATCATTGACATGGTAAGAAACCAAGAAACCATAGATAATAGCAAATGCAGATAGAGGACTATCCTAGAGCAAACATTGGGGTTGGGGAGAAGTAGGAAATAGCTTTCCAAGTAAAAGAAAATCACAGCTAAGGACCAGCGTTCATTGCATTTTTCTCATTGCTGCTAACGAACACGGTGAACACAGGTCCCTGGTCACAGTAGGGTCTTTCACAAGTTATAAGAAATAAACTTTGCAATTTTAACCATCATACCTTACATAATCAAATCCCCAGAAATGTCCAGATTAATCAAATGCCATTATAGTTCCACATTCAGTGCTGTAAATAATCACCTCATACCTGTGTGAAATCAGATGTCCACTGTCTCTCTTACGTGCAAACACGCTCTTTCGCACGCTCATACCCAGCTCTCCGTTCCCCACACCACAGACTTGGAATTGCAGCAGCAATAGCATCACATTGCTCTCCTCCTGCCAGAGCTCTGCTCCCCACTGAATCTTCACTGTGTTTCCAATTCCCTGCCAGCTGGATGTTGCAAACAGCAATGGCAACAAAGGCTTCTCTCACAGCTGTAGCAGAGACAATTTCAAGGGCTTCCAGCATCGGCGGCTCAGCACAGTAAGTAAGGCCGTCCAGGGGCAAGCAATTGCATTAGGTGGTGGGGGCCCCTTGCTGGAAATTCATGGGTTGTTGCTGGGACCTAACACCATCCTTGTGGGAAAGTGGCACTGGGTGTAAACAGGAGGACAGCAGTTTCATTTTTGCCCACACCAGCCCACTTCACTACTGGGTTGACCTGGCCATTTGAAGAGTGACTGCTGGATGTGCAGTGCAGCAAAGCTGGCAGCAGCTGCTCTGGGGCTCAGGCATCACTCTGGAAGATCCCGGAGCACACCCCACTGAGGGAGCTAGCCAAATCCAGGGCAAAAGGCAAACATGGAATCACTGTCTGTCTAAATGGGCCCGCAAGCCCCAGCCAAACATGGTACTGCCCAGATCATAAATGCCAACAGACCAAATGGCCAGAGCAGCTGTTGCAACCACATCCCATTGCCATGGTTAGCAGAGCAAGCCATGGGGACGGAGCACGGGGTTGGTCTGCCTGTCCATGTGCTCCCAATTCGGGGCTTTCCTGAGGCAGACGGAAGTTGCTGCCTGCACACTAAGCTCACCCACCCGCCAGGTTGTCTGTGTGAAGGCAGGCAAATATGTGGGTGCGTGCAGCTCCACTTTGGGTAACCCACACACCTCCTCCAGGGTTCCGGCCCACACCCTGTCTATCTGGAAACACCCAATGTGTTCCCCTCCAACTCCTGGCTCATCTTCTTGCTCCTCTCCATACCTCAAGGGATCCCCCAGAGATGCAGAGGGGCTTTTGTGGACTCTAAGCCTGAAACAGGCAGCACATTTGCTACCCACAGGTAATACCCTCATTTTTCAGTAGTCTCATGGGTGTCTGACTGGTTCCCAAGTGCTGAGTTAGGAACCCAATTATTTATTTATTTATTATAAAATTATGTACTCAGACCCTCCTGCCAAAGGCAGTTCAGGAACTAACAATTTTTAAAATAACATTATAAAACATTAAAACAGTACATTATAAAAGAGGACATTGAAATATATAAACAGAGACAAACCTCCTACCCCCCCAACCCTGCCCCCCTCCCATCACCCATTTCCCTCACCAAAGGCCTGGCAGAACAGCCAGGTCTTGTGTAATTGTTGAAAGAAGGGGAGGTCTGGGGCCAATCGGGTAGGGATGGGCGAGCAGAACGCGGTTCGGATGTTTGGTCATTTAGTTTGAAACCCGAGTTCGAGTTCGATGGTTCAGTTCAGCCGAGTTCGGTTTGGCTGAACTTGGCCAAACATTCAAAAATAGTGAAATCAAAACCGAAACAAGATCAAAACCTAATTTTTCGGCCCTGGAAAGACATTTTTCCTGCCTCCGAACTCATCCAAACTCATCCGAACACGACTGAACTGTTCAGTCATTCGAGAGTTCCATTCAGATGTTCGGTTCAGACATCCAAACAGACCGAGTTCGGTCCGAACTCCAAACATCCGAACCGCGTTCACCCATCTCTACAATCCGGCCTCTGCAGGAAGGGAGTTCCACAGCCTAGATGCGGCTACCAAGAAGGTCTCTCCATAGACGCCGCCTTGGAAACCCAGAGGACTTCAAGAAAGGCACTCCCAGTCGACCGCAGGGGTCGGTCCAGAGCCCAGGGAGTGAGGCGGTCCTGCAGGTAGGTACCGCCCAGGCTGTTTAGGGCTTTATACGCAACCACCAACACCTTGAATCAGGCCCAGAAGACTATAGGTAGCCAGTGAAGAGAGCAGAGCACAATGGTAATGTGTTCGTGGCAGTCCGCCCATACAAGAAGGTAGGCTGCCAGATTTTGCACCAGTTGCAACTTCTAGACCATCACCATGGGTAGCCCCATGTAACGTGCATTACAATAGTCTAGTCTAGAGGTAATGAAAGCATGGATGATGGTGGTCAGGATGGAGTCTGAGATATATGGCCAAAGCTACCATAGCAGATGTAATTGGTGAAATGTGGTCCTTGACACTGCCCCCACCTGGAAATCCAGGCGGAGTTGGGAGTTGAGGAGCACTTCCAGACTCTGAACCTGAGGAACCAGCAGGGGGCAAACCCCATCAATGATGGTGGATTCCACTCCCACCACCTTACCCACCAACATCACCTCAATCTTGGGATTCAGCCTCAGTCGGCTCACCCTCATCCAGTCCCCCACAGCCGGCAAACACCAAGAAAGCATCAAATCTGCCTGGTCTGGATTGGCTGAAAAGGAAAGGTAGAGTTGGATGTCATTGACGACACTGAACATCAAATCCTCTCACGACCTCATCCAATAGCTGCATATATATGTTGAACAGGAGAGAGGACAGAATGGAACCCTGCCAGACTCCTTATGAGAGGTGCCGAGGAGATGACATACAATCCCCGAGCACTACCCGCTGAGTACCTTCAGCCAGGAATGAGCAGAACCATTCAAGAATGATCCGGCCCACCCCGGTCTGATCCCACAGGTGAGTCACCAACATCTCATGATCAACGGTATCAAATGCAGCTGACAGATCTAACAGAAACAACAGGGTTGAGGGACCCTGGTCGAATTCATGGCAGAGGTCATTGACCAAAGCCACAAGTGCAGTCTCAGTGCCATAATCCATATGAAAGCCAGACTGTGAGGGATCTATGAAACTGATGCGGTCCAGATGGTAGCTGTTGAGCCACTACCCATTCAATAACCTTCCCTAAAAAGGGGAGATTAGAGACTGGCCGATAACTAGCCAGGGATTCAATGTCCAATGATAGGTTTTTGAGCAGAGGCTGCACCATTGCCTTCTTGAGGCAGCTCGACCCTCTACTCTCCCTAAGGAAGGCATTGACCACTCTAGCCAGCAATGGCCCTGACGTCTCCTGACTGGCCTTAACCAGCCAGGACAGGCACAGGTCCAGTTCACAAGAGGTGGCTCTGACCATCCCAAGGACATCCTC
>QEPC01001994.1:611109-621922 GCA_003113815.1 Sphenodon punctatus | reverse complement strand
TCGGCCGAACATTCAAAAAGTGCTATCAGTACCGAAACCGAACATTTTTTGGTATTGGTATTTTTGGCCCTGAAACCACCACTGGTGTCCACCCCTGGTGCCAGGAAGTCTGCTCCTCAGTTGCCTCCCCCTTCCAGTCTTGTTTTTCCCGCCCAAAGTCACATTTTTCCCACCCCTGAACTCATCCAAACTTTTCCAAACTGTTCAGAAGTTCGAGCGTTCGGTTCGGAAGTTTGGTTCGGTCATCCAAACAGGCCGAGTTTGGGCTGAACTCTGAACTTCCGAACTGCATTCGTCCATCCCTATGGTTGAATATGTGAAAAGAACTGGCAAGGTTTCAGGTGGTCTCATTGGTATAACAAGGAATCAGTCTGCAAGGGAACCTTGGTACTAACATACTAACTAACATACTAACTAACCTGGTACCTAACATACAATGGGTGTGCTCGTCTAGCAGAGGACACCCATAAAGTGTTTGGACTAGAAAAAGACAGTTAATTTTTCTCATATTGAGAGACGACATGAACAAATGATGAGAGATGAAAGAGATGTGACAAAGCTTACTGAGCAGCTGCTGAAATTCAAGGTCTTTGATCAAGAAAGTGACAAATTCATCTGCATATCATCCAATGATGTGGCTCCAGATGTCATCAAACAGGACTTGCTTACAGCCTATTCCCGTGGACAGGAAGCTCTTTCTGAAATAGTGACAAAGCGTCTTGGGCCAAAGCCAACTGTGCCCTTGATGGACAAGCTAACAAAGCACAAGTCCGAAACCTTTGTAGCAATGTACAATGTTCATCTCCCTACAAAAAAGGCTGGAAAGGAGGCCACCATCAAAGCTGATAACACCTTCTGTTTGCTGCAGATGCTAAACGGAATGTTGATGTTGATGATCTCCTCAGGCATGAACTGTCACCAGTCCCACTTGCTCTTGCTAATACTGATGGAAGCCTACATACATGCAATAAATCAATCCTAAGCCAGATACTGGAGGGCAACACTGCCACATGGGAGTTGCAAAATCCTTCAGGAATGTCTCAGTGCTACATCATAGATGGCATGGGATTGGTGCAAACCTTGAGCAAACCCAGTGGAGCAAAAATGTTTGGAGAACTAGTAAACACCTTCTGCCATACAATGTTCAGCCGCATCACCACTGAAACTAAAAGAGTCGATGTCATCTTCGATCACTACATACCAAGCTCCAATAAATCCAGAACTCGGGAACATCGTGCTGGATCAAATGAGACTAATATCATGATGGGTCATTGACAACCGTGAATTTCCCCTTCCTCATCAATGGAAGACATTCATTGACATGCCTGAGAACAAACATGATCTCACAGATTTCCTGTCTTCACAGTTTATGGATCAAGCTCAGGCGCAATTTACATAATTCCAGAAAATAGTAACTGCTGGAGGCTACAAGGACATTTTGCATGCAAGTTCAAGTGAATAGTGATGTGTCCACATCCTTATGTTCTACACAGGAGGAGGCAAACAAGAAGAATTATTCTTCATGCAGCTGATGCTACTCAATCTGGATATAGACTAATTATTGTGGACAGCAAGGACACAAATGTTCTTGTACTACTTATACACTTCTGTAAGTACTTGTGTCCTGAAGTCTGGTAGCGTGTTGGCAATGGCATATCAAAGCAACATAGATACTTCCCAATTCACATGATTTGCGATTCATTACCAGATTCTGTTTGTGATGCTTCTTCTGCATTTCACTCAATCACTGATTGTGAAACAACTAGCCAGTTTGCTAGACATGGAAAGAAAACAGCATGGAAAGTATTTCTGGAAAATCCCACATCGCTGGCTGACCTTGGCATTCGAGATGTTTTTGAAAGCACAATTTCTGCAGTAGAAAAGCTTGTTATCCAGTTATACTGCCCAGGCTCAACCCTTTCATTCACTGTTAAACTTCACGCCCACCTATTCAGGACAAAGTCCCCAGAACAGTTACCATCAACTTATGATGCTTTTGAACTTCACGTCAGGAGGGCACATTATCAAACGACTGTCTGGCAAAAGTCCATGGGAGGGAGCACAGCCGGTGTTGCCATCAGTCCTTTACAGTGGATGGATGCATGAAGGCAGTGGAGGTTTGAAACCAAGATTTACCAATCTGCAGGCATTCCCTCAAACTGTATTGCACTTGTTCAGTGTGGCTGTAAGAAGGAATGCCAACAGTCAAACTGTTTCTGCGTCAGGAAGAACATAGCATGCTCAAAAGACTGTAAATGTGCTCGCGCTGTTGGTAGGTGTTGCTACAATCCACTAACTGTAGCTTTGGATTATCCAGATAATTTAGACAATTATGACCTANTCGGCCGAACATTCAAAAAGTGCTATCAGTACCGAAACCGAACATTTTTTGGTATTGGTATTTTTGGCCCTGAAACCACCACTGGTGTCCACCCCTGGTGCCAGGAAGTCTTCTCCTCAGTTGCCTCCCCCTTCCAGTCTTGTTTTTCCCGCCCAAAGTCACATTTTTCCCACCCCTGAACTCATCCAAACTTTTCCAAACTGTTCAGAAGTTCGAGCGTTCGGTTCGGAAGTTTGGTTCGGTCATCCAAACAGGCCGAGTTTGGGCTGAACTCTGAACTTCCGAACTGCATTCGTCCATCCCTATGGTTGAATATGTGAAAAGAACTGGCAAGGTTTCAGGTGGTCTCATTGGTATAACAAGGAATCAGTCTGCAAGGGAACCTTGGTACTAACATACTAACTAACATACTAACTAACCTGGTACCTAACATACAATGAGTGTGCTCGTCTAGCAGAGGACACCCATAAAGTGTTTGGACTAGAAAAAGACAGTTAATTGTTCTCATATTGAGAGACGACATGAACAAATGATGAGAGATGAAAGAGATGTGACAAAGCTTACTGAGCAGCTGCTGAAATTCAAGTTCAAGAAAGTGACAAATTCATCTGCATATCATCCAATGATGTGGCTCCAGATGTCATCAAACAGGACTTGCTTACAGCCTATTCCCATGGACAGGAAACTCTTTCTGAAATAGTGACAAAGCGTCTTGGGCCAAAGCCAACTGTGCCCTTGATGGACAAGCTAACAAAGCACAAGTCCGAAACCTTTGTAGCAATGTACAATGTTCATCTCCCTACAAAAAAGGCTGGAAAGGAGGCCACCATCAAAGCTGATAACACCTTCTGCTTGCTGCAGATGCTAAACGGAATGTTGATGTTGATGATCTCCTCAGGCATGAACTGTCACCAGTCCCACTTGCTCTTGCTAATACTGATGGAAGCCTACATACATGCAATAAATCAATCCTAAGCCAGATACTGGAGGGCAACACTGCCACATGGGAGTTGCAAAATCCTTCAGGAATGTCTCAGTGCTACATCATAGATGGCATGGGATTGGTGCAAACCTTGAGCAAACCCAGTGGAGCAAAAATGTTTGGAGAACTAGTAAACACCTTCTGCCATACAATGTTCAGCCGCATCACCACTGAAACTAAAAGAGTCGATGTCATCTTCGATCACTACATACCAAGCTCCAATAAATCCAGAACTCGGGAACATCGTGCTGGATCAAATGAGACTAATATCATGATGGGTCATTGACAACCGTGAATTTCCCCTTCCTCATCAATGGAAGACATTCATTGACATGCCTGAGAACAAACATGATCTCACAGATTTCCTGTCTTCACAGTTTATGGATCAAGCTCAGGCGCAATTTACATAATTCCAGAAAATAGTAACTGCTGGAGGCTACAAGGACATTTTGCATGCAAGTTCAAGTGATAGTGATGTGTCCACATCCTTATGTTCTACACAGGAGGAGGCAAACAAGAAGAATTATTCTTCATGCAGCTGATGCTACTCAATCTGGATATAGACTAATTATTGTGGACAGCAAGGACACAAATGTTCTTGTACTACTTATACACTTCTGTAAGTACTTGTGTCCTGAAGTCTGGTAGCGTGTTGGCAATGGCATATCAAAGCAACATAGATACTTCCCAATTCACACGATTTGCGATTCATTACCAGATTCTGTTTGTGATGCTTCTTCTGCATTTCACTCAATCACTGATTGTGAAACAACTAGCCAGTTTGCTAGACATGGAAAGAAAACAGCATGGAAAGTATTTCTGGAAAATCCCACATCGCTGGCTGACCTTGGCATTGGAGATGTTTTTGAAAGCACAATTTCTGCAGTAGAAAAGCTTGTTATCCAGTTATACTGCCCAGGCTCAACCCTTTCATTCACTGTTAAACTTCACGCCCACCTATTCAGGACAAAGTCCCCAGAACAGTTACCATCAACTTATGATGCTTTTGAACTTCACGTCAGGAGGGCACATTATCAAACGACTGTCTGGCAAAAGTCCATGGGAGGGAGCACAGCCGGTGTTGCCATCAGTCCTTTACAGTGGATGGATGCATGAAGGCAGTGGAGGTTTGAAACCAAGATTTACCAATCTGCAGGCATTCCCTCAAACTGTATTGCACTTGTTCAGTGTGGCTGTAAGAAGGAATGCCAACAGTCAAACTGTTTCTGCGTCAGGAAGAACATAGCATGCTCAAAAGACTGTAAATGTGCTCGCGCTGTTGGTAGGTGTTGCTACAATCCACTAACTGTAGCTTTGGATTATCCAGATAATTTAGACAATTATGACCTACAGAATGACAGTGATGGATCATCATAGATTCTCAGTCAAATGCTGGCTTTCTTTGCAGACATAATTGCAGTTTTGGTGATATGAGTGCATTATAATTGTATTGTGTAGTTTCATGTACATCAGCTATTATATGATACTCAATATATTTATTTTGTATTTATTTATTTATTTTTACTAATTTTTACCCCACCCCTTCTACCAATGTATGTGGCAAAAAAAGTATGTATGTATGTATGTATGTATGTATGTTGCCAAAAAAAGTATTGATCTTGTTTGTGTGTAGTACTAGTAAATATGCTGTTTTAATTCATATCACCTGTATCATATGGCAGAAGGCTGCATTGTTTTTTTAAAAAGTAGATTATTAGGGAAATGACAGTGGAATTAATGGAGGTAACACCGATAATATTTTCTTCTTGGAATGACAGTTTTCAAGTTAGAAGGCCAAAACCATGTCCATGCGAGGCATTGTTGGCCAGTGGCAGCAATTTTGTTCTCCTTGCCCCTGCCAGGCCCTGCACCCCAACCATCACCTGGGGCCCTGACCATCACCTGGGGAATGTTCCTAGATGTGTGCTGGACTGATTTAGCATGTTCTGCTTTTTTGGGCTGAGACAACTTAAAATTTAGAGCTCTTTCTTGACTTTGCCTCCTCACTATAATAGAAAAGGTGTGCCTAGCTTTGGATATTAGACACAATAACCGGCCTCATTCAGAAAGTTTTGCTGGGCAGTGCTTTCCTAAATGCTTCACTCTTGGTTTATTCACACCGCCTCCGTTTAGTGGCACGCATCCACATTCTTAGTGTTGTTTGAAATTAATCCTTACTGTAGTGTTTCTTGATGTTGTTCCCCTGATCATTTTCACTTGATACAAGAACCAGGCTGCTGGCATATACAGAAATCAACAGCTGTATGAATGGATTGCAAACATAGATTAAGGGATAAATGGCGAGTTTGCAAGAGGGAAAGTTTTGTGAATGAGATCTGTCATGGAGTTAAAAGAATCATCCAAGACCAAATAAAACGTCAATCTGCTTTCCCAGTTCTCATCTTAGACCTTGAGCCCAATTATATTGAAGAAGGTGAAAAGACTTGAGTGGGCTTTGGATAACTCATAAGGTCATAAAATGTAGAGCTGGGTTCTGATCAGGAAAACTGAATGTGCTTAAGTGCTTTACTAAAAAGAGATGGTTTATTGAATGACATCTATTATTATTATTATTATTATTAATAATAATAATAATAATAATAATAATAATAATATCAACAACTATTATTATTATTATTAATAATAATAATAATAATAATAATTAATAATGTCAACAACAGCAACAACAACAATAACAAAAGAGTCAGTGTAATGTAGTGGTTAAGAGTGTAATACTTGGACAAGGCGGTAGGGGGAGGCCCTGGGTCAAGTCTCATCTTAGCCATGAACTCACTGAGTGACCTTGGGCCAGTCATGGATCTCTCTGCCTAACCTACCTCACAATGTTGTTGTGAGGATTAAGAGTTAATTAGTTAATGTTAATATTAAGTTAATGTTATTGTTAATAAGTTAAACAATTGTAAGGCATTCTGAGCCTAAGGAATAAGGTGGAATGAAGAAATCAAAAATAATAATAATAATAATAATAATCATAATAATAAATAATTAATTTATTATATTTGAAATGTTTATCCCGTCTTTTCCCCAAATGACTCAAGGTGGCTAACAATGCATTAAAACACTGTGGGGCTGATTGCAAGTCCCACACGTACTGCCATATGGTTTTTGCACACACTGTAGCGGTGTCGCTCTGCGCACTGATCTGCGGTGCTTGGGATCAGCCCCATTATCACAGTAAAAATAACTTAAACAGTACAAATAAATTTAAATCCTCTATGAAAACCTCACCCACTTCCAGCCTCTGACATGCAGGAGTCCCTTCCCCCTGATCCAATACCCCACCTCTCACTGGGGTATTGTGACCATACCAAAATAGCTCCAACACTGCTATTCCCAACCCAAATCCCCACCTTTCATTAAAACATACATTCAGCTATTTCCCATAGACCCACTCTCCCTACCAAAGGGCAACACCAAATGATGCCCTTCAGTGTTGCCCTTTGGTGATGCTCATTTCAGGTAGGACAGCAGTTTTTAAAGAGCAGAAGGTTAAAGGAGAAGTCTTCTCTGGAAGCCAGGGCATTCGATACACTGTCTGTATTGGTGTCCACCCCAACCCCATCAACTCCCGTGGGGACAATTCCCATAAGAGTCCCGATAACAATAGCATTCCAGAAGGAGAGGAGAGGGAAAATGTGTGGGGTGGGGAAGGAGTGTAAACTTAAACCAGGAGTTCAGTGCAAGAAGGAAAACAAGCTAGGACAAGGTCATCCCACTTCTCTGCCATCAGCAGGCACAATTGCCTCACAGCAATTTGCTGGCAGTCTAGATTGCACAAAAAACTCTCCTCATGCAATCAGCGTGTTATTTCTATAGCACAGGAGTAGGCAAATCCTGTTCAAACGTATCAATACAATACATTTGTTTAATGTATATATGCAGCCCCTGGGGGAGATTGTGAGAGGGTTCAGGTTGCGATGTCACCAATATGCCGATGATACTCAGCTGTACCTCTCGTTTTTGACCAACCCAGGTCCCGCTGTGTCGTTGCTTTCCCAATGCTTGGAGACTGTGGTGGATTGGATGCAGCAGAGCAGAATGAAGCTCAATCCTGATAAGACGGAGGTGATGGTGGTGGGTAGGGCAAGGGAGGTGCCGACCCCTCTGGTGGGGGGTGGGGGTCTGCCCTCCCATAGCCCAGCAGGTTCGCAGTCTGGGGGTGGTTTTGGATCCAGGCTTCTGTCTGGATCGGCAGGTGAAGGCGATGGCTGAAGCCGTCTTTCACCAGCTGTATCGGGTGTGGAGGCTGCCCCCATACATCCCCGGGCCTGACCTGGCCACTCTTATTCATGCCTTCATCACCTCGAGGCTAGACTACTGCAATGCGCTCTATGTGGGGCTTCCCTTGGTTCTGATTCTGAGGCTGCAGCTGGTGCAGAATGTGGCGGTCCGTCTCCTTACGGGGATGAGGCGACGGGAGCACATTACACCTGTGCTCCGCACTCTGCACTGGCTGCCTATAGCGTACCGAGCCAGATTCAAGGTGTTGGTGTTGGTCTATAAAGCCCTATATGGTCTGGGCCCCTCATACCTTGGGAACCACCTCGCCTTCCACGCCCCAGGGCAGCCCCTGCGGCCTGCCGGGGGCGCCTTCCTGGAGGTCCCCGTGTTAAACGGGGGGCCACGATGGAGAGGGCATTCTTGGTGGCTGGGCCCCAGTTTTGGTACTCCCTCCCAGAGGAAGTTTGCCTGGCCCCAGGTCTGATGGCTTTTTGCCAAGTCTGCAAGACCTGGCTGTTTGCCCAGGCTTTCGGAAGGAAGGGTGGGAGGTTAGGGTAGGGAGGGGAATGTTTGTAGGGGGGGTAAGTTTAATTATTCATATTGTTGTTTTTATGTATTTTATTATTGTTTTAACTGTTGTGAGCCGCCCCGAGATGCCGGAGGCATGAGGAGGCAGCCAATAAATATAAATAAATAAATTGTGTGAGTTAAACATGCAAAGCTTTGAGCTGTTAATTGTACTAAGGCTGGAAGCCTGAACAAAAGCCTGAATCTGCTCATGGTAAATACTAGTCTGCAAAGAAAAAGCACCCAAAGGGTGATCATGGTAAAATACAAATGGTGTAATTTGCTTGCTTCTAAGATGAAATGTTTACACAAGACAACTAATTGCATAAGCCGACCAACTGCACAAACAATAGTTGCATAAGACAAGCAACAATATCAGTCAAGCATGGCAATATTGTCTACAGCCCCACACCTGCAAGAGAATGTAAAAATGCAGAAAAATCAAAATATTAAATCAACAAGATAAGGGAAACATGTAGGAAAAGAGAAATATTAATAACACCATCATTCTTTAGGGCTGGGATCAGGAGGAGATGCTTCAAGTAAGGATGAGGCACCTTGATAAGGAAGAAATGCACAAAATATTGATTGGAATTGGCATCAGGTAAAGATGAATGGACATGCATACGGTGTCTATCTCTATAAATATCCAAATTTGGCTTGTAGCGCTACAGGGCTCCGCACTGGGCACTCACCGTTGTTGGGGTCACCCATAGCTGACAACTTGGGCAGCTGTAAGATGATGAGAGTGTGATGGTGTAACTTGGACAATAAACCTGGCTTCTCATCTTTTCTATTTACCACATGCTTTCTGTGTCATCTGTCTCAACCATGAGATTATTGGGCAAGCAGTTCCAGAGCCTGATTAGTAGGGTGGCCATACCTCCCCTTTAAAAGAGGATGCTTATGAAAAATTCATGGTGCAGGGCTGCATTGGTTCTAATGCCAGAATGCCTGATCCAGCTATCTTGTCTCATACAGGGACCAGCAACATAGGCTTCAGAGAAAGATGCAAGAACCCTTCACTAATCAAATATGGAATAATCCACCCTTTTCCCAGGCCACAAAATTTTGACTTACATCCAGCTTATATGTAAGATAAATTTTGACTTACATCCAGCCCCTTTTAGTATATTTAAAGGAATTTTAAATGTTGAGTATATTTTAACTGTGGATTTGATTACTGCTTCTGTTGTAAGCCGCCCCAAGCTGCTCGGTGAGCAGGAGGTGCAGGGTAGAAGAGAGTTGAATAAATAAAATAAATAAGTATGCAAAATCAAAATATCATCCAATCACACTCAGTATTCTGTTTTCTTTCCAATTTCTGTCTGCTTATATGTATGAACACTGCATAGTTGAGTACTCATTTCTGCCTTGCCTTCCTACCGTCTGATACAGCTATTGAAACCAGACAATTGGGACTCTTTGAGGAGCAAGATCTCCGACATGACAAATATGTAGCAACAGAAAGATGTTAGGCAAGCTAGACATTGCAGAAATTAGTAACACATACATTTACACCTTCCACTGAACCAACTTTATTAAACTCTTGGAAAGTTTTCTGCCGTCAACGCAGGAAAGCCACAAATGATGCTTACAAATTAAATAATAAATATTTTAACTCATGACCATTGCCCTGGACCTTACATTATCATGCAGAGTGGGTATCAAGTTCTACTATTCCAGTTTGCTAGCATATTACACATACTTTATGCTGGTGTAAATGACTCCACAAAGTGGCAGTGCAGTGGAGAATCAGGTGCAGGAGCTGGCCTTGCACAGGGATTTTCCATCCAAGCACACAAAATGGTGTCATCCCCAGTCACAGGAGTTGATTTGAATATGTGGAATGCTATTCATGAAGTCAACTTGCTTCATTGCCTTTTTGAGAGCTAGAGAATAAATAAGATAAATGTAATAGCAAGCTGCGGGAAAGCTAAGCCGTCAAAAGTTTGTCCCCACTCATTTGTAAATTTTATAGCCTTGGGTAACACAGATCATAGAAAGTGTAAATGGTCCTTTATCAGAATTTACTGACCTGGAAGGAAAAGGGTGAGACAGCAAACACCCTCACTGTTAATAAAACTGGTAGCAGAGACAACTTTGTCTGCCAGCTCTCTGAATCATTTTATGGTGGTTCAGCACATCCTTGCTAATCACTCCATTGCCCTGTGTTATGTAATTAAAAGAGCTGCCTATGGAAAGCTGCAGTCCATGCAGAAAGAACTGCAACTGGGCATGGCAGTTCTGGTATTTCCATTTCTAGGGCTAAATTTGACTAACTATAGGATGTTCAGAGATGGGGTGGAAGGATCAGAGAGGGAGCTTCTTCATCTCTGCCTCACCAATGTATCCAACAGTCTGCATGCTCTTAACTAGTAAAGCTCTGGTCAGGTGGCTAGCATGCTTACCCACTCCCACCTCTTGTCTGGACACTCTCCATGGATCTAACTCAACATGCTCATACCATGTGAGGGTGTAGCCCACTCATTGCACACATCCTAGACTGCATATAAGAGGGACTTCAGTATCCATACCTGAATCAGGAACAAGAATGACTGAAGTGCACCATCTGTTTAGACACTAGGGATGTGCGAACGTGGTTCGGAAGTTCGAAGTTCAGCCCAAACTCGGTCCGTTCGGATGACCGAGCCCGAACCCAAACCCGAACCCGAACCAAC
>QEPC01001994.1:594835-610500 GCA_003113815.1 Sphenodon punctatus | reverse complement strand
TAAGTTTGGGATTTATTTAGAGTAGGGATATTATTAGATTGAGTTTCATTTCAGTTTTGTACCCCTCCCTGTGTTCTTTGTTTTTCCCTCTGTGTAATATTGTATATATAGATAGATAGTTATTAGATAGATACACATAGTAGTTAGCTTAGTTATAGAGACAGAGAGAGATACAGTGTGTTTGTAGAACAAGGTCTTTGTAGTTAATTATTAGGATATTCCATTTAGCTCAATAGGTTTTGGAATAGTTAATAGCAGTTAGATTTAGTGTAGATATATATATATATATATATATATATATATATAGCGAGAGAGAGAGAGAGAGATTTAAAAAACAGTCACTCCAGCCCCAGGACCCACCGTCAGGGCTCTGGGATCTACGTTACTGACAGTGAGTGCTGTGGCCAGTGTGTATCTAGAAGCTGCCACTCTAGCCCCAGGACCCACCATCATGGGTCTGGGGCTATCATTCTTCTCACAGAGGCGATGTCATTCCAACGCACCAAGAAATAGCCACTCCAGCCCCAGGACCTGCCATCAGGGTTTTGGGGCCAAGTTACTGGCAGGGAGGGCTGTGGCCAATATCTAGAAGCTGCCACTCTAGTAGCCCCAAGACCCACCATCATGGGCCTGGGGCCATCATTCCTCGCACTGAGACGATGTCATTCCACCGCATCAAGAATCAGTCACTCCAGCCCCAGGACCCGCCGTCAGGGTTTTGGGGCCAAGTACCTGGCAGGGAGGGCTGTGGCCAATACCTAGAAGCTGCCACTCTAGCCCCAGGACCCATTGTCATGGGTCTGTGGCCATCATTCCTCACACAGAAAGCCTTTTTCCGAACGCCCGAACCAAACTGAACAGCCAAACCTGAATGGGGAAAATGAACCGAATGGGCAAACCGAACGGATGAAGCAAACGGGCGAACCAAACCAATCGGCTGAACCCAAACCGCGATCTGTTTGCCCATCCCTACAAACCAACACACAACACAGCCAAAATACACCAAAACAGAACCCATCAGATAGACAGCCACACACACATGCTTCTCCACAAACAAACTCCACACACTCGAATTTCCAGTTTCTGGCTTCTGACGCAATCATGGGACCAGGCGATAGCTAGACTGAAATGGAAACTGAAAATGATTGGCGAACGGCTGAACCAAACCCAACTCGACTGAACCGAACGACCGAACCCAAAGTCGGTGACCGAACCAAATGACTGCACGACTGAACAAACAAACCGCTACTTGTTCACCCATCCCTATTGGACACCTCATTGGCCATTTTTACATGAGACGGGCCCTCTCATGCCCATGCAGATCTGCTGCTTTGGCATGAGTGGGTACCGCCTATGTGTATGCTGCAGCTAGTAAGTGGGGGTGCACGCGCACTCCCATGACCCACGCATTTCCACTCACCCCCCATACATCCCCACTCACAGAGCAACCGGCAAAAAAAGAGGTTGCTCAATGAGTGGGGATGCGTGGTGGTGGGTATACGCCCACGTGCTACCAACGTTGAGGTTCACACACCCTCCCCCTACACTCCTGCAGTTTATATAAAAACTGCCATTATTTTGACCTTCCAAGGCAGAATGGTTTGGAAAATATCTTTGTGATTGGTGTGACTCCATTTTCCCCTGTAGAGGAGAGACAATGCTGGAAAAGTCTACAGGGTTTCTTAGAAGCTTTTATATTTCCATTCTATGTTTCTTGAATTACCAAGGATATGTTCTATTCAATTCACCCATATAGGATGAAGTTCTGAAACTACTTATTCCAGAGGACTTCTTAATAAAATAAATAAATATTAATAACTATTATTGTTATTAAGTACTTATATAGTGCCAGCAAGGTACACAACACTGAACTGAACAATCATTAATTAGAGGCAGATGGGACATTCTTTTGAAGGGCTTAAGATCTAAGAGAGAAAATGAAGAATGGAAAATAGGGAGAGTGGAAAATAGAGAAAGTTGGGGATACACTCACGAAGTTGAGAAGTCCAAGGTGCAAGAAGGTGGGGCAGGGAAAACCTTTGTGGTTGGGTGCAACCAGTCACAGCAGCCAACCTGTGAGAGATTACCTGCACCTGCTGTGTTGGGTGGGGGAAATGGAAAGCAGACTGCACTAAATGGGACCTTGGGCACGCTACCATGGGCTGTGTGAAAGCAGGGAGCAGATAGGAGGTGTCATTTCCACAATCAAACTCTGGTACATTGTAAAATTCAGAGTGATGTGAAGTCCTCCTCCTCCCATTCCATATTGCGTGGGCTTTCCGTGATAGCTATGTTATGCCCCGCATGTTGTAAGTCAATTGGCCTTATTTGCTTTTAAGGCTGAGACAATTAAAAACAAGTACCCCTTGATTCATTTATCATGATTTGTGCTGTTAATAGTGTTTTATCCTGGTATTCAAGGAATCTTTGTATATATTGTTTATTTATTTGTATTTTGTTATTTATTCATTTTTGGGCCAGGGTGAAAGCCAGTGCCAAAATAAATTGGTTGATTGATTGCACTGCCTGTGATGCCTGGGGTCTGACAGATGATTCTGACCGAGTTCAAAGTAACAGCCTTCTGGGCATCTTCTTGGGAGCTTGGGATGATTGAAATTCCCCATTCATTACCTTGGAAATCAGACCATTTGATGAAATGATATTAGGACTGGATTTGCATGCTTTCCAACTGGTATATTTGTTTCATATCAGTAACAAGGTCCTAATATTGCCAGGTCTAAAGAAAAGATACAGTTCCTGCCCTGAAGAATTTACAGTCTAAAAAGTCAATGACAAGGAATGGGTTAATAAGGTAAATTGGAAGAGGGTGTTTTGCTACCCACGGGCAATCTTTGCAATGCTGAACAACCCATCAGGTGCCCCCACATGCAAGTGCCCGCACACACCCGATAGTCTGCCCCAAATTGTGGGTATTAGCCATGGGTAGCAAATATACACTACTCGTTTGAACTTGAGTCTCCTTCTACTAATCAGAATAATGTAAAAATACAAATAACATCTAGTAACATTGTAAGTGAACTATCAATGCAGACTGCCAGCTATAGTATGTATGTTATATTATATAGTTATTGTCATTATTATAATTTATACAACACCAGAAATGTGCTGAACAGTTGGAGGAGAGATATCCTGAAGGATTAGATGATGCAAGAAGAAGCATAACTTAACAATGTAGCCTAACAGAAGAGGAAGGTGTTCAAGAGGGATTTGAAGTCTGAGGGGGGGGGGCGTGTTCAAGGAGCAGAGTGCATGTGTTCAGAGAAGTTGAAGATGGTTTAGGGGACAGGAGACTTGGGGGCTAATTAAGGTAGTGGCAGAGGAAGAGTGAAGTTCCAGAGAAGGAATATTGCGGGAAATGACGCAGCAAGCTAGGGAGGAGCAAGGCCATGAAGAGCTTTTAAGATGAGATTAAGTAGGTCATCCTGGATGCAAACAGAAAGACAGAGACAGAGCCTGGTATCAAACCTAGTAGCTCCATCCCGTCAGTAAAAGGTTACTGAGTGTAACCTGTTGGTGATATGAATTATAATTAACAAAAAGTCTTAAGTTATAACCCAAGAAGCCTGTAATAGTGAAGATGTACTACATTAGCATGAGCTTTGGTAGTTACTGCTTTTCTTTTAGCTTCAATAGACATTTTACCTAACAGTCCACATCATTTAAAGAAAAGGAGCAGACTGAAGCCATTTGTTAGTACAAATTCAATGCTGAACCATATTTCAGGGCCGGACATGGAAGCTTTTAGTCTGATGAACCACATTTAATTTTGAAATATGACAGACCTCCAAATGACCTATATCCTTCCTATGGTAGTCCTTTGCTATGCCTCAAAGCAGTATAATTACCACCTGTAAGATAGTTTTTCCAGGAAATAGGATATTACCCTAATATTAATAACTAGAGCCTGATGGACAATTTTACTTCATTGATTTTTTACCTTGTGTTTGGCACAAAATGTGGCCTTTGTTGCCGCTGCACAATTAACCCCCACTTACCTTACTGCTGAATGACAATGAACCAATGAGAGTTCATTTTAATACACATCACATTCTTTTACAGATGATACTGTACAGTATCCTATAATATTGGTGGCCCTGGTCGACGATCTCCATCTGGAGATGGATGCAGGATGTTCGACATTTCTCATCCTGCTAGATCTCTTGGCTGCTTTTCATACCATGGACTCATTCCTCTCAGGGAGAAGCCAGCAGGTGGTGCTGGGAGCTGAGACATCTGGCCCCCGCACCTTATCCTGAGGCATTCCGCAGGGTTCTATTCTGTCTCCATTGCTGTTTAATGTATATATGCAGCCCTTGGGGGAGGTCGTGAGAGGGTTCGGGGTGCGATGTCACCAATATGCTGATGATACTCAGTTGTACCTCTCTTTTTCAGCTGTGGGACTGCCTCACTCCCCATGTGCCCGTGCGACCCCTGAGATTGTCTGTGGGAGCCTTTTTGGAGGTTCCCTGGGCGAGATGGGTGGCCACCAACATTAGATCTTTTTTTGTGGCTGCCCCTGTGCTGTGGAACTCACTCCTGGAGGAGGTTTGGTTGGCCCCCACTCTCCTGTCATTTCGACATTTGTGTAAGACCTGGCTGTTCCGCCAGGCTTTTTGCGAGGGGGGGATAGCATGGGTGGGATGGGGGGGGAGTTGTTTTTTGTCCCGCATATGGGATTTTAAACGTTTAAATTGCTTTTATTGTTTTATTGTTTTAATTTGTTGTTCGCCACCCCGAGCTGCCCTGTGGGCAGGAGGGGTGGGATAAAAACTGTTATAATAGAACCAGCTTCCTCATAGTGAGCTGCCCAGTTTAAGATCCTGATTGACCAACAGGATTGGATTCTGCTTTCGAATTGGTGCTGCATTGTTATAACTACCTCTTGGACTAGGGTCAGCCTTCATGTACAGACATCCAAGCAGACAGCTTGCTAACATCTAACCTAGCCTCAAATTTCCTCCTTTCTCTTTCTCCCCTCAACTGGACTGTCTCTTGGCTGCTGAACCATACTCCATACTCTGACCGGCCTATAGTCTATCCTTTGGGCCTGAAGCTCACAGATATGGAACCCTTGGACACTGACTCCATCCTAGACACTGATATCCACCCCTCTAGGTTGGGATCCTGACAGAAATTTGGGCTATACATTTCTGAACCTGCTTTTGCATATTACATTGGCCACATAAACAGTAATTCCAAACATGTGTTTGTGTGTGGTGGTGTAAGAAAACCTATTGTGGTGCTGGGGTGATCTGCTTGCACTACAAGGGGATCATCTTGTGGCTGAAAGCTTTTCAAAAAGCTTAGAACAAAGCAGCCCTAAATAAAAAGGACAATCGGGTCAAAATGAAATATTTAGTTTTGATCAATTCAGCATCACAGACCATAAGCTTTTTGATAAAAGGTGTCCACCCAATTTGATCTTTTTGTTTCAATCCATGATCAAAACTTGGGGCTGTTGAAATGAATGGCAATATTTTTCAATTCATTTCCCTTAGATCCCATAAAATGAAATCAGCCAAGGAACTAAATGATTATTACAGAGTTGGACACTGCTGCTCACTGAAGAGCAGAACAGCATGACGAGAGAGGGATGAAAAAGAAGAAGTGGAAAATTAAGAGGCAACCACACATGCTACTGGTAAAGGCAGAAAAATAGTTAAGAAGGGGAGAGGTACAAAGGAACAGGAGTGTAGAAAAAGTAAGTTTGCTGTATTGGTCTGGATTGGGTCAGATTTTTTTTATCCCTTACAGTCTGGTTTTCATCCTGGGTTTGGCACAGAGACTGCACTTGTGACTTTGGTTGATGACATGCGCCATGAATTAGATCAGGGCAGATTTTCTATTTTAATTTCATTGGATCTGTTGGCTGCATTTGATACCATTGACCATGAAATGTTGGTGGCTTGGCTGTGGGACCAGGCCGGGGTGGGCAGAATTGTTCTTGAATGGTTCCGCTCATTCCTGGCTGGGAGAACTCAGCGTGTGGTTCTCGAGGAATGTACTTAATCTCCCCAGGACTTCACATGTGGACTCCCACAGGGTTCTATTCTGTCCCCTCTCCTTTTTAATGTGTGTATGCACTTATGCAGCCTCTGGGTGAGGTTTTGAGAGGGTTCAGAATGCGTTGTTATCAGTACGCTGATGAAACACAACTCTACCTCTCTTTTTCTGCAGACCCAGACCCGGCACTCTCAGTGTTTGCCCGGTGCCTGGTGGCTGTGGGGGACTGATAGAGGGCGAATTGTCTGATGTTGAATCCCGACAAGATGGAGGTGATGCTAGTGGGTAGGGCTGGGGGTGTGTGAGGCTCCCATCATTGATGGGGTGTGCCCCCCTTTGACCACACAGGTCCAGAGTCTGGGGGTGCTCCTTGACCCACAGCTCCACCTGGATCTCCAGGTGGAGGCTGTTGTGAGGAGTGGGGATGGGCGAACAGAACCGACTTTGGTTGGGTTCGGTTCGAAAATTGAGTTCAGTTCGATTCGGAAGTTCGGTTTAGTCAACCGAACTATTCGAGTTCAGTCCAAACTCCGAACTTCCGAACAGAGTTCGGTAATTCAAACCCCATTAAACTAAATGGAAAATTATCTTATAAGGATAGCGACCGAACTGGTTGAGTTCAGCCCAAACTCCAAACTTCCGAACCATGTTCGCCCATCCCTAGTGAGAGGATAATTTCGCCAGTTGCATCTGGTACGACGGCTGCAGCCATATGTTTCGGACTTGGATCCGGCCACCATCATCCATGCCTTTATTACGTCTAGATTAGACTACTGTAATGCACTCTATGTGGGGCTCCGCTTGGGGATGGTCCAGAGGTTGCAGCTGGTGCAGAATGTGGTGGACCATCCCCTAACAGGGATGGGTCGCCATGAGCACATTACACCAGTGCTCCATTCTCTGCACTGGCTGCCTATTATCTTCCATGTCCAATTCAAGGTGTTGGTAATGACCTACAAAGTCCTAAATGGCCTGGGCCCAGCTTACCTGTGGGACCACTTCAGACCCCAGATCGTATTGTGGCCCCTGTGGTCGGCCAGGGACACCCAACTCAAAGTCCCCTGGGTTTCCCGGGTGGTGATGATGGGGAGGGCATTCTCGATGGCTACTCCCATGCTGTGGAATTCCCTCCCAACAGAGGCCCACTTGGCCCCGAACCTCCCCCCTTTCTGAACATAGTGTAAGACATGGCTGTTCCACCGGACCTTTAAAGAGGGAGACGGGTAGGGTGGGGGTTCTTCCCTTCTGGTATATTTTTAATAAATTTTAAATTGTATATTTTGTGGTTGCTTTATTTATTATTAATTATTATTATTATTATTATTATATGTTTTGTAAGCCGCCCCAAGCTGCTCTGTGAGCAGGAGGGTGCAGGGTAGAAATATAATGAAATAAATAAATAAAGTAAATAAATAAATAAATAAATATAGGCAATAGAGACAAAGTAGTATAGTGATATCTTCTATTGGACCAATTCCAGTTGGTGGAGGTATGCAAGTTTTGGGACTTCATATGATTCTTCATCAGGCAAATCAGGAGTTAGAACTGTCTAACTGTATGCTCAATCTCCAGTTCTAACTCCTGACTTGCCTGATGAAGGACCCTGTGCGGTCTGAAAGCTTGCATATCTCCACAAACTGGATTTGGTCAAATAAAATAAATTTGAGGACTATAGACAAGAAGCAGACTATGAAATGTAAAAGAGATGTTGGAAATATATATATATATTTATATATATATATATATAAAGAAAGAAAGTGGGGGGGAAAACCCACATGTCTAAAAAGACAAGGTAGAGTCAATGGTGTCAAATGGGTGTCCAAGAGGCACACCCACCTGTTCTCTACATCCTGTTCTCCACATTTTGGCTTCATGCCACCATTGTGAAGGTCATGTGGAGGGGTTAAAATCAAGGAGAAGACTGTCTCCTATGTTACTCTGCTCTCTATGGGCATTTGAATTTCACAGAAGTTTAGCAAGACCAGGAGAAAATATTTCTACAGGAGGATTGTGACCCATGGAGGAATGTGACCATGAAGAGAAGGTGTCAGAAGACGACCCCCCGTGGGGCATCTGACAGGCCGGCTAGGGCCCCGCCACGATAAGCGGCCACATACAGGAGCCGGCAAAGGGATGGTCGGGCTGGCAGGGGGAGGAGCTATCGCCCCGTCTGAAGGGACAGGGGAAGCCCCGCCCCGACACAACGCACAGGGGGTGGAGGAAGCTCGGGCCCCGCCATGCATGTAGCAGCATGACTCAGGGCAAAGGCCTATAAAGACTGCCAGCGGGGCTTGGAGCCCCGCCCGTGATCGTTCGTGAGAGACTGGCCCCTTGACTGCTTGGTGTTTGAACCTTGTTCCTTAGAACCTTGTTCCCCAGATCGTTCTTGTGAGAGTGTGGAGCATGCATCTGACTTCCTTGTGTTTTCCCCCCTTCCCAGAGTGAATAAGTGGTGAGTGTGTGTGAGTGAGGGTTCCTTTCGTTGTATGTCTTGTTTTGTGGGTTGCATCAGCCTGACCCCTTGGAAAGACCTTATCCCTTTCTCCTACCCCCCTCATAGTTGGTCCCTGTGGTATTCGGTCCCTGCACGTCGCTCCTGTATTGACTGCCAGTCCCTGTCCCCTCACTCCTCCTGCTCCCCCTTCCCCTGTCCTAATTTCCCTTTCCTCTCCCCCTGTCCTCCTCCTCCCTGGGCATTTTTTCGTTCCCCTGTTTCCCCCACCACACCACATGGTTCCCTGGGTCCAGAGTCCAACCTTGTGTGAGTGGGCCTTGTGTCTATTGTTTCCCCATTTCCCATTGGGGCAATTGGCTTGCTCTCGTTGTCCCTGTGATGAGTCGGGTTGCCCTCTGATTAAGGGGGAAAGCCCATCTAACACCCTGAGGGACCTTTTTCCACCGGAATTAACCTTAATCTTATGAGACAGCCGCCTCACCCGTCTCTGTCGTTCGTGGAGTGTGTTCCCCGTTTCCTCTCTCCTTCCCTTATCTCCACCCTTTCCCTACATCCATGACAGAAGGCAAAGAAAAAGATGAGCTAGCGCAGGTGAGATAGAGAAGAGTCATAGGTTTTCTGTTTTACATAAATTCTTTGTTTGTTGGTGTTGTATTTTTAACCTGCTACCTCTTGACACAGGCAACTCGGAGTGGCTCACAACAGTGGCGAAGAGACACAGATAGAAGTTGTAACTGAGAGAAGAGAAGGAGGGAAGCTAGTTTCATCAAAAGAAAGGAAGAAACAGCAGAGCAAGTCAAGGACAGGCGTTCAAGGAAGAATGAAAGTTCCACAGTGACAAGGCTAAAAAAGAGGCAATAGATCTGAAGACAGAGGAGGGAGGAGGTGGGAAGGAAATTCAGAAGAAACAACTCACCATTTCCAGAAAGAGAAGAGTGGTGGTAATTGGGGATTCCCTCCTGAGAAGAACAGAGACATTTATTTGCTGGCCTGACCCAATGTCCTGAGAGGTATACTTTCTGTCTGGTACCCAAATTAAAGACATTACAAAGAGACTGCTAGTGCCAACAGTCCTTGGAACTTCCAACCACTCCCTGCTGCTGCTCATTCATGTGGGAACAAATGACATTGTGAGGTATAATAATGAGAAGTTCAAAGATGACTTTGAGGCTCTGGGAATAGGCTGAAGGAGATGAAGGGCAAGGTGGTGTTCTCCTCTATCCTCCCAGTGGAAGGAAAAGGTCAAGGAAGGATCAGTCACATCATGGAGGTCAATGGATGTTGACACGGGTGATGGTGTTGGCAGGGCTTTGGCTTCATCAATTGTGGAATGGGATTTTGAGACGGTAGACTTCTGGGAAAAGACAGTCTTCACCAAACCAAGGATGAAAAAAGAATTCTAGGTGATCAGATTGCTAACTATGGGTGATTTCATAAGTGACGCATTCCAATTCACCACAGTGAATCTCACCCCGGTGTGAACGGATTCACCGTAGGCTGTGGTGACACGTGCGGCCCCAACAGAAGTGACAGGATCATGACCACCACCCGGGAGCAATCAGAGGGTATTTTCAGATGTTACGAGATCACGCTCAACCACAGTGAACCACAGTCAATCCCGCAGTGGGACCAAAGCGCCCGGAACGTCTGTTATGCGCGCGCCAGATGTTCACCACAGTCAATACCCACATGGGGTCAAAATCAACCATGCTTCCAGACCTCCACCCCGGACCATCTCTGAAAGCGCTGTCAAAGAGATTCCCAATGGGAAACAACAAAAAGTAATGTCTGGACGGCAACCACCAGCCGGGATCAAGGGAAATGATTCCCAGCTGGGGAAAAAGCATGCAGCATCATTGACAGGCAACCAGCAACAACACAGCTCAGGGAGGGAGATTTAAAGGGCAATCAGCAACAGGGAAATGTGGCTGGATGGAGCAAGGAGGGAGGTGGAGGAGGAGAGCGGTGGGCGAGAGAGCAAGGCGGGAGGAGGTGGAGGATGAGGTAGAGGAAGCGCAGGAGGTGGAGGAGGAGGAGGTTGTCATGCTGCAGATGGAGGAGGTGGAGGGACAACCACAGCAGCAGCCAGGGCAAGTCGCCCCGGGTACCTCGGCCGGACCAGGGGAGGAGGCACCCCAGAAACAGGTAAGGGGAACCAAGGGAAGGGGAACAGGTGGCACAGGGGCACCACCGGGGGGAGGGGGCCCAGACGGGCACCCAGCATATGGGGGGAGGGGGGTTGGGCTGCGGGACAGGAGCACAATGGGACCGGACCATAACACACACACCCCATGTCCCGCAGACACAGAAACGGGCCGGGGGGCTGAGCCCCCAGAGTAGACAGGCCCAGCATGGGTGGAGGAGGAGGCAGAGGAGGAAGAGGAGGCAGAGGAGGATGAGGAGGATGAGGAGGACCCACAGGGGAGAAGGGGGAGAAGGCCCTACCACTGGGGGGGCTGTGGGGGTTCCAGGAGACCAGTGACTTCATCAGGATCTGGTGGACCCTGGAGCACCAGCTGGAAATGAGCTCAACCAGAGAAATGAGCAAGTGTTCCAGGACATAGTGCGGGACATGGGGGCAGCGGGACATCACTGGACCGTGGCCTAGTGCCTCTCCAAGGCCAAGGAGCTAAAGAGGGGGTACAAAGCCATCCAGGACAACAATAGGCGGTCCAGACACGGAGCCCAGATCGCACCCTACCACGATGCCTTGGACCGCATCCTTCATATGAAGGGGTCCATCGTGGCCCCATGCCTCGTGGGGAGCATGGTAGTCCAGGGCAGGGAACAGGCCAAGGTATACCCTCCACTTGCCACCCCCAGGAAGGCACACGCTCCAGGGCCCCATACCCCTGGGACCAGCAACCCCCCACCCCCAGACAGCAGCCCAGAAAGCCCCTCACCCCAGGCCAGAGAAGCGGAGTCCGAGGCCAGCACCCTCATCACCCTCATCACCCTCATCCAGTGGTCCCAGTGGGACCCCACCCACACTGAGGGGCCGGCCTAGGAGGGGTCTGAGACCGACATACATGGGTAAGTGAGCAGCTGTGAGGGGAGGAGCACCTGGGGCCAGGGGAAGGGGGGTGATGGAGGGTGGGGGAAGTACGGCCCAGGGGCTGCCCTGCTGGAGGGTGGGAGGGGTGGCCGGGATTGCACTCAGCCCCCCAGACCGCCCACCACCAAACCTCCCCCCCACAACACCCCTACAGGGCACAGGACAGCACAGCAGCAGGGGCAGGCGGATGAGGAGGCCGGAGTAGAGGTGCCCAAGCAGCGGGCGGAGGACCCAGGTGAGGCACACGGATAGGGTGGGGGCACACCCGGGGGTCAGGGACACAGGGAGCGGGAGGGAGGGGGCCAGGAAGGGGGGCCAGGCCCTGGGGCAGACCCAGGGGGGACATGGACCCTGGGGGCCCATGCCCTGCCTGGAGGTGGGCACCCAGGACCCCACATAACCCATCGCTGTTTACCCTACAGAGCAATCAGAGCACCCACAACCACCCGGGCCCGGGCCCGGGCCCGGGCCCCTGGCACAGCACATGACTGAGTACCGGGCATGGGCCCGGTACCGGAGGGAGGAGCAGGCAGAGGACATAGTCCAGACATCAACGGAGCAGGGGGAGCAGATGATGGTGGCCATGGACCGCATGGAGGTGACCATCGAGCACTCCCTGGAACGGGCGGAGGCTCGGGACATGAGACTCCAGGCAGAGGTGCACCTGGAGCGGAGGCAGGAGCGCCGTGAACACAGAAGGCAGAGGGAAGCCTTTGGGTGGATGGAACAGGCCATCGCAATGATAGAGTCATTCTCTCTGCGCATCACTTCGACCATGTGCAGCCTCTCCTCCTCTCCCTTCACTGGCTCCCCCTTCCTGCACGTATCCTGTTTAAACTCCTAGTTTTCATGTTCAAATCGCTCCACAACCAAGCTCCCCCTTACCTCTCAGACCTAATTTCACTACACACTCCTGCACGTGCTNAACCGCCTTCGTCCCTTCTCCCTCGCTGCCCCCCATGCCTGGAACTCCCTCCCTGCCCACATCCACCTTGCCTCCTCCCTCTGGTCCTTCAAATCCCTCCTCAAGACCCACCTTTTCCTTGCTGCCTTTCCCAATGCCTGCTGGTCTTTCCCCTTACTCTTACTGTCTGTCCTCCTCTGCTGACTGCTGCTACCGACCTCTTTGTAACCAAGCTAAGCATACGCACCTGAGACTTCACATCTGCTTGAATGTTTGTTTGTCTTCTCCCCTGTCTCTCCCACTGTCCCCTCTCCCTGTCTCCCCCCCTTTGTCTTTTAGATTGTAAGCCACAGGCAGGGACCACATCTAATTCTATGTTCTGTACAGCACCAAGTCACACAACTGGTGCTATATAAATGTCTAAAATAATAATAAAAATAAATAACGATGGTGCAGGAGCACTCAGCAAAGCTCGACAGGTCCCATGATATTGGGACCTCCCTGCTCCTGCACGCGGGCACCATGTGTGCCTATGTGATGGCAGCCACCCCCCAGGGCACCCTGCCTGCCCCAGCCCCGGTGCCCGGCCCCTCGGTGCCCTCCCCCCCACCCCAACTGCCCCAGCCACCTCCAACCCAGCTGGGGCTGCGCATTCGACCCCCGGTCCCCCCAGGCCTCAGGAGGGTCCAGTCACTGTGGGGAGGCCCCTCCGGTCCTGGATCCTCCCTCCTTCCCACCACCGCCTGCCCCTCCGGGCTACGAGACCGCACAGGACACAGCTGGGGACAGTGACAGTGGGGGGAAACTGAGCTCACAGAGCTCGGCAGCACCCACTGGGGGACTGAGGAGACAGCCCCGGACATGCAGGGGCTTGAGGGGATGGGGGAAGGGGGAGGGCTGTGTGACGGGGGGGACACCATTCATGGGGGGGCGTGGAGGGAGGTGGGGATGTGTGGGGTTGTCACAGATGGATTAATAAATGTGTTGCATGCAGTCCGGTCTCATGGTGTCCATTACAGGGCCCCGGGGGGGGCTGTTCCGGTCACGGCCCAGGACCCTGGGGGAAACCTCTGGGGAGGGGTGGGCATGGGGCAACCTCACGCCTCGGCCTCCCAGCTGATATGCCCAACCAGTGTGGCCTGGATGCGCTTAGCATAATGGTACTCCCTCAGGTTGTCTGCATTCATGTAAAGGGGCACTGGGCCGGGGGCCAATGTGGCTCGGGGTACTCCAGGGCTGCCCCCTCGGTCTCGCACACGTTATGCAGCACACAGCAGGCACCTATCACCAGGACGGAGGTCTCCACAGTGTAGTCCATCTGGCCGGCGAGGCTCCTCCAGCACTGCTAGAAGGCCCCGAACGCCCGCTCCACCACAGTCCAACTCGAACACAGGCGGGAAGTGTACAGTGCCTCCACAGGGTTGCGGGCGACCAGGTACACCTTCATCAGCCACCGGGTGAGGGGATAAGCTGGGTACCCCAGGATACAGGGGGACATGAGCATCCCCTCAATCCTGGTCATCCCCATGTCTTCAAAGTCACCCCGGTAAATCCGGGCATAGAAGGGGGAGATGGTCATGATTCGGGCACCATGACTGCAGCCTGAGTGGCCCGTGAAGATGTCTATGAATATGCCCCAGTGGTCCACAACCACCTGCAGCTGCAGGGAGTGATACCCGTGCCTGTTGACATTCTCCGCAGCCTCCCCAGTGGAGGGGTGGAGGATCTCTATGTGGGTGTCATCCACGGTGCCCATGCAGTTGGGGATGCCTCCAGCCGTGAAGCCGGCCTTCATGGCCCTCTGATCGACCAGCTGGATCGCCCTGTCCAGGAACATGCCCCCCCCACAGCCTCACAGACATCCCAGAGGATGCAGGCAACAGTGCTCAGCCGAAGTGCGGGGAGACAGGATGGCAGGAGTCAGGCGTTGCTAGGGCTCAGACCCCAATGGCCAGCTGCTGGACCATGGGGATGGGGGTCCTCATGGGAGTGTGCTGGTGCTCCAGCCAGGGCATGAGGAGCTTTGTGAGCCACAGCAAGGTGAGCTTGTCCATCCTAAAGTGGGCCTTCCAGTCTGCCTCCTCCCACTGGCGCAGTGCCCTGGCCCACCACCCCTGTGCCCGCTCTGTGACCCACAACCACCTGTCAATGGGCATAGCGAGCAGGGCAGCCTTGGGTGTGGTCTCCCTCTGCCAATGGAGGTGCCCAGCCTCCTCTCAGATCACCGCTGGCCTGCTCTGGCCCCGTGTCATGGCCTGCTGGTCCACCCCGGACACCCTTTGGGCCCTGAGCTGGACCAGGGTGTGTCTACAGCTGTGGTGGGCCCTGCGCACCCATGCGCTGCCCCAGGTGGCAGTAACCCGCAGGCAGGCGCCCAGGTGCACCTCTGTGGTAAAGATGCACAGCTGGTTGGTGTGGGTGCAATACCACTCAGCTGCGAGCGTGAGGTGCATCCAGTAGGTGGCCGCCCTGTCCCCCTCCATGGAGTTGGCAGCCCCAGGGGTTGGGGGTGGTGTCAGCCTGACCGGTCCTGGCCGAGGTCGACTGCTGCCCCGCCCCCAGATGACTGGGCCTTCCCCTGCAGGGTGGGCGGGCCTGGGTGCCACAGGTGCGCTGTTGGGTGCACCTGCTGCCCCTGCATGGAGCCTGGCACGTGGACAGGCACATGCCCAGGCATTCCTGTTGCAGATGCATGCCTTCAGCCATCACCCCCCACCTCTCCCTGTTTGCTACACCATGTCCTTGGTGGCCTGATTAGAGTCTTGGCTGTCCTGACTGGGCGCTTGTTTCCTGCAGCTGTGCCGGGCCCGCAGCCCATGCCTCGCTCTGTCGCTATACATTGTTGCGGCCTCTGGCTGCCTTGCTTGTCCTTGGGGCTCCCCATAGCCCCCCCGTCCCTGCAGGGACTGTGTGCCCCCCTGTCCGTGGTTTTATTCTCTCTGTCTTGCTGGACCATGGCCAGGGCCCCGATTCATCCGCGGAATTTTTTTAAAAATTCCGCGGGAGTCAGGGGCCAATTCTGCGCCTCGGCGCGATTTACCATGCGGGGGGGGGGCTTGGTTTGCCTCCTCCTCCCCCCGCACTGGTAAACCCTCAGGGCCTCCACTCCCCAGCTGCCGGGGCTTGCCCTCCCCAGCTGCTGGGGCGTGCTTGACTCCCACCCCCCCAAAAAAAACCCAAAAGGATTTGCTTACCAGGGATGGCAGCAGCAGCTGCTCCGTCCAGCG
>QEPC01001994.1:580624-592040 GCA_003113815.1 Sphenodon punctatus | reverse complement strand
GGCTGCGTCGCCCTGAGAGCCCCGTCGGGAGGGGCCAGGAAGTGCGAGCAGGAAAAGAGCGTGCTGGACGGAGCAGCTGCTGCTGCCATCCCTGGTAAGCAAATTAAAGGGCCCTGGCTGCTGGGGAGGCTGGGGAGGGGAAGCCCCGACGGTTTGTTCATTCCCCTTTCCCCGTAGAATCTCCTGCCCCGCGTCCCCGCAGCGCAGGCTGGAAATTCTGCGCTGGGGGAAGCGGGGCAGGAGATTCCGTGGGGGGAGGGGAATTCCGCGGGAAATCTGCGATTCGCAGACCCGCGGATCCCTCGGGGCCCTGACCATGGCTGGCTGTGCTTCCATGGGGCTCCAATTCCAGACCCCCCATAGCTGGACCTTCCACAAGACCATGTCCCTGTGTGACCTGTGGCATACCCTGGCCATGCAGTTGCTCCTGGGCTGCTCGGACAGCCAGTCGGGTGCTTATGTGAGCCTGAGCTCTGGCCTTTGTTACTTCAGCTATGAGGCGAGCGCCCGTGATTGCTGGCTGCATGCTGAGATGCTGGGGCTGGTTCCCTTCCTGGATGGGCGCATCCCAGAGAGGAGGTGCTTGCATGTGGCCTGGTCCACAACTGAGACAGTGTCTGCCCTGTCTGTGTGCAGCCTGGCCACCTACACGATCTGCCTTGCGGAGGGGTGTCCTGCCATGGCCGTGTCGTACTTTGGCTGTGTCCATGGGACCTGTGGGTACCAGCACTCTTGTGGGGTGGTGTATCACCGGCTATTGGAACTGGGTCAGCTTCCGTGGCCCCCTGCTGCTGACTTATGCGTGTCTGAGCCTACCGAGGTGGAGCTGTCGGCGCTGTGTGGTGTGTGGTCCCATTCGGATGTGCAGCTGGGCTTGTCCATGCAGGATCCTTTCAAGGCTTGCTACCTGATCGTCCACCACATGTCCTTGTTGGGGTACCACCGGGGCATGATCCATTGGCCCCACCTCGTTCACCAGGTGGGGCACCTGGCCCCTGGCCCCTTTTTGGCCCCTAGATGCTGGCTGTGAGTCCCCCTGTGCCCCCTGGCCCCCGGCCTCATGCCCCCATATGGGCTCCCACCCCTGCCCTGGGGCCATGTTCCTCTTCCTGCACCCTCCCTGATGTCCCTGCCATGCTGCCTGCATCCTAGGGTGCTGCTGCCCCTGCCCATGGCTCCAGGCCCCCTCTGGCCTCCCTCCCTGCCTGCCTCTGCACCCCTCCGTGGCTGCCCTCTCTGGCACCTGGTCAGGCTCTCTGCTCGGCCTCTCCAGCCCCCCTGGGTCCAGCTGACTGTCCTCGCCCACCTGCGCTCCCTCTGGTGCCCCCTCTTGGGTGCCTGTGTGACTGCGGGGGCCGGGCCGCCTGGACTTCCCCTACCGCCTTCCTCCCGGGGGGGTGGGGTGTTTGTTACTTTGGACCTGCTGCACTGCACCGGCTTTCCTGCCTGCCCTCTATCGCCCCCTCGCCGTCGTGAGGGGTTCGTGTGTGCCCCCTGGACAGTTCCTGGACCACTCCATGTTCCGTGTGGCCTCTCACTGTGCCCTTGCCCCGAGCTCCTGTGGCCCCCCATTCCGGGAATGGCAGTGTTGCTGTGGGGGTGCCCTTGTGGACTGTTCTGCTGTGGGGGTTCAGGTTGCCATTGCCTGTGTCCTGGCTGGCCAGTTTCCCACCTCATCCCTGTCCCCCCACCGCCCTGTGCCCGGTGTGCCCTGTATGTTGCCCAGCTGCCTGTGTCCCCCTTCCCTTCCTTTCCCGTGTGGGTGGATGTGTGTGCCTGGGAGTGTGTCCGTGCCATGTGTTCTGCTGTGCCCTCATTGTCTGTGTGTCTGTTGTGTGTGGTCCCTCGGCGGCTCTTCTCCCTCTCCCCCCTCCCTTCCCGTTTCCCTTGTGTGGGCGTTCCCTTTTGTCCCCTGTGGCTTTGTTTGCCCTCAGACAGCCATGTATGTGTCCCACCCCTGCCTGGTGCCTTGTGGGTGTTCTGACCACGGCCGGGGATCGGTGTCATGTCTGTTGTGCCACCCCGGTCTGTGATCTGTTGGCCCGATTCCCTGCCATGGTCCCTCTCCCGTCACGTCCCTTTGGGGCTTTTTTTGACCACGTGGGGTGGTTCTTTGGTTTGCCCCTGCTGGGAATCCACTGTGGTGAATCGGGTGCCCGGAACATCTGAAATCACCCAGAGAGAACATGGGTGGGGGGAACACAACAGACATGCAGTGGAGATGTGGACCGCATTTCGAGCCCAGAATGCACCGTGGCTGGTGTCAATTCCTTCCACTGTGGCTGTGGGTTTCTGTTCAGAAGTTACTTTTCATTCACCCCTGCCGTGGTGACCATTCACCATACTTCTGGACCTCCTCCCACCCCGACCTCACAAAGCACGGTTAGCTTCACCCCGGGCCGCGTTTGACTGTGGTGAACATCTGGATGCGAGCAAACAGACATGCACAGTGCTTTCACACACCCCCCCCCCCGCGTTTGACTGAAGTTGGCTGTGGTGGACATTCACCACTTCACTTCTGAAATCACCCTATGTGAGGAAGACTTTAAACTAGATTTGAAGAGGGATGGGGACAATGGTGAACAGAACTGCAAACATACTGGTATAATGAATGTTGACTTAAATGATCATTTGGAAAGCAAGATGGCTCTTGATCAAAATAAAAATTGTAATCTAATTTGGACATTGCAGATGAGTGGTAGGAAATATTTTGGATGTCTCTACTGATGCAAGTAGCCTGGGTAACAATCCAGAAGAACTTGAATTGTTGGCAGAGGAGATAAAACCTGATATTATAGGGATAACTGAAACTTGGTGGAATAGCAGTCGTGGCTGGAATACAAGAATTGTAGGATATGTATTATTTAGGAAAGATAGGAATAATGGTAAAGGAGAGGGGTAGCATTATACATTAATAACATGGCTGACAGTGAAGAAATAAGGAATTATGATATGGTGAAAACAGAATTGGTTTGGGCAAAGATCATCTTAGGTAAGGCTGGTAAGAGGGAATTTTCTTACCTAAGATGATCTTTGCCCAAACCAATTCTATAGCATTAGGGCTTTGCTATAGACCTCCAGATTTAGATTTGAACATAAAAACATACTTATCTAATGTTCTTAAAGAAAGAAATACTACTGTGAACTGTGTGATTATGGGGGATTTTAATTTTCCAACTATCGATTGGAGAATTAATGCTAGTAATAATAGTAGGGCTAAATTACTCCTGGATGTGATAAATGACAAATTTCTTCATCAAACTGTTACTCAACGAACCAGAAGGGATGCTATTTTAGATATGATTTTAGTAAATGTGAAGATTTTATTGAGAACTTAGTTATTGGGGATAATCTTGGATTTGGTGATCACAAATTAATTCAGTTTAATTTAGTTGGAAGGATACTTAAAACAATAACTAAGGTTTTTGATTTTTAAAAGTCATATTTAGGGAAATTAAGGAAACTAATATATGATGTTAATTGGACTGAGGAAATTCTGAACCATAATGTACACGATGGCTGGAATTTCTTCAAGTCCAAGGTTCAGAGCATTTCTCAATTTGCGTATCTAGAAGGGAGAAATGTGTTGTAGGAAGGCGTTTTAGACCCCATTGGTTGAATAACCGTATCAGACAGGATAATAATAATAAGCAGAGAGTTTACAGGGAATGAAAAAATTGGTAGATTAGTAAAGATAAGAAAACTACCTCCATGAGATTAGAAAATATTAGATTAAAGTACAACTTGTCAAACGTCAATCTGAGCTAGATCTTTCCCAGAAAATTAAATATTAAATAGCAAGAGCTATAATATTTAATAAATCCATTAATTTAGGGGTAGAAATAGTGATTGGAAAATAGAAAATGTTGTACCTATCTTCAAGAAAGGGAGGAGAAATGACCTGGGTATCTGGGTAAATGACCTGTTAGCCTAACCTCAGCCGTGGTATGAAAGATACTCGAACAAACTAAAAGAGAGAATTACATGGTAGTAAATGGAAAACAACAAAACATGATGAAATGCAGCATGGGGTCACAAACGGTAGATCATACCACACCAATCTGATATTCTTTTTGAAAAATAACTGGCTTTTTGGATAGAGGGAATGCAGTAGATTAAGTGTATTTGGATTTTAATAAGGCATTTGATACTGTCACATGGTTAGTTACTGCTTTGGCTGAAAAAGATGGTAATTAACAGGGCGGTATTAGGTGCGGTATTGCCAGTCAGGATAGGGCAGTATTGTTGCCTCTGTATAAAGATCTGGTAAGACCACATCTGGAATACTGTGCTCAGTTCTGGTCACCAATGTTCAAGAAGGATGAGCTTAATAGGAACAAGTGCAACAAAGAGCTACCAAGATAAATCAGAGCAATGAAGGACTTACCTTATGAGATAAGGCTAAAAGAGATTGACTTATTCAGCCTATCAAAAAGAAGGCTGAGGGGAGATATGATTACATTGTACAAAATTATATTGGGGGAGTTAACACCATAGAAGGGGAGGATTTTTTCAAACTAAAGGTGAGTGTGGATACAAGAACTAATGGATGCAAGCTTGTTATAAATAAATTTGTTTTTTAGAACAATGAGGTGTTTTTTATTTGATGCTACAGGAAGAATTCCACTCACACCCTATGAATACATATTGGCTCTTTCTTTCTTTCTTTCTTTCTTTCTTTCTTTCTTTCTTAAGCATCAAAGTTGAGTAATTTTAGTCGTGCCGGCCTCCCTTCTTGAGATGGGAGGTCAATTCTTCATCCCGCTCCAGAATCAGGCCGGACGGTCAACAGACGTGCCAGCCTGATTCCGCTTGGGGATTGGGGAGGAGGTGGGGCTGTGCGGCGCAACGTGTGGCCACACAGCCCAGCCCCCCCTTGCTCCCCCAGCCGCCCACCCTCCTGGAGACAGGCGGGCGCAGCGGCCTATCTGGCTGCTGTGCCCGATCCCGGCTCGTGGCCGGGACCACGTTCCAGCCTCGATGGCGGTAACAGACGTTACCGGCCGCCGATTCCGGACCATGGTCCAGGTAACCACCATTCTGGAGGTGAAGCTGGCCTCCCCTCTGGAATGGTGGTTACTTGGATTCCTGCCAGGTGTTCACTGTGGTGAGCATCTGGCGGGAACCCCTTCAGACATTACGGGATCTCCCCCACCACAGGTGGTTCACTGTGGTAAAAGGGAGGTCCACAACGTCGGAAATTACCCGTTGTCTGCAGCTGAAAGTAGAACTGTGGGGACATTCTTAAGTCAGGCTACTATAACTGTATATCAAGTGCCTGACTGGTGGGGCCTGTATGCATGTTCAAGGTCTGACCACCATATTTGGGGTCGAGAAGGAAATTTCCCTCTGGGGAGACTGGCAGTTGACTCTGAGGGTATTTTTGCCTTCCCTGCATGGGTGTGACTTGCCTGTTTGGGGCATCAGGGCCTTTTCTTTCTTTTTTTCAAAATTGTTCTTTTCTTTTGGGAATCAGTGTGCTCTGCTTGGTCCCAGTCTCTACTTGTAGCTATTTGTGGGGGCTTTCTGTGCGGATGGTTGAGGTGTGGAAGGTCTTGCAGTGGTGCAGGGGGCTGGACTAGATGACACTTGAGGTCCCTTCCATCTCTGCGACTCTGTGGAACCACCACCATTTTGGTGGAGTGAGGAGAGAGAGCTTGGGTGGGTGTGTGTGTCAAAAGTGAGGTGCTGTGCCTCTTCATTCTGGGACTGTTTTCACCCCACTGGACATATAATTCAGAAGAGGCTGGATAAGAGGCAGCCCAACATATTAAAAAATGGTAGAGAAAAAACAACCTTTGAGTGATATGCTGGAGAGGTGGGGGTAGAAATGGTAAGCACACAATGCTATGGCTCTATTCATTCATATGTGGTTACCTATAATTCTGTTCATGGCACCCAGTTTGTAAGCAGTTGTGTTTGACTACAAGCCTAAATTCATCTAGACAGCTAAGGTGAAGAATCTCTGAACTGTGTTGCTGCTGCTGGTGGCATTGTCAACAGACACATGCACAATATGCCACGCGGATTTGGCAGCATGGGGTTAAACTCTTTCTCTGAAGTATGGCTCCGACAGGTTTCTAAAAAAATCCAGTTAAACCTGTCAAGTCCAAACTAGAATTGTGTCATGGGGGGCGGGGGAGGGGTCAGGGCACAAGGATGCTAAAGGGAAAGGTTAGATCCAGGAGAGGACAGACCTGGAACCTAAAGAGGGGTAGCAACAAGGTAAGGGGAGACCTCTCAGCCATCCTTCAGTCTGAGGGAGAAATAAGCTCATCACAGAGAATCGGCCTTGCAAGCCTCAGAGACCATACAGCTCATCACTGAGATCCAGGAAAGAACAGGGAACAAGGATTAAGGGCATATTAGTCTGCTGACACCAGTTTTGGTGGTGTAGAGAGTGATTTCATGGCCTCAATGGCAACCATGGGCCTGTCCCAAATTTTCAACGGCCCATCGCATGATGTGCGGGCATACCCTGGACCTGATTTTTTGCACTAGCCTTGAGGCGGGGGATTTGTTGATGGGGGACGTGTCAGTAGAACCCTTGTCATGGATGGATCATTAACTCCTGTGAGCATTTCTCCTAGCGCATGTCTTCCCCCAGGGGGGTGGGGTGTAGAACTGATTCAGATAGTTTGCCACCCGAGACTAATGGAACCTGAGTAGTTCCAAAAAGTTCTTGAGGAGTTACCCTCTGATATTGGCAACCACCCACTCAATGACCTCATGGCTTTATGGAATACCTGGCTGTTGGACGCCATCAACCGGACAGCTCCAAGGCATCCTTCGGTGACAGCTCCTCAGGCCTCCATGGTTTACAGATGGCCTGAGGTTGCTGAAGCGGGAAGGGTGGTGATTGGAGCAATGGTAGCACTATTTGCATGCTGAAGCTGGCAGATTGCAACATAGAGCCAGTTTATGTAGCTGTACAGGCAGCAAAAAAGGAGTTTTTTGCTGCCCGTATAGCCTCTGTAAAATCTCATCCAGTGAAACTTTTCCAGGTGGTGAGGGGGTTGGTTAGTCCTCCCTCCCTCCACCTGGAATTGGAGGTATCTCATGCCCGCTGTGACAACCTTGGTGATTATTTTGCAGAGAAAATTGCTCGGATTCACCACTACTTCGACGCTGCACTTATTGCGGTGGGTGAACCAGAGGTTGTGGGAGCCCCGCCTTGTCTGGTTTCGTGGGATCAATTTCAGTTGTTGTTGTCCACTGGGGCAGGGGATGTTCTTGGGGCTGTTAAGGCCACCTTTTGTGAACTTGACCCATGCCCATCCAGGCTGGTTAAGGCCAGTCGGGAGACGGTGGAGCCGTTGCTGGCGGAGCTGATCAGTGCCTCCCTTCAGGAGGGCAGAGTGCTGGGCTGCCTCAAAGAAGAAGTGATGCAGTCTCTGCTCAAAAAACTTGATATTGATTCCCTCACCAGTTATCGGCTGGTCTCTAACCTTCCCTTTTTAGGGAAGGTTATTGAGCAGATGCGTGGAAGAGGGGTTTCTGTCGGTAACAGCTGCCGCACTACGATGCGTGGAATAGGGTTTTTTGTCGGTAACAGCTGCCGCAGCAGTATACCGCTACAGCCCTAGTGGTAAAACGATGGAACCCTGTGAGCAGAATGACGGCCCCAGAACCCTGATGGTGGGTCCTGTGACTAGAGTGGTAGCTTCTAGATGAGGTGGATGGACAGCCCACCCCCCCATGCCTGTAATGTAGGCCCCAGAACCCTGATGGTGGGTCCTGGGGCTGGAGTGGCTGCTTCTTGATGCAGTGGAATGACAGCTCCCTGTGAGCGGAATGATGGCCCCAGAGCCCTGACAGTTGGTCCTGAGACTAGAGTGGCAGCTTCTAGATGATGTGGATGGACAGCCACCCGTACCTGTAACATAGGCCCCAGAATCCTGATGGTGGGTCCTGGGGCTGCAGTGGCTGGCTGCTTCTTGATATGGTGGAATGACAGCTCTCTGTGAGCGGAATGATGGACCCAGAACCCTGATAGTGGGTCCTGGGACTAGAGTGGCAGCTTCTGGATGACATGGATGGACAGCCTTCCCTGCCTGGAGCGTAGGCCCCAGAACCCTGATGGTGAGTCCTGGGGCTGGAGTGGCTGGCTGTTTCTTGATGCTGTGGAATGACAGCTCCCCATGAGTGGAATGACGGCCCCAGAACCATGAGGGTGGGTCCTGGGCCTGGAGTGGCTGGCTGCTTCTTCATGTGGTGGAATGACAGCTCCCTGTGAGCGGCATGATGGCCCCAAAACCCTAACGGTGGATCCTGGGACTAGAGTAGCAGCTTCTGGATGACGTGGCTGGACAGCCCTCCCTGCCTCTAACATAGGCCCCAGAACCCTGATGGTGGGTCCTGGGGCTGGAGTGGCTGCTTCTTGATGCAGTGGAATGACAGCTCCCTGTGAGCGGAATGATGGCCCCAGAGCCCTGACAGTTGGTCCTGAGACTAGAGTGGCAGCTTCTAGATGATGTGGATGGACAGCCACCCGTACCTGTAACATAGGCCCCAGAATCCTGATGGTGGGTCCTGGGGCTGCAGTGGCTGGCTGCTTCTTGATATGGTGGAATGACAGCTCTCTGTGAGCGGAATGATGGACCCAGAACCCTGATAGTGGGTCCTGGGACTAGAGTGGCAGCTTCTGGATGACATGGATGGACAGCCTTCCCTGCCTGGAGCGTAGGCCCCAGAACCCTGATGGTGAGTCCTGGGGCTGGAGTGGCTGGCTGTTTCTTGATGCTGTGGAATGACAGCTCCCCATGAGTGGAATGACGGCCCCAGAACCATGAGGGTGGGTCCTGGGCCTGGAGTGGCTGGCTGCTTCTTCATGTGGTGGAATGACAGCTCCCTGTGAGCGGCATGATGGCCCCAAAACCCTAACGGTGGATCCTGGGACTAGAGTAGCAGCTTCTGGATGACGTGGCTGGACAGCCCTCCCTGCCTCTAACATAGGCCCCAGAACCCTGATGGTGGGTCCTGGGGCTGCAGTAGCTGGCTATTTCTTGATGCAGAGGAATGACGGCTCCCTGTTAGCGGAATGACAGCCCCAGAACCCTGATGGTGGGTCCTGGGGCTGGAGTGGCTGGCTGATTCTTGATGTGGTGGAATGACAGCCCCCTGTGAGCGGCATGATGGCCGCAGAACCCTAATGGTGGGTCCTGGGACTAGAATGGCAACTTCTGTATGACATGGATAGACAGCCCTCCCTGCCTGTAATGGTGGGTGCTGGGGGGTGGAGTGGCTGCTTCTTGATGCAGTGGAATGAGAGCTCCCTGATGGTGGGTCCTGGGGCTGGAGTGGCTGGCTGCTTCTTGATGTGGTGGAATGACAGCCCCCTGTGAGCGGAATGATGGCCCCAGAACCCTGATGGTGGGACCTGGGACTAGACTGGCAGCTTCTGGATGATGTGGATGGACAGCCCTCCCTGCCTCAAATGTAGGCCCCAGAAACCTGATGGTGGATCCTGGGGCTGGAGTGGCTGGCTGATTCTTGATGCGGTGGAATGACAGCTCTCTGTGAGTGGAATGACAGCCCCAGAAACCTGATGGTGGGTCCTTGGGCTGCAGAGTCTGGCTGTTTTTTTTATGCGGTGGAATGACAGCTCCCTGTGAGTGGAATGATGGCCCCAGAACCTAGATGGTGGGTCGGGGGTCTGGAGTGGCTGACTGTTTCTTGATGTGGTGGAATGACGGTTCCCTGTGAGTGGAATGATGGCCCAGAACCCTGATGGTGGGTCCTGGGGTTGAAGTGACTGCTTCTTGATGCTGGCTATAACACCTAAATCTATCTAATCTAATCTGAATAAATGAAACTGTGGAGGTAAATGTGTGGAAATGGGTGAAATAGGAGTAGGATGGCATTGTATTGGTAGGAACACAAATTGATGGGGGAAAGAGAGTTCTGATAATGCCTGCTGACTGGATCAGTCGCTAGCTCAGAATGAATTGGAAGGGGGGAGGGTAATTGCTTATGTTACGTTACTTGCATCGGCAGAGCAGCGGCAGAGGCCCGACCAGGTCTTGGTGGCTGGCACCCCTACTTGGCCAGGCATTGCAGACTTGCATTCTAGTCGCCAGATCTGAACAAGCTGTTCTGCCAATTGGTCAAGCCTTGCCTGCTGGTGAATCACGTGGCCACCCGGTAGCAGACATTGGATTGCCAGAGCACAGTACCCATGGAACAGCAGAGGCAGCATTGGCAGCAGCAGCAGACATTGGATTGCCGGGGAACAGAACCCATGGCACAGACAGCAGAGACAGCATTGGCAGCAGCGGCAGACACTGGTTTTCCCAGATACAGAACCCATGGCAAAGACAGCAGAGGCAGCATTGGCAACAGCAGCAGACATTGGATTGTCCGGTAGCAGAACCCGTGGCACAGACAGCAGATGCAGAAGTGGCAGTGGTGGCAGCAGTGGCAGACATTGGATTGCCATTGGATTGCCGGTCACAGATCCCATGGCACAGACAGCAGAGGCAGACATTGGATTGCCCGGGCACAGTACCCCTGGCACAGACAGCAGAGGCAGAATTGGCAGCAGCGGCAATCATTGGATTGCCTCTGCACAAAACCCATAGCACAGACTACAGAGGCAGCATGGGCAGCAGCAGGTATTGGAGTGCCAGAGCACAGTACCCGTGGCACAGAAGAGGTGGCATCAGTATCAGCAGCATAGATTGGATGGCCAGGGCACAGAGCCTGTGGCACTGCAGAGGTGGATTCAGCAGCAGCAGCAGACATTGGATTGCCAGGGCACAGAACCCATTGAACAGTAGTAGATGGCAGCAGCAGGATTGTCTGGGCACATTTGGATTTGCCAGGGCAGAGCACCTATGGACCAGCAGACAGCAGCAGCGGGATTACCAGGTCAGTGGGGCACAACACCCAGGGTTTCCAGGGCAGGCAGACAGGCTCCTTGACATGAGAGGCAGGCAGGCTGGGGCATGGCTTCAGCTTTGCCAACAGGGTGGGCAGACAGGCACTTTGGCATGAGCAGAAGGCAAACTAAGGCAGGGTTTGATCTTGGCAACCTGGGCAGGGGGGGGGTAGACAGGCAGCGTGACATGAGAAGGCAGAATGAGGCAGGCTTTGATCTTGGCAACCTGGGCAGGCAGGCAGACAGGCAACATGGCATGAGAGGCAGTAGAAAAGGCAGGCTGGGACCTTGGAAGGACACTCGGATAGGCTGGCAAAGACTGTGCAGCATGAGAGAGAGAGAGATCCAGTCAGATAGGCGAGCCGAGATAGTCTAGCGAGATGCCAGCTGGCAGGCTTACAGCTTCTGAGTGCCACCCTGCATCATGAGGTTAGTCAGGTAGGCCGTCCGAGACCATTTAGTCACAGAGAGAGAGAGAGAGAGAGAGAGAGGCAGGGCGGGCTCCGGGTATTGGGAGGGAGGGACAGCACCTCAGCA
>QEPC01001994.1:534462-554402 GCA_003113815.1 Sphenodon punctatus | reverse complement strand
TCCCCCAGCTCCTGTCTCTCAGATTGTAAGCCCTAGGGGCAGGGACCATGTCTATTTTATTACTTTGTAAAGTGCCAGGTACACTGCTGGCGCTATATAAATGTTTGTTAATAATAATAATAATAATAATAATACCCAACTTAGTTTTAATTAAACATTTGTATACAACTCTACCCAGCTTCCCTGTGCTCTGGAAGGGCAGTGGAGACTCGTGGGTAAGAGGGACGGTTGTGAGCCATTAGTCAACTGTCCCATTCTCCCCAACTGAAATGAAAGGGTAGAGTGAAAGGAGGGGGTGAGGGGCCTGCTCACGCCCTCCGGTCCCCCAACTTGCAAAGAGGAAGAGGATTGTGGATGAAAGACAAAGGCAAAGTGAAGCTGCATGGAGCCTAAGTTGTAAGTGAGCACAATATGTGAGACTGTACAATGTCTTTATTGCTAGCATGGCACAGATGTTAAGACAGAAGCTTTAACTTGTAATTTCCATGCTTTTTAGTTCATGATTAAATTAGCAAGAGCCTTAATTCGTCTTGTAAACCAGAGGCTTTTTGACTATGGAATATCCAAGTTTTTTGTTAAATACAATGCAATGGAGAAAATTGTCCTGCTAGTGCAGTAGAATGGTGAGCAGCATAACCACTATGGGAGCAGGGTTTAGGGGAGGCTAAGACTGAAGAGCTGCTCAGTTTAGAAAGTTGTTACTTCCTTGAAATAGCAAGCAAGGTGAAGCTGGATTTTTACTGGTAGCTCCCTGCTTTACTCATAATTCAACAACTTTGATTCGGTTTAAACATTGCAAACTTCCAAAAATTGCTCTCCATGATCTTTCTAGCTCATGGCTTGTACAGGAGTCTTCCACTCTACTCCCCTCTGTCAGAGCTCTTATCCTTGTGAAACACTGGCCATTCTGCTTTCTATAAGGACCTCCCATTGTACAGTAACCCCTGTCTTGTTTACTCCTTGTCCAGGGCTCCCTGACTCTGCTGTGTCCATATACAGGACTCTCCACCTGGCATAATGCTGCCCATCCTGTAGCTCTCCCCCTGTACAAAGCTACCTCACTCAGTTGTCCTCTGTCCAGCACTCTCTCCCAACACAATTATGGCCATTATTTTTCAGCTCTCTGTCTCTACAATACTCCCCAACTTTACTCCCCTTTGGACAGGGCTCCATTTCATGCACAATGCTTCCCACTCTGCAGACCTCACACTGTACTGGGTTCCATATTCTGTATCCTCAATAAAGCTGCTCCATGTAAAGGGCTCCCCCTATGTATGGCTTCCACTATGAAAGCTATTTACAGAGGTTCTGCCCCTACTCTCTCCCCTTACTGTCTCCCCTTTGTGTATGTTCCCTCTCTCCCTAATCCCCCATAGGATTTCTCTCCCTGGGCTGATGCTCACTCTTAGAGTCTTCCCAAGAGGACTACACTTGCCACTCTGTCCAACAGGGCTGCTCTGCACAGGACCCCTTCATCTCCCTGCCCCCATCCTGAAGAATGCCCACTGTATCAGCCCAGAGCATGCACTTACCCCTCATTCCTTAGTGGGGTTGGGAAAGTCAGAGGGAGAAGCACTGAAAGAAGATCGATTCCATCCTGCCTGTATCCTCTTGTTCCTGTCTCCGGGATAAACCTCTGCCCTCTTCCTGCACCTGGGACCATCCCCGAAAAACTCCAGCACTCCAGCCCCAACCATGCTCCTCCAATGGAGCACTCCATTGGAGCCACAGACCAGACACCCCACATTTTTTGAGGCAGAAGGGCTTTCACTTAAATCCATGTGCTCTGTGTTTCCGGGCAGGTTTAGGGGGCAAGATCAGCCACGCCAGACATCACTGTGGAATTAGCTAGCTCTGTTGTTTAGCCATCCCAGAGTCCCTGGCCCCCAAGTTGTGAGGCCCCTGGCCTCCTGCTGTGTAGGATCAGATCAGAATGACCTTCAGCTCTCTCCCTTCCATAGGCCTTGATCTCCTCCTCTCCCCACCAGATCAGCTCTACACATGGCTGACCGACTGGCACTCACACTGCCCCCTGGGAGGTGCAGTTCCCTCTCTTTCTCCAGGACTAGGCTTTAGAAAGCAGTCCCTGCTGGGAGTTGTAGTCCCCAATATTCATTCAAGACTGTTTGCTTTTAAACAGTGTCTGCATTACAAACAGAATGTTCACAAGCACTCCACACTCAGGATGTTCTCCATAGGCTAACATTGAATTTTCAAGATGTCATAACTTAAAAACTACTAACCGGATTTACAAAAAGTAAGGCAGAAGACACCCCCTGACAGCCTCCTTGAATTTTTTAAAAGGCTTACACCTTATCCCAACCAACACAGAACCCCTTTACCCTTCTGAGATCGAGACGGTTTAACTTTTGAAAAAACAGGCTTCAAAGTGTAGTTTGCAAACTGTGATATCTTCGCTGTTATTCAACCGCTTTTTCTGAAATTTGGGCAGATTGAAATGATTACTCACATGGTCCTTGACCACAATTTTCATGATCCTAACTTTAATCCTGCCAATTTCATAGCAAATAGAATGTTGGTGTTTTAGAATGTAGAGTGTAACACACCTTAACAATTAGAGTGCTCTTGTGCTCTATTAATATATATTAAAATTTTTGCAACAATATGTACACATAAGGAAGGGGGTAAACACTCCTTGTTGTAGCCAGATAATTATTCTTTGTTGACTTCATTCTGTCGAGTAGAGAATGCAACTATTGTCCCCCACTCCACCCCAATTATGGTTTGTTTACATTTTCCTTTCTACTGTCAGACTATATAGGTTCCTCTTCTTAGACTGAGTAATGTAGAATAATTATCTGGCTACAAAAAGGAGTGTTTCCCCCCTTTCGTATGTGTTCGTATTGTTGCAAAAATTTTAATCACTACTTACCTTTGTGCTATCTACCCCTCTAGCAGGCAATAGATCATTCATTTACAGCTTTTTTTGCACTTTTCTGAAGAGACCAATGCCGGGCTTGATGGCCTGTTGGTCTGACCCAGTAGGGTACTTGTCATGTTCTCACTAACTGTGGTTAGAATCAGCTTGTGGGATTAAAAGTTATTAAGGAGGGAATGCGAAAGCACACTGTTGGTGTTTTCAGACGTGACGAGATCACAGTGAACCATGCTGAATACCTACATGTGGTCACTGTGCCCTGCACGTCTGTTCGGCGGCCGCCAGATGTTCGCCACGCTGAACACCTACATGTGGTCACTGTGCCCTGCACGTCTGTTCGGCGGCCGCCAGATGTTNTTAAACATTGCAAACTTCCAAAAATTGCTCTCCATGATCTTTCTAGCTCATGGCTTGTACAGGAGTCTTCCACTCTACTCCCCTCTGTCAGAGCTCTTATCCTTGTGAAACACTGGCCATTCTGCTTTCTATAAGGACCTCCCATTGTACAGTAACCCCTGTCTTGTTTACTCCTTGTCCAGGGCTCCCTGACTCTGCTGTGTCCATATACAGGACTCTCCACCTGGCATAATGCTGCCCATCCTGTAGCTCTCCCCCTGTACAAAGCTACCTCACTCAGTTGTCCTCTGTCCAGCACTCTCTCCCAACACAATTATGGCCATTATTTTTCAGCTCTCTGTCTCTACAATACTCCCCAACTTTACTCCCCTTTGGACAGGGCTCCATTTCATGCACAATGCTTCCCACTCTGCAGACCTCACACTGTACTGGGTTCCATATTCTGTATCCTCAATAAAGCTGCTCCATGTAAAGGGCTCCCCCTATGTATGGCTTCCACTATGAAAGCTATTTACAGAGGTTCTGCCCCTACTCTCTCCCCTTACTGTCTCCCCTTTGTGTATGTTCCCTCTCTCCCTAATCCCCCATAGGATTTCTCTCCCTGGGCTGATGCTCACTCTTAGAGTCTTCCCAAGAGGACTACACTTGCCACTCTGTCCAACAGGGCTGCTCTGCACAGGACCCCTTCATCTCCCTGCCCCCATCCTGAAGAATGCCCACTGTATCAGCCCAGAGCATGCACTTACCCCTCATTCCTTAGTGGGGTTGGGAAAGTCAGAGGGAGAAGCACTGAAAGAAGATCGATTCCATCCTGCCTGTATCCTCTTGTTCCTGTCTCCGGGATAAACCTCTGCCCTCTTCCTGCACCTGGGACCATCCCCGAAAAACTCCAGCACTCCAGCCCCAACCATGCTCCTCCAATGGAGCACTCCATTGGAGCCACAGACCAGACACCCCACATTTTTTGAGGCAGAAGGGCTTTCACTTAAATCCATGTGCTCTGTGTTTCCGGGCAGGTTTAGGGGGCAAGATCAGCCACGCCAGACATCACTGTGGAATTAGCTAGCTCTGTTGTTTAGCCATCCCAGAGTCCCTGGCCCCCAAGTTGTGAGGCCCCTGGCCTCCTGCTGTGTAGGATCAGATCAGAATGACCTTCAGCTCTCTCCCTTCCATAGGCCTTGATCTCCTCCTCTCCCCACCAGATCAGCTCTACACATGGCTGACCGACTGGCACTCACACTGCCCCCTGGGAGGTGCAGTTCCCTCTCTTTCTCCAGGACTAGGCTTTAGAAAGCAGTCCCTGCTGGGAGTTGTAGTCCCCAATATTCATTCAAGACTGTTTGCTTTTAAACAGTGTCTGCATTACAAACAGAATGTTCACAAGCACTCCACACTCAGGATGTTCTCCATAGGCTAACATTGAATTTTCAAGATGTCATAACTTAAAAACTACTAACCGGATTTACAAAAAGTAAGGCAGAAGACACCCCCTGACAGCCTCCTTGAATTTTCTAAAAGGCTTACACCTTATCCCAACCAACACAGAACCCCTTTACCCTTCTGAGATCGAGACGGTTTAACTTTTGAAAAAACAGGCTTCAAAGTGTAGTTTGCAAACTGTGATATCTTCGCTGTTATTCAACCGCTTTTTCTGAAATTTGGGCAGATTGAAATGATTACTCACATGGTCCTTGACCACAAATTTCATGATCCTAACTTTAATCCTGCCAATTTCATAGCAAATAGAATGTTGGTGTTTTAGAATGTAGAGTGTAACACACCTTAACAATTAGAGTGCTCTTGTGCTCTATTAATATATATTAAAATTTTTGCAACAATATGTACACATAAGGAAGGGGGTAAACACTCCTTGTTGTAGCCAGATAATTATTCTTTGTTGACTTCATTCTGTCGAGTAGAGAATGCAACTATTGTCCCCCACTCCACCCCAATTATGGTTTGTTTACATTTTCCTTTCTACTGTCAGACTATATAGGTTCCTCTTCTTAGACTGAGTAATGTAGAATAATTATCTGGCTACAAAAAGGAGTGTTTCCCCCCTTACGTATGTGTTCGTATTGTTGCAAAAAATTTAATCACTACTTACCTTTGTGCTATCTACCCCTCTAGCAGGCAATAGATCATTCATTTACAGCTTTTTTTGCACTTTTCTGAAGAGACCAATGCCGGGCTTGATGGCCTGTTGGTCTGACCCAGTAGGGTACTTGTCATGTTCTCACTAACTGTGGTTAGAATCAGCTTGTGGGATTAAAAGTTATTAAGGAGGGAATGCGAAAGCACACTGTTGGTGTTTTCAGACGTGACGAGATCACAGTGAACCATGCTGAATACCTACATGTGGTCACTGTGCCCTGCACGTCTGTTCGGCGGCCGCCAGATGTTCGTCACACTGAATACCCACATGGGGTCAATTTCAACCACACTTCCCGGGCTACCGGTGCGAAAATTGGCTGAAGCGTGGTGAAAGTGATTCCAGGCGGACATTAAAAAAAAGTAATGTCTGGTCGGCTATCATGGCCCGGAATCCCCGGTGGGATTCCGGGCCGTGGTGAACTCGGCCAGATGCTGCGGCAGCATTGGCCTCGCCGCCCGCTCATCTCCCCAGAGGGCGGGTGGCGAGGCAGCGCAGAGGGGGTGGGGCCGTGGGGCCGTGCGGCCGCACGTTGCACTGTGCGGTTCCTCTCCCTCCCTGATTCTCTGCTGGGATCCCCGGCACGTCTGTTTGCCGTGCCTGGGTGATCCTGTTGGGGAATCTCTAGGTTGTTTTCGGGACGGGGTGAAGCCTCCCTGTCACGTCTGAAAACACCCATAGTTTGAAAACAAACATGATGCTAACCACCCTTTAACCACCCTTGGTGGTCATTTATGATGTTTCAGGGCTGCATAAGGCACCAACACAGCCCTGCAACATGCATAAATAACCACCAAGGGTGGTTAAAAGGTGGTTAGTGTCATGTCTGCTTTCACCCATAGGGTGATTGCTTAAGTCAGGGGTGGCCAAAACATCTATGATGACATCAGTTGACAACAACATACTTTCTACTAGACCATAAGGGCCATCCCTTGAATATCTCTGCAGGGAGGATGTGGGACCAGCACCATGGGAAGAATTATTTGGGGAGAAGGGGGAAGGATCTCTCTGAGAGTCTCAGCCTGGAGGAGTGATAAGGCAGGAGGAGTCCCAATGGGGGCCCCAGTAAAATACCTTTACATCTGGAAAGGCAGATCATGTACACCATGCATTTGGCCACATCAGCTTAAGCTGTTGACTGGAACCCCACTCCCTCAAACTCCCCATCCTGATATCTGTGATGTCCCCATCCCCAAGTCACACACACACACACACACACACACACACATCTAGCAGTAAATTTCGTTTAGAAAAATAAAATATTCCACTTAAGAATGTAATGAATCCCACATTCAAACGGATGTTTGCCTCCTTCCCCTTGCTCACTCCCTCCCTGCCTTCTTTCCCACCTCTGGCTCACCTTACTCTGGAGATAATGCCAAAATAGCCACTGGCAAAGCGGCTCTTCTGCAACAAGGATTGTATTGGACAAGATGTAAAGGTAGACATATATGTAGTAGGTTCTAGGGGTGTGCATTTTAAAAATATTTTTATAGCAACAAATGAAATGCCCATTTTTGCTTATGTTATTAAAAACATAAAATATAAAAAATAACATTTATGTTATTAAAAACATTTGATAAGATTAAAAACAAAACAAAAAATCATTTTCTGGTTTTTTTAATTCTTTTCTGGGCAGTCTGGCATATGGCTCTGGCTGCAAACAACAGGTGAAAAGGGAGAGGGGAGAGTGAGAGTCCAAAATGGCCACCCAAGATGGATATGTCCTCTGGCCAATTGGCAGTGACCCTCGCAATAGACATAAGAGATTGGTCTGTCTTTGCACATGCTTGCAACTCGCTTGTACCAATCAGGGGCGCTTGGCACGGGCATAGGAAGCTTATAGAAGGTGGAGGCAGACCAAGCTCTGCACCTGCAGCTAGCTAGTTTTGATCTGGGCACAACCAGTGTTTCACAGGCTTGGCTTTTGTGCTTTTGTGTGTGAGCTGTTCAGTGTGTCTTCTGCTACTTTTCAGCCACATTCTTTGGTACAAAAATAGACCTCTCCCTCTTCCAATTTTCATACCCCCAGTCCTTTCCAATTATTCATTCCTAACCCTGTGTGTTCCTGCAAGCTGACAATGCCCTGTCACAACATAGGGTGCATGCAATGACAAACAAAACCTGTACCACTGCCCGCCTTCCCGTCCACTGCTCCTTTGCTCTGCCAGGCTGCTGCTGCTGCTGCCCAAAGGTCTCTCTCTTTATCACATCCGCTGCCCCCCTGGAGCAATTGCTGCTGCAAGCTGATGACACCCTACCACTCCATTCTATGATGATGGTCTCTCTCCCTCATGTCTCCTGCCCCTCTGGCATGCTCTCAGGAACTCTTGAGGCCATGACATGCTAGCTAGTTGGGAGAGTAAGTCTCCTCCTTGCCTTTACCAGTCCCTGTTGTTTCAGCAGCCAGTACCCATTTCCTGCCAGTGTCTACTCTGTCCTGTCCAACTGCTGTGTGCCAACCTCTGTGGAAGCTCTTCAGCTGAGGCCTGAAAACGTGGGATAGAAATGACAGAGAAGAGCTGAGTTGTTACAATGCTCCATGTACTCATTACAACTGTTTGCAATAGATGAAGATTGCCCTTCACACATATATGCAAGCTTGTTTTTCACGTTCTGTAAGAGTTTGTTTTTACTAGCCTTGAAGATATTCTTCTCTAATATAAACTGTCTGTGTAGCAGTCCTGTGTCTAACAGTGCTCCAAACTGGTTTTTTAACTGATAAGAAATGCATCTTTGCCTGTAACCTGAAAAGTCTATAAAAAGTGTTTTTGATTTTGGCTAAGGAGGAACTCTAGTTCTATAGGGCAAGCCCTGTGGACCTAGGACCCTCCTAACAGCTGTTAGATAAAGAAATAAAGTTTCTCTGATAGATTCCTTCCATACACAGAGTGTGTCCTGATTTCTTCAACACCTCCCACTGATATTTCTGTTTCCCAGCGGCTTTCTCTTCAACCTGAAGCCTTGCCATACTTGGACAGCCACCGTTTGTTTCTGTGTAAGTGCCTGACTGCTTCAGTGCCCAGTACCCACTGCATGCTGGTGTCTGCTCTGTCCTCTATCCAGCTGCTGCATGCCAATCTCTTGCTGATATTTCCCATTCTTGGCCAGTTTGGGGAAGGGACAATATCAGAGAGGCACTTTTGGAAGGTGTGGATACAAACAAGTTTTGTTTTATGTTATTGGATTTTTATGGTTTTCATTTTTAATAACAAAAATGAAAATTGTACACACCCCTAGTAGGTTCTTGGTTATTATTTTCCTGAACACTCCTACCCATCTTGGGATACATTCCACACCCCTCAGCTTGAGAATGACCTGTGTAAGCCTCATTTCCATAACTTCTAAACATACTGCTCTCAAATTTAAGTTATATGAATATGGCCATGGTGGTTATCAGAAATTCTGGTGCAGGCATCAACTAATTATTTAGGGAGGCACTTCTTTGGGTGCATCTTGACAGTCCCTGGACAGTCCCTTAGCCTTGCCATTTTGGGCAGAACCCCACCTCCCATGGCCATCAGAGTATTCTGATGCCATGATGCTCCAAAAATAGATGTGACCATGTCAGCAATGTCCATTTGCCCTGCCCAAGACTGGGACAAAATCTTGGTGTGTGTGTGTGTGTGTGTGTGAGAGAGAGAGAGAGAGAATGGGCGAAGAGACTCCTCCCTGCCTCATTCTCTTCCCAGCGACACCCATCACTATGACTCAAATTAGTTTTCTGAAGCAAAAGGCAGTTCAGTAGCTTTCTGAACACTTCAGTCCCCATTCTTCACCAACCCCAAGCTGCCTTTCCTCTCCTGGGCTTTGGAAACTGTGAAGCTATTAACTAGCCTACTGTAAAAAGACCTTCATTTGTATCTTTGGCTTTGTCATTGTGTGTCATGCATCCCATCCCTGTGATGAATACCTGCTCTGACATTCCTTCTCAGCAAATAGATTCTCTTACAAAGCAGCCCATCATTGATTTTGCAGTACGTTGAGTAAATCCCAAGCCTTGACGAAGGCCCCGCCGTTCTGCCTCTCTGCTTTGCTACCTGATTGGCATTCCGCGGTGCTAATCCCTACTCAAATCATTTCGTTATAGCACGCAGCACAAATATATTTTCAATGTTACACATGTACAACACTGCCAATTATTGGAACGCTTCCATAGGCAGAATAAATGCTTCAGTGGCTGCTTTTTAAGTAAAGTAACTCTCTGCATTCTGTGCTGTTCACTGTGTTTCATGACAAATTTTGGAAGCATGCCAGTATCGGGGTGAAGGAGAATGAGTCACACACTTCCAAGGCAAAAGGAACATTTGTGTCCTTTTTTATTACTTTTGATTAGACATGGTATATTGTGGGGTTTGACACATAATATTTAATAAAAACACAAAGTAGCAATTTTATCCAAATATGTGTGGTTACATTTCCCCAGTCTTCTATTACAACTGCTGCATGTTGATGCTGGTTCACAGTTCTTTTTTATTTATTTTTTTATTTTTTAACAGAAATTAGAAATTGCTAATATGTTCAATTGCTTTGTATTCTTTACAAGGTGAAGCTGAATTTGAGCAGCAGAGCTTTGGCCGATCATTTGTTCAACTTTGAAATAGACTTTACAGCAACAACATTTTCTCAACATGAGCAGTACAATTCTCTAAGTAAATAGTGCTGATAATACTCACTTCAATGAGACTAACATCTGCACTATGGGTGCAACCCTCCACTTATTCAAGTCAAGGACCAAACTCCATTCACCTTATTTATTTAATTTATTTATTTTATTATATTTATATGCCATCTCCCCCATGCCTATGGCATCTCAGGGCGGCTTCCAGCATAATATAAAACAATTTTTAAACATAAAAAATCTACAATATCATAATTAAAACAAATTTAAAACACCCCCCACAAAAATTAACACACACACCCCACACCCTCCCCTCTGAAGGCCTGGGCAAACAGCCAAGTCTTACAGATATGCCGAAAGGCCAAAAGGCCCGGGGCCAGGCGATCCTCCTCTGGGAGGGAGTTCCACAACCACGGCCCGGCCACCGAGAATGCCCTCTCCATTGTGGCCCCCATCTTACACGGGGGACCTACAAAAAGGCACCCCCAGTGGACCAAAGGGATCTCTCTGAGGCGTGGAGGGTGAGGAGGTCCCCGAGATATGAGGGGCCCAGACCATTCAGGACTTTGTAAATCAATACTAACATCTTGAATCTGGCTCGGTACGCTATAGGCAGCCAGTGCAGAGCGCAGAGCACTGGTGTTATGTGCTCATGATGCCCCATCCCCATCAGGAGATGGGCTGCCACATTCTGCACTAGCTTCAGCCTCCGAACCAGAAACAAGAGAAGCCCCACGTAGAGCGTGTTGCAGTAGTCTAGTCTCGAGGCAATGAAGGCATGGACGAGAGTGGCCAGATCGGGCCCGGAGAGGTAAGGTTGAAGCCCCCGTATCAGATACAGCTGGCAAAAGGCAGATTTAGCCACCACCTCCACCTGCCGATCCTGATGGAGGCCCGAATCCAAAACCACCCCCAGACTCCGAACCTGAGGAGCAAAAGGTGGGCGAACCCCCCTATCAGGGAGGCCAGCACCTCCCACACCCTTCCCACCACCATCCCCTCCATCTTATCGGGATTTAGATTCAGTCTGCTCTGCCGCATCCAATCCACCACGGCCTCCAAACATTGGGAGAGTAACGAGACAGCAGGGCCTGGGTCAGTTGAAAATGAGAGGTACAGCTGGGTATCATCAGCATATCAGTGACATCGCACCCCGAACCCTCTCACAATCTCCCCCAGGGACTGCATATACACATTGAACAACAGTGGAGACAGAATGGAACCCTGCGGAATGCCGCAGGTCAAGGCCCAGGGGCTAGATGTTTCAGCCCCCAACACCACCCTCTGGCTTCTACCTGAGAGGAATGAGAGGAACCATCCAAGGATAGTCCCGTCCAGACCTCCCAAGTCTCACAGCCGTCTCAACAGCAACCCATGGTCCATAGTATCAAAAGCGTCCGAGAGATCTAGCAGGATCACAAAGGTCGAATATCCTGCGTCCATCTCCTGGAGGAGATCATCCACCAAGGCCACCAAGGCCATCTCAGTACCATAGCTGGGGCGGAACCCAGATTGAAAAGAGTCAAGGAAATCGATGCTGTCCAAATGCGCCTGGAGCTGCAGTGCCACTGCCCGTTCAAAAACCTTCCCTAAAAAGGTTATTGAACCTTGATGGCAGAAGATTGTGCTCTAAGTACTCATGCTATCTGCTTGGAGAGTGTACCCTAAAAACTTTTTACACAGTAATAATTACAATGGGGAGAATAATAATAATTTTAAAAATCTTTGTATATTTCTGCATCGACTACTCAGATCTTTGGTCCAGGCACAGAGGAGTAAATTGGCGATGCTGGGTGGTGAAATAAGTGGTGAAATAAATACATTTATTGAAGCCGTTTGACTATTACAAAATAAAACCAAAATCAAAACTTGTACTTACATCATTATAAATACAACATACATTTGTAATTAACAATAAAGTACAAAAACAATTTTAAAATTCCATATTTACTTCCTCTAGACCATAATCCAGGCATATCAACTGACTTCATAATATTAGAACAGATCATCAGTATTCAAACACCCTGGGTTTGGCCAGGAACTTAGTTCTACGAGTCGCTACCAATCCCAGAATAGCCACTTGCCGAGATACCTCGGAATCGTTGGATTTAATAAGAACTTAAGAGTGGAAAATTGATTATTTACTGCTAGATGAAAGGGGAGGAGGATCTGTTATCTTCTCCTTAGAACAGCCAGTTTCGGACAGCAAAGAATAACATGAGGAAGGGAGGCAACTTCCTGGGAACCACAGAGGATACAGTACCTGTTTTCTCTGGGTATACCCACGAAATGTCCCTCCAATAACTCCCTCGGGAAGGCCCCACATCTTATTTGAGTAAATATCTGTCTGACCAAAGCGTCCCCACAAGAGAATAAATAGTTAATATTTGGGGGCGTTCGTCGAGGTGGGAAATAGTATTGCACTGCTCTTTGCATTCTTAGGAGGGCGTCTTCTTCCTGAATCATTTGATCTGCCAACCACCTTACGATCAGAGATTTGGCTATCCCATGGCCTACCTCTGTCAAAAATTCACAAGAAAACCCTAACTTATAGATTTCCTTCATCATTTCTTGGTTCCATGGGTCCAAAAGGTTGTGGGTCACTGATAATGCAAGCACTGACCTATCTGGCCCAGAGAACATATAGTGGAGCAACCAATATTTTAACATTGAAAGCAGCGCTACATGCCTCAAGGTGCTGCAATAGGTCTCTGATCGAAGAATTACCTGGGGAGTATCCCTGGGAAGACCCAAGATTGACCTTAAAAAACCATTTTGAATTACTTCCAGTTTTTGCAGGAAAGCGGGACCCCAGACCACAATCGCATAGAGTATTTGTGGGATAACTTTTGCCTTAAAAAGGCGTAGGGCCGGGCGTACCAATTTCCCACCCGAGCCCAGAAAGTAACCCACTATTGTGGCTATAGTTCATTTAGTCTGAGCTCTCATAGCTTCAAAATGCACCCTCCAAGTACCAGTATCCGAGAAAATCACCCCCAGGTATTTGAATGATGGTACTTGCTCTATTGGGATACCACCTATTGCCCACTGATGTTTCTTGTGGCAGTTTGGATGGCCCACTACCATCACTTTGGTCTTATCATAGTTTATCAATAACCTTTCATTGAAACAATAGGTCCCAAATTGATTCATTGCTCGATGCAGACCTACCAGAGAGTAAGAAACCAGAATGGCGTCATCCGCATACAATAAGATGGGGATGCGCCGATCCCCAATGGTTGATGCATGCAAGTCACTAGAATTTAAGAAGGTAACCACATTATTCAGGAAGAAATTAAAAAGTATCGGGGCCAGGATGCAACCCTGCCTCACCCCAGTTGTTACCTGAGCTTTCGGGGTCAACCCTCCCAAATCTGAGCAACGGACCTGGAGGGTATTATCCGTATGGAGCCTTGTTATTAAATATAGCAAACGAGGATCAATCGAAGTGTTATGAAACTTATGCCAAAGGCGTGAACGAGAGATGGAATCAAACGCCGTGCGAAGATCGACAAAACACAGGAAAATATCCTGGTGCCGGTCAGAAGCTTTCTTAATGAGAGCTGACAAGACTAACACATGATCCATGGTGGATTTGCCCCTTTGAAATTCTGCCTGGTCTGGCTCTAAGATACTAGAGGAATCTATCCACCTCTGCACTTTAATTAGCAAGTAGCGGGCATACAACTTACCAACCGTGCTTAGCAAGCTAATGGGGCAGTAGTTACCAGGGTAAGTAGGATCTCCCTTCTTAAAGATGGGATGAACTATACTATTTAACCATGTGGCTGGAATCACACCGGTCTCGTTGATTGCCGTAAAGAGGGGGGCTAGAAAATCCACCCACCATTTAGGGGCACATTTCAAGCACTCTGAGGGGATAAAATCTTCCCCTGGCGCTTTACCTGATTTTAACTGTAAAATCAACTCTGTAAGTTCATTTGGGGTAACTGGAGGCCATTGCGGGAAGTTGTTCTCTGGTTTCAAAAGCACAGTGGAGGGACCTGGTGATAAGGGGGAAAAAAGCGTTATAAAATGGTGTACCCACTGGTCCGAGGGGATCTGGGGACACACCACCATTTTCCCTCTAAACCTGGAAATGCAAATTTGATCCCAAAAATCTTGGGAATCACCCTTAATCGCTGCTTTCTGCAATTGATCCCAACTTTTATGCTGAAAATCCAGCTTTTTGCGAAGCAATATTTTCTTATACCATGATCTAGCACGTTGGAACTGGATACGAAGGACCCGTGAGGGGTCCAGCCTTACGGCCCTCACTATCTTCCGGAGTGACACCCTCTCTAAAAGACATTCTGCATCAAACCAAGCATAATCCAATTTAGTATAAGATAATTTTTTTGTTTCTGACAAAAATGGGGTCAGCATCTCAATTAGATTTTCATAAGGGGCGATTCTATCCCCAGCCGTACTCTCTATATCCCTTTTAAGAGCCTTGACCTCCACAGATGAAATAAGAGCCAACACCCGGGCCTCAACCTCCTTCGTCCATTTAACCCAAGCCAAAACCTCTGTTCGGGGGGACTCAACTTTACTAATTTTCCTCCCCCTCAGGGGTGTCAAGAATTACACGATCAGTGGGAAGTGATCAGACTCCTCTCTTGGACAGATCATTGATGGGTCTGTCCTGCACTGGTTCCCCAGGTGTGGAGTCTCCTTGATTCACAGCTCCGTCTGGATGCCCAGCTAGAGTCTGTGGCAAGGAGTGCCTTTCACCAATTACAGCTTCGGCCATATGTTTCAGACTCTGACCTGGCCACTGTCATCCATGCTTTCATCACCTCTAGGCTAGACTACTGTAACACGCTCTATGTGGGGCTACCCATGGTGACGGTCTGGAGACTACAGCTTGTGCAGAATGCGGTGGCCCATCTCCTGGTGGGACTGGGCCACCGGGAACATATTACACCAGTTCTTCGGTCACTGCACTGGCTGCCTATAGTCTTCTGGAACCCGATTAAAGGTGTTGGTGCTTGCCTATAAAGCCCTAAACAGCCTTGGCCCAACCTATCTGGAGGATTGCCTCACCCCTTGGGTCCTGGATCGACCCCTGTGGTCATCGGGGGGTGCTCTCCTCGAAGTCACCTTTGTTTTTCAGGGAGGGCTTTCTTGGTGGCTGCTCCACAGCTGTGGAACTCCCTGCCATTGGAGGCCTGTTTGGCCCCAGATCTCCCCTCTTTTTGACACAGTTGTAAAACTTGGCCGTTCCACCGGGCCTTTGGTGGGGAGTATTGGTAGGGTGGGTGGGGAGGGAGTGGGTTAGGGTGGTGGGTGATGAGGGATATTTTTCTCCTCCCTTTTATGTGTTGTTTTAGCTTTGATACTGTTGTTTTATTTTGTTTTAACAGTAAGCTGCCCAGAGCTGCCTGTGGCAGGATGGGCAGGATAGCAAGTTTTTAAAATAAAAAAATAAACTAGAAGAGGCGTGCATGCCAGGCGGGCTGCAGAAAGGGTGCCTGCCCTAGCAGGGGTTGCTAGGCTACCCAGTGGAGTGGTGAAGAGAAGACCCACTAGATGGGGCTTCCACAGTGCCATTTCAGATTAGCCACCAGCTCCCTTTGTCATTGCGTAGGAGCAAGGGGAGCAGACAGGATGCATGAGCTGCCACCCATCCATTATACAGTACTGTGAGAGTGAACTGGTCACCAGCTTGTGCCCAAGAAGGAATTTTTCCTGCAAGCTCTGACTGGACCTAAATGACCAGGTTTTGGTATTAATATTGTTGCACTCTTTTTTCCGGGGCCCAGATGTCCATTTCATGTTTGCGGTGTGTGTGTGTGTGTGAATAGAGTGGAAGCAGAAGCATCTCCTTTTGATATAGGAGTAGGGCTAAACACATGGGCAGGGGGCAGCCCTGTGTTTTGGTCATCCGGGGATGGGGGGAGAGGCTGAGGTGAACAGCCAATCCATCTGAGGGCAAGCACAGTGCCAGAGGATCACGGGAGACCCTCTCACTTCTTTCTGATGCACAGAAGGGGGTTTATACATGAGCATCCCACCTTGACCAAGGTGAATTCTGGAAAGGGGTAGGGGGTAAGCTAAGTGATTGTTTTATCAGGCAGGAGGCAGCTACCTGAGCAGCACCCCAGGAGCCTCCTGCCAAAAGTTAAGATAGTTAAGCCAGCTTATTGAATTGGAGTCCAGTTTAATGGGGGAAGGTGGGAGCAGTCAGGATCTTCCTTCCATTTCCACCATTGTTATAATTCATCTAAGCCCAAGCTTGTGCATCTTCCAGAAGCAGTGTAAGACTTTTTTTATTCAGTCAGGCATTTGGCAGGCACAGAGTTTGGCATAATTATCCTACTCCCTCCTTGAGGAGGATGCAATTCCCCCCCACTCTCCCCATTAGGGAAGAAGGAGCAAGAAGAAGCAGGCAGGCTGCAGAAAGGGTGCCTGCCCCGGTTGTGGTTGTTAGGCAACACAGCGCAGCGGCATGAAAAGAAGTCCCATGAGATGGGGCTTCCACAGCGCTATTTTAGGTTAGCCAGATCCCCTCCCCTTCCTGAGTGCACTTTGTTGGCACCTCTGCCTCTAACTTTTATGTGACTCTCAGAGCTTGTACTAATTTTTCAATTGGTTCCTGGGAGGGAAACAGTTCTCAGCCTCAGATACAGCACATTCAGTATCCTTCCTACAAGCTCCAAGACCATCTAAAAAGAGAAAAAAATACATGAAAAAATCCTTAAGATCCCAAATTCCCAGTAGAATCAGATTGCTTATAGAGTGGGTGGACAAAACTCAAAGAGGCTAACTCTATTATCAACTTTCAAAAACACTAAAACCACAAAAGCCTGCATGAAAACTGCAAAACAAGCATTTTTGAAGTGTTCACGCTGTAGCTGAAAATTGAACACAAGAAGTCACCATATAAATCCTTTGGATAAGCTTCTATAGTCTGTCTTTATTTTTTTCCACTATATGGGCACACCGAAATACCCCAACCAATTTAAACATTCAAAGTTCAAGAAAAAGTTTCTCAAAAAAATCATCAGATCGCTTGGGAAGAGTGACAACATTAAAAGGGGCTATNAAGTAGGTTCTTGGTTATTATTTTCCTGAACACTCCTACCCATCTTGGGATACATTCCACACCCCTCAGCTTGAGAATGACCGGTGTAAGCCTCATTTCCATAACTTCTAAACATACTGCTCTCAAATTTAAGTTATATGAATATGGCCATGGTGGTTATCAGAAATTCTGGTGCAGGCATCAACTAATTATTTAGGGAGGCACTTCTTTGGGTGCATCTTGACAGTCCCTGGACAGTCCCTTAGCCTTGCCATTTTGGGCAGAACCCCACCTCCCATGGCCATCAGAGTATTCTGATGCCATGATGCTCCAAAAATAGATGTGACCATGTCAGCAATGTCCATTTGCCCTGCCCAAGACTGGGACAAAATCTTGGTGTGTGTGTGTGTGTGTGTGTGAGAGAGAGAGAGAGAGAATGGGCGAAGAGACTCCTCCCTGCCTCATTCTCTTCCCAGCGACACCCATCACTATGACTCAAATTAGTTTTCTGAAGCAAAAGGCAGTTCAGTAGCTTTCTGAACACTTCAGTCCCCATTCTTCACCAACCCCAAGCTGCCTTTCCTCTCCTGGGCTTTGGAAACTGTGAAGCTATTAACTAGCCTACTGTAAAAAGACCTTCATTTGTATCTTTGGCTTTGTCATTGTGTGTCATGCATCCCATCCCTGTGATGAATACCTGCTCTGACATTCCTTCTCAGCAAATAGATTCTCTTACAAAGCAGTCTATCATTGATTTTGCAGTACGTTGAGTAAATCCCAAGCCTTGACGAAGGCCCCGCCGTTCTGCCTCTCTGCTTTGCTACCTGATTGGCATTCCGCGGTGCTAATCCCTACTCAAATCATTTCGTTATATCACGCAGCACAAATATATTTTCAATGTTACACATGTACAACACTGCCAATTATTGGAACGCTTCCATAGGCAGAATAAATGCTTCAGTGGCTGCCTTTTAAGTAAAGTAACTCTCTGCATTCTGTGCTGTTCACTGTGTTTCATGACAAATTTTGGAAGCATGCCAGTATCGGGGTGAAGGAGAATGAGTCACACACTTCCAAGGCAAAAGGAACATTTGTGTCCTTTTTTATTACTTTTGATTAGACATGGTATATTGTGGGGTTTGACACATAATATTTAATAAAAACACAAAGTAGCAATTTTATCCAAATATGTGTGGTTACATTTCCCCAGTCTTCTATTACAACTGCTGCATGTTGATGCTGGTTCACAGTTCTTTTTTATTTATTTTTTTATTTTTTAACAGAAATTAGAAATTGCTAATATGTTCAATTGCTTTGTATTCTTTACAAGGTGAAGCTGAATTTGAGCAGCAGAGCTTTGGCCGATCATTTGTTCAACTTTGAAATAGACTTTACAGCAACAACATTTTCTCAACATGAGCAGTACAATTCTCTAAGTAAATAGTGCTGATAATACTCACTTCAATGAGACTAACATCTGCACTATGGGTGCAACCCTCCACTTATTCAAGTCAAGGACCAAACTCCATTCACCTTATTTATTTAATTTATTTATTTTATTATATTTATATGCCATCTCCCCCATGCCTATGGCATCTCAGGGCGGCTTCCAGCATAATATAAAACAATTTTTAAACATAAAAAATCTACAATATCATAATTAAAACAAATTTAAAACACCCCCCACAAAAATTAACACACACACCCCACACCCTCCCCTCTGAAGGCCTGGGCAAACAGCCAAGTCTTACAGATATGCCGAAAGGCCAAAAGGCCCGGGGCCAGGCGATCCTCCTCTGGGAGGGAGTTCCACAACCACGGCCCGGCCACCGAGAATGCCCTCTCCATTGTGGCCCCCATCTTACACGGGGGACCTACAAAAAGGCACCCCCAGTGGACCAAAGGGATCTCTCTGAGGCGTGGAGGGTGAGGAGGTCCCCGAGATATGAGGGGCCCAGACCATGCAGGACTTTGTAAATCAATACTAACATCTTGAATCTGGCTCGGTACGCTATAGGCAGCCAGTGCAGAGCGCAGAGCACTGGTGTTATGTGCTCATGCTGCCCCATCCCCATCAGGAGATGGGCTGCCACATTCTGCACTAGCTTCAGCCTCCGAACCAGAAACAAGAGAAGCCCCACGTAGAGCGTGTTGCAGTAGTCTAGTCTCGAGGCAATGAAGGCATGGACGAGAGTGGCCAGATCGGGCCCGGAGAGGTAAGGTTGAAGCCCCCGTACCAGATACAGCTGGCAAAAGGCAGATTTAGCCACCACCTCCACCTGCCGATCCTGATGGAGGCCCGAATCCAAAACCACCCCCAGACTCCGAACCTGAGGAGCAAAAGGTGGGCGAACCCCCCTATCAGGGAGGCCAGCACCTCCCACACCCTTCCCACCACCATCCCCTCCATCTTATCGGGATTTAGATTCAGTCTGCTCTGCCGCATCCAATCCACCACGGCCTCCAAACATTGGGAGAGTAACGAGACAGCAGGGCCTGGGTCAGTTGAAAATGAGAGGTACAGCTGGGTATCATCAGCATATCAGTGACATCGCACCCCGAACCCTCTCACAATCTCCCCCAGGGACTGCATATACACATTGAACAACAGTGGAGACAGAATGGAACCCTGCGGAATGCCGCAGGTCAAGGCCCAGGGGCTAGATGTTTCAGCCCCCAACACCACCCTCTGGCTTCTACCTGAGAGGAATGAGAGGAACCATCCAAGGATAGTCCCGTCCAGACCTCCCAAGTCTCACAGCCGTCTCAACAGCAACCCATGGTCCATAGTATCAAAAGCGTCCGAGAGATCTAGCAGGATCACAAAGGTCGAACATCCTGCGTCCATCTCCTGGAGGAGATCATCCACCAAGGCCACCAAGGC
>QEPC01001994.1:518489-534376 GCA_003113815.1 Sphenodon punctatus | reverse complement strand
GAGAGAGAGAGAGAGAGAGAGAGAGGGGGGGGGCGCCCCCCTGTGAGATAATGAGAGAGAGAGAGAGAGAGAGAGAGAGAGACTGCTACCCATGCTGCCACCTGCCAGAGAGAGAGAGACACCCTGTTGCTAGAAGGAGAGAGAGAGAGAGAGAGAGAGAGAGATGCTGCTTCCATTGCCACCATCCACCAGAGAGAGAGAGAGAGAGAGAGAGAGAGACCCCGCTTCTAGAACCACCACCTGGCACCCGCTATACAGAACCAGAGAGAGAGAGAAAGACAGTGAGTGAGACACAGCATGCTTCTAGAGAGAGCCAAACTGCCACCCTCCAGAAGCAGAGAGAGAGAGAGATATTTCATCTGTGCTGAATGCCCACCTCCTGCACCAAACCCACCAGAATGAGACAAACACACAACATATGTGCCTGCCTGCACCTGCTGCCACTAATCACAATGATTGTATGAAGTGAGACCTCTCACTCACTAATTCTCTCTCTCTCTCTCTCTCTCTCTCTCCTATCCCCTGTTTCCTGTGGGACAATCACTCAGGGGCTTCCCAACACTTCCCCTGTGGGACGATCTCTCTGAGCAGAAAACACCCTGCTACTCAGGGGCTTTCCAAGGTTGCCCCCCATGGGGCAATCTCTCTGTGAGCAGAAGACATTCTGTCACTCGGGGATCTCTAAGGCTGCCCCCATGGGGCAATCTCTCTGCAAAGCAAAAGATGCCCCACCACTCAGGGGCTTCAAAATGAATAACCACCTATATGTGTAACCATTGTATCACACATCCATTTTACAAGAATGCCCCCTGTGCGTCCATCTCTCTGTGAGCAGAAGACACCCCACCACTCAGGGCATGGGTGACAGCATAGGTGTGGGGGAGTTGGTAAGTCTGCTTGCACTTCTGCCACTGGTGGCAGCCCACCACCCAAGATTAAGAGACCCTCCAAGCTGCAGGGCCTATCAGGAAAAGATGCTGCAGAGATTTTGGAAATGGAATCTGTGGAAGGCAGGGATCCCCAGCCTTCCACTAGCAGTGGCACTGAAGAGGGAGCAAAGAGGGGTGCAGCGGCAGCAGTGCACCGCCCTGTCTGCAATTTGAGACCCTGACATCTTGGGGTTAATACTACCAGTGCTGCTGTGCTGATGCCTGCCTGCCACCTGCCTGCTCCTCTGCTGCTGCCACTGCCAGAGCCCCACTCTCTCTCTCTCTGGCACACCCAGACACCCATAAGTCCTGACCCTCCTGAGATGCTGTCTGCAACCTGAGAACCCGGCACATCTTGAGGCATACCAGTACTGCTGCTGCTGCTTCTCATACCCGTCTGCCTGCCCACCACCTGCCTGCTCCTCCGCTGCCACTTGGTGATGCCCACTGCTGCCGCTGTCAGAGCCTCTTTCTCTCTCTCTCTGTGGCACACCCAGACACCCACAAGTCCTGCCCCTCCTGGGGTTGTCTGCAAGTTGAAATTGCAGCACATCTTGGGGCATACCAGTGCTGCTGCTGCTGCTCATGCCCACCCACCACCTACCTGCTCCTCCGCTGTCACCTGGTGATGCCCACTGCTGCCACTGCCAGAGACTCTCTCTCTCTCTGGCCCACACAGACACCCACAAGCCCATGCCTGGCCTCAAAAATTGTGGGGTCCAGGGCAAAGACAAAATGTGGGGCCCCACAGGCCCCGCCCATGACAAACAGGCCCTGCCCACTACACACAGGCCCCACCCACTCACCATTGGCAAATGCAGAGAATTCCCCCCATGCCATGTTAACCCATCCGTACAATGAAATCAATGTGCAACAAAGAACATTTAAATCTGTGTTTTGTTCCCACATGGAAGAAAGAAAGCACAGGACACAGATATTGGTTAAAAAGACAACAACTCTTTATTTAAAACACAAGCAACTGTTTTGAATTAGCAAGCAATTGAACCTCCTTTTACAGACTAACTGCCAAATTCTAGTGTTGAACGCTAGTTTAACACCGTTTTTAGTCGAGGCACTGCACAAGCGCCTCCTGAGCTGCACGTTAAGAGAGAAGCCAGCCACGTTGCCTGAAGTGACGTTCCCCCCATTGCCGGCAACGGCAGTGGCTGGAGATGCTTCCCTTTGCAGAGGCACGTTCTAGAGACCTCAATTTTCAGGTCTCTAGAATGCACCTCTGCAAAGCGCCGCATCTCCGGCCACCGCCGTTCCCGGCAACGGGAAGAACGTCACTTCCGGCAGCATGGCCAGCTTCTGTCTTAATGCGTGGCTCGGGAGGCGTTTTTGCAGCACCTCGTCTAAAAACGGTGTAAGTGTTTTACTGTCCCCATCTAGTGTATCCTCACAACAACCGTGTGAGGTTGGCTAGAACTGTTTAAACCTTACAAATGGAGAGAGAGAGAGAGAGAGAGAGAGAGAGAGAGAGAGATGATGATGATGATGATGATGATGAGTCTCAACAACCAATCTATTTACCACAGGTCCACCCCACCCCTGGGTTTAAATGCACCCTCAGCTGCTTAGACGTCACTCAAAGAGAATAAAGGCACTGTGGGGAAGGCAAAAAAAACCCTCTGGCATTGCCAAACTGGTGGGGAAAATTCCTTCCCAGCCCCAATTTTACTTGGCGACCAGCATGAGCTCACAGTGCTAACAGCAGGGGTGGAAGTGATTATTTGATGTAAACTCTGCCATCAAGTCTAAGTAGGTCTGCCAAAGGGGCTGAGATTTGCATACTACTGAGAGAAGCCACCATTTTGTGAATAAGAGTTCCGTAAAGGTCAACATCTCACACAGACCTTACAGACCAAATTCAAAAATGAACTACTACTCCCCAGTATCTACTTCCATGCTCCTGCCTGCTGCCCTTCCTCTTAGTCATACACGAGCAGGGACACGCTGGTCTCCCTGTCTCAAACACCTTCACAACCTTTATCTGCAGCCTACTTAGGTACATGGATCCTTTGTTTAAGTCAATAAAGCAGTCCTTATGGTTTCATCTCTTCTGGAAATGTAGAACTACTACTAGCAAATGATACTTTTCTGGCCTTTTTTGCAGCAAAATCATCTATTAGTTTGTAAACATCCAACAATTTTGAGATTTTATATTCAATTGAGAGATGGCTTATGCCACAGAGTTGCTCTTGGCTCATACTTGATCTTAGATATTTTTTTCAGTTTTAGTTTTCAAAAACTGCGTTCAGCACTTGCAACAGTCACAGGTATTGTGAGAAGGATCTGGAGTGCCACAAATGCATTTGGATAAATGTCTGTTGGCTTATTCACAACCAGGTATTGTAGCATTTCAAGTAGTGTTATGTTGTCTTCAGTGCAATGCAAAAGTAGTGATAGTTCACTGTGGAGTTCATCACCGTCAATGTCACCAGAGGGTGAAAATAGACATGATGCTAACCACCCTTTAACCACCCTTAGTGGTTATTTATGCATGTTGCAGGGCTGTATTGGTGCCCTATGCAGCCCTGCAACATTCATAAATAACCACCAAGGGTGGCTAAAGGGTGGTTAGCGTCATGTCTGTTTTCACCCACAATCTCCATGTTGGAGAGACATCTGAAGATGTTTACAGTTTTTAAGCTGTTCACTGGGTGACATTTTCTTCAATTTTCCTGGCTCATAGAGAAAGCCAAAATGATCTGCGTAAACTTCATAGAGTTCAAAATGTTTCTGAAAGGATTGCACTCCACAATCCACTATTACAAGAAAGTACTCAAGTCGAAAGGCTTCTTCCCCGCTGGCAACTGGAGTATCTTCTCCCTCGTATGCAAAAAGCCTCTTTTTCTTTGCAGGCCGATGTTCTTTAAAGAGAAGTTCAATGCCCATCTGTTTTGCTTTTTTGGCAGTTCTAATGGAGCCATTAAATCCTTCTTCACGGTAGCTTCGGGGAAAAGTTAGCACTGATTTCAGATGTGTGGAAGCAATGTCAATTTGCATTGTTGAACTTTGTAAGATTTTGCTTATATGGTTGACAACATTTAATAGGTCATACCAAATTACTAGACTGACAATAAATTCAAAAAAACTGAGCTCATTTTCAGCCAAAGAGTTGACTTCGCTGCTGATTTTTTGATCATTTGATTTCTTTGCTACTTCCTTCAAGGCATCATGTATGCCACCAGTCTGATATCTCACTGCTTTTACACTTTCAACTCGACACTCCCATCTTGTCTCAGATAAAGGCTTTGTGGAAAGTGCAGGGACATGTTTCCTCAGAATTTGCCACCGTGCTGTTGATGCCGAAAAGAAGATGTAGAGCCGCTGCAAAACACCAAAGAAACTGACTGCTCTTCGGGAGGACTTTGCTATATATCCTAAAACAAGATTAAAATGGTGAGCTCCACAAGGAGTATAAAAGGCCCTCGAATTCAGACTGAGAATGTGAGACTGCACGCCTTGCTGGTGGCCCTTCATGTTGGCACCATTATCATAACCTTGTCCACGGCAATTCGGTACATCTAGTCCATATGACTGTAGTTGACTTAACAAAACATCACACAGTTGGTTCCCAGTAGTGTCATGCACTTCAATAAAATCCAAGGGGTGCTCTGCAATTCTCACTTCATCGCTAATTTCAACAAATCAGATTACTATAGACAACTGTTCTTTATTACTAATGTCTGGCGTACAGTACAGTATCACCGAGAAGTATTTTGCACACTTGAAATATCCAGTATGACATCTTTTACTTTTTCAGACATCAGTAAGATAAGTTCTCTTTGAATCTGTGGGCCAAGATAATGGTCTCTGATTTCTTGTGATTTGATCCGGTTTAGACAATTTTCTAAGACAGAATTGAATTGAGTCATGAGTTCCACCTGTCCCAGGAAATTCCCATTGTCATAGCTATACAATGTATCACTGCTACCACGAAATGCCAAGTTATGCTCTGCTAAGTATCTTATTATAGCAACCAGCCTTTCTAGGACTTTGCGCCAGCAATTAGTCTCCATTCTAGGGAGCTACTTTGTATTTTGGTCAATAGTTGTACCTTCAGTAAGTCTTCTGTGAAACTCAGTCCACTTTAGCATATTTTCCATGTGTATCTTTGATTTCTCATGACTTGTCAGTCTTTCAGATAACTGCTTCCAGTCACTAAATCCACTGTGCATCAGACTATGTTTGGGACCTTCCTGAAGCAACTTGCATAAAAAGCAAAAGAAAGAATCCTTTGACTTCAAGTACACAAGTCAACGTCTCTCAACTTTCTCACCATTTGGCAGGATCTGATAGTAGTATTGAGAGGAGAAACAACAATCCCATCTGCCATTAGATGCAGAGATTGGAAAATTGTAGTCTACTACCCTGCATGGACCATGGCGTACAATAGTTCCTCTGTCTTGTGAATGCAGGTTTTCTGGCCAGAGCCCAGGGTCTTCAAGGTTTGGGGGCAAATCCTCAAGCACAACAGTCTCCTCTTTAACTGTATGGAAGATGGTTTCAGTATCACTCTTCTCCACTTCTCATTGATCATCTGCATTATCCAGGAGGTCAGTGTCTTCATCTGTTCCTGATTCACCTGAGCCTGATTGACCTTCTGTTAGAATCTGGCAACTTTCCACATCACGAGCACTTTCGATGTTCACATCTACTCCTGCTTCTGGGCTTCTTCTTTCAGGAGATGTACTTGCACTGTCGACAAGAGATGTACTTGCATTATCTTTGCTGACTTCTTGTCTTTTTGGCTGAAGGAACCGATTAAGTGAACCTTGCTGAGAGCGTTCAAATAGTTCCTGTGCCTCCTTTCTCTTTCTTTTAGCTGATCCAGGAAGATATTTCCGATTTGCATCTCTTTCTCTGCTCATCATCTTGGTAGACAATTCCTGAGGATGTGTGCAGGAAGAGAAACTGTAGTTACTTGAAGCTTAAGCTTTCCTTTCCTTGGTATATATATTCGATAAGCCACCTAGGAGAAAAAAAAAAAACCACAAGGTCACACCTCCAAGATAATGTGCAGTAAGAAGAAACCTTAGACATGCCAGAAAGAAATGAGAACAAAGTTTCAATAGACACTTGACACCCACAGATTCCTGAATCCACACAGGAGAGAAGCCATTAACCAAACCTTGTAAGTCTTGATGAAAGAGGGAAAGAAAGAAGATGAGATGAAAATGGTGGACGTTGATGCATCAGCAGAAAACAAAGGAAATATGAAAGTATATGTAAATGTATACATAATTTACATTACATTTCTTCTACAAAATCTACATTGAAGTAATGACAGGAAATTGTACATTTAAGTCTTTCAAAAAATAAAGCTAATCCATAATGAGATAAATGGACTCCATCTGATGCGTAAAAAATGTTGTTTTGGGGATCAAAATCATTGTACGAAATAGTACAAATGCCATGGTCAGACAAATATGCCCCAATACATTTATTTACATTTTTAGTTGCCTTGTGGATAACTTTCATGTTGGTCGAATACAAGCTTTTCTGCCTAGGTATCAGTTCAGACAAGATAATTTTAGTAAATAGAAACATCTGTAAGTTATTTGTCATTGTCGACTTCATGTCGTTTAGAAGTTCCAGACTTTTTATTTTTCCCATATTGTTTCCTCCAGAGTGTATTACAAAGTATGTCTGGAGGGTGACTGTGGCGAGCTTTAGCTTTTTCTTTTTCTAAGTTAGGCAAAATATTTTCCCAATACATTCCTCCCATTTTAATCCAGACAACTGTAGCACTGGCAATTTTGAGACTACGTTCTGTGTTGTGTTGCAGACAATTTTTTTCTAAATGACTGAAGTAAGAATCTCCAATCATCCATATAACTCTTGCAGGTGACTCCATCATTAAACTGGGGAGGAGAAGACAATAAGAATCTGACAATGATAAAGTCCAACAGCAAGGGCACACAGACAAGAGTTCTCAGTGGCTGCTCAACAGTTAAGTTCTTCCTTACTTCCTTTCCCTGTAGATGCACAGCGCAGCTCACCCAAACCTTACTTTGGCCATCTCTTTGGAAGATAGGCTCCCCAATGGCACCTCCAACTCCCCCCTAGAGCTGTGCTACTTTCTCCTACCTGTTCCTGTCACCTTGCTCGCCAGATACTGCTGCTGGCACCTCAAGCTCTCTCTCTCGTTCTCTCTCTCTCTCTCCATGAAAGGGGGCCCTGTGGAATTGATAGGGATATTGTAATACAATATCCTCTGTAGATGCAACCCCCCTACCCCCACCACCAGGCCTCACCTGCTCCATGAGCCGGCCCCCACTGCCAGGCCTTGCCTGCCCACTGGCCGACCCCCACCACCAGCCCTTCCCCCCCAATGGTCATGCCACTAGGCCTGGCTCCGTGGGCCTCACTGCCAGGCCCTGTGCTTCACCCGCCACCAGGACCAGCTTGGCTCAGCGGGCCTCACAGCGAGGCCCCCGCCACCAGTACTAAAATACTGAAAAATAAAAAAATCCCCCCAAATTCATGACAATTTGTCTTTTCTTTTTTTTAACATTTCTGTATATCAATTGTCGGTATATCAGTATTTTGGTAATTGTTTATCGGTATTTCAGGCCCAATTAAAAAAACAGCTTGCATACCAAAAAATACTCAAAATATTTGATTCAATTCAGGTACCAGAAATTCGACTGATATACCAATGTTTGCCGGTGCTCGTTTCAGTTGTCAGCCACTTTATTGCTCAAAGAACACAATCTTCTGATAATTCCCTGCTGACTGCAGGGATCCAGCCTGGCAATAGTCTAGTTATGGAATAAGTCTTACTCTTAATTGGTTCTGGAAGGCTGGAAGTATTGAGCAATAACAGATGCCATGGGATGTGTTTTCAATGTCCATTCGCCAGCACAGATGTTAATCATGTCTCTTGGCTCTGTGGTGTCTGCTCCCACCTCCCCTCACAGAGGTTTATATGGGTGTAGAGGATAAGGTGCTCGACTTGAGAGCCCGTGTGGTGTAGTGGATAAGGTGTTGGACTTGGACTTGGAGCTAGGATTCAAATCCTGCCCAAGCCATGAATTCACTGGGTAGTCTTGGGCAAGTCACAAACTCTCAGCCTCAGTTCCCCATCTGTAAAATGGAAATATGCATGTATCTTTATTCCCATCACCCTTGTCCATTTTAGATTGTAAGCCCACTGGGCAGGGACCACTCTCCAAAAAATCTGTGACTGTAAAGTGCTGCGTATGCCTAGTAGCATTATAGTCATAATAAGTAGTAGTAGTAAGTTGTTTACAAGTTTTTCCCTCCAAAACGGCTGTCAGAAGGGCCACGAAAAAATGAAAATAATGAGAAAATGAAAATTGGGGGTGGGGGGTCATTATTATTTTTTCCATTATTGTTATCATAAAAATGAACACAAAATGCACACCCTTATGTGGTATACATCTTCTACTTGGTATCCTGGAGAAGATGGTGAAGAATTCATCCCCTTTAATCTTGGAAGCCGCAGCATTCAGGCAAGCTCAGAGATATAGGTGAATGATAAATGAGTCTAAGGCTGCGTTCTCACCTGTGGCAGTGGCGGCAGCAGCGGGAGGGGTGAGGGAAGACTCAGCAGCCCAGAGGAGCTGGCGGATGGGAAAAGAGCCGGTGCGAACGGGGATCTGCCACGGCTTCTCTAGCGCATATCAGGGCAGGATTTTGTGCCTTGACATGCACGAGAGAAGCTGCGGCAGATTCCTTTCCCGTTAGCCAGCTCCTCTGGGCTGCCGCGTCTTCCCTCGCCCCTCCCACTGCCGCCACCACTGCTGCAGGTGAAAGTACAGCCTAAAACAATACTATCACGTGGTCCTGTTGAAATGAATAATTCATTTTGCAGCCCTCAGAATGAGTAGACTTTGAGGGAAGGTGGACTATAAGGAAAGAATGTAGTTTGAAAAAATAATAAGAACTCCCATAGTGGGTCAGACCAATGGTCCATTTAGTTCAGTATCCTGTTTCTGACTGTGGCGAGCACCAAATGTTTCAGAAGAAGGGCACAAAAAGAGGTGCAATCATCCACCATTCACTCCAGCCGTCAGAAAGTATATCCCCTGACCATCTTGGCAAATAGCCATTGATTTGATAATAACTTTCCCTTGTTTAAGTGATATGAGAATGGCTGCTTAGTTATTTATTTACTTATTTTCATTTTATCCCACCTTCTCTTAAGGTTCAGGTGGATTTAACACCAAATAAAATCCTCTAATCCCTTAATATATTAAAAACAGCAAAGAAAACCAAGTAAAATATAGTTTTAAAAACAAACAAACAAACAAACAAATAAACTGGCCCACAACTTCCCAACCCTGCCTCTCTCTGCCAAATGCCTGGCCAAGCAGAAAGTTCTTTCATTGCCTCCAGAAGAAGAGCAGGCTCAGGCTTAGGTGAACCTCCAAAGGGAGGGAATTCCATTATTATGGAGCATCACTGAGAATATGTCTCTGCGTGCCATTTTGGAAGTGTGGCGAGCAAATGGGACCACGCTACCTATAACTTTATATACCTCTTCCATATCGCCACTCAATTGCCATCTCTTTTCTAATCTGAAAAGTTGTAATCCTTTTAGCCTCTGCTTGTATAGAAGCCGTTCTCTTCCATAGTATGCTACGTAAAGATACAAGGTAATTTCTCAGCTGTTATTAGTAGTAGTAATGAATAATAAAAACAAGTATAATAGCTAGATAATAAAAATAAAATTCTCAGCTATCTCCCTGCTTTCATCTTTCTTTAGGAAGCAAAAGTAAAGCACTGTATGACTGGAAGGAAACCACATCTTTCCTTCTCAAAAATAAATCTATGTATTTTTTTAAATGATGAATCTCATGCTAATATTTTCCTCTACATACCAAGTTTCATCACGGTGTGACTATTTACCACAAATGTAGAAACTCCTGAAAATAGGGTATATAAGGGAAATAGAGAAGCAGGCTTTGCTACAGTAGCATGAATAGAGCTGCTTTAATGTTGTTTAGAATTTTGGCTGGAGGCAGTGAGAACATCAACTTTTTAATGAAAACTCAAAGAGTCCATAGCAGTGTGAAAATTCCAACATTCTCCTATTCCCGTATCGCTTTTTAACAGCTTGGAGGGAGGGAGAAAAAAACCTCTTTCATTTTAAATGATTCTAGGTTAATTTACAAAGAAATTAGCAGCAAGAAAAGTTTACGAATTAAAAAGGATGGTTTCAGTTCCCAAGTTGGACAAAATCAGGTCTCAAAAAGAGAGTTACCAATTTTCTATGCACAAGTTATTCTGTTCCTTTTTACTGTCTACAAACACTGATTTAGGCCGAGGTAAAACAACCAGGAACAAACATCCTTACCTGATATAAATGGAAATAATAATTTTTATTTAGGACCCCCTGCCATGGCACTCGGAGAACTTAACATAGAACTAATTAAAACAACACAACACAAATAAAAAGAAGTACTTTTTCACTCAACGCATAATTAACTTATGGAATTTGTTGCCAGATGACGTTGTCAAGGCCAGTAGTACAGCTGAGTTTAAAAAAGGACTGGATAAGTTCTTGGAGAGTAGGTCCATTAATGACTATTAACCAAGTAGCTTACGGGATGAACTTCTTACTGCTGTGAGCTGGGAGTGAACAACGGGGAATGGATTGCCCACTGTGACTGTTGGTTCTTCTCCCATGTGATTGATATTGGCCACTGTCGGAGGACAGGATGTTGGGCTTGATGGACCATTGGTCTGACTCAGTATGGCACTACTTATGTTCTTAACTTTTAATCTTCACAACAGTCCTGTGAGGTAGGTTAGGCTGAAAAAATATTGTGAATGGTCCCACCCAACATGTTTCTGGCTAAGGCAAGACTTGAACTAGAGCCTCTCTCTACCTCCCAGTCCAGGTACTGTGCAGTGTGCACTTAGTCAATCGACCACACTGTTTCCATTAACTGGATCCATTAACTTCACCAACTGAATATCTGGAATCAAAGTAGTATAGTTTTGGAAGTAGAGCGAAAAAGGGTACTTAATTTAGTACCCACAGGTAATACCCACATTTTCAGGTACGCATCAGGTACTCGATAGACTACCTGGGTATCGATCAAGTACCTGGATGCCTGAAAAATAAGTAATTTCTGGTACCAATTATTTCAATGTTCTGATTACCAATTAGTATATTGGGATGGAAAACCAAAGAAATTGGGAGAGAAAACTGAAAAATCGGGAGCAGAAGTTAATGTTCCAAGACCGGAAGACAAATTTGCAGGACATTGGTTATCCAAATCGGTCACAATTGGGTATTGATTGATACCCGATGTTATTGAGTTGATCCATTATCAGACCTTTGTCAGGTATAACCATTCTTGATGGTACTCATTTCCCGTCTAGTTGGAAGGGACCTCAAAAGGTCATCTAGGCCAATCCCAGTCCCCTGTTCCAGATCACAATGCCTTGTACCCACAACATTGCAAACAGGTGCATATTTAGCCAGTTTTTGAAAACATTAAATGAAGGAGATTCCACAACCTTTTTTGCTAGCATATTCCATTGCCCAACTGGTCTTGCAGTTACCTTAGGAAGTTTCCCCTAATATTTAGCCATCTATTTTGCTGCAATTTAAGTTCATTCCCATTTGTGCCAGAGAAAACAACTGTTCTCCATCTTTTTTTGCAACCAGGTTTTAGATATTGGAAAACTTACTATCATGGGCTCCCATTGGTCTTCTTCTCTCTAGACTAGCATTTGGCTTGCATTCCAGCCAATTTGTCATCTTGGTTGCTCTCCATTCTGTCAACATCCTTCTTGAACTGTGGTGCCCAGAACTGAACACAATACTCCAAACTAGTATAATCAGGGACCCATGTTCACTGCATTTTCCCTTTTTTTGCCAATGGGAAAATCACAGTGAGCTTGGATTGTTAGCATAATCCTTGAAGAAAATAGCCACAAGAAATAAATATATGTTCTTAGCGGAGACATTTATATCCAATACTACAGATTTTGTGAGGGGATGAGCATCTTCAGCTTCCAATCACTATATAAAACAAATAAGAATCTCTACATTTGTCCTATTATACTTCATTCTGGTTTCCTGTGGCCATTTGTTTTGACAAGCTTGAACAGAAGTTGAGGGCAAAACATCTCATATGAGAAACACGGAGTTTTGCAGAATAGTCCCAACACAAGAGGATGATGTATTCTCTTCAAGGATGGGAATGTCCCGTGTAACGTAGGCGAAGCAAAAATAAAGTGGGTGATAATTGGCTAGGTAATAGCACTGCAGAGAAGAATCTGGGAGTTATAGTAGACCACAAACTTAATAGGAGTCAACAGTATAATACTGAGGCCAATCCCATGCCCTGCTTGTTCCGCACGGTACTCTACGGAGATGCCCATCCTCCAACCTTCCACACACAGAGTGTCTGCAGAACAAAGGGTGTAGATCAAGGTCTCCTGCTGGGGATAACCGGCGATCCCAGACAACAAGCAGTCTGGTTGTCAATAGTACAACAACAGGTCCAGGTATGGTTGTATACCTGGCCCCTTAAAAAATCTTCTACCTGTGCTCCAGTCCTGTCTTTAAACACAGAAGGTGTCCAAGCACCAGGAGACATACTAAGGGGGAAAAAATCAAGCATCACAATCATAGCCACTGCTTACATGAATAAAAAAAAGAGCAAAGAAAGCAAAAAAATTAATTAAAATTATAGCAGCACAAGACATAGCAACGTTGTATGGATTTTATGGGCATATGCTTTTAATTGGATGCTGTGATGATATCTGGGCATTACAGTCAATCAGATACACTGAAGGTCACAGTTTGCCAAGGATATCAAAGGGGCCATCCCACTGTTCTTTGGGGAAATTTCTTACTACCACAGGTTTGATTACCATGACTCCCCCCCTCCCCCCAGTATGATTCGCACACATCAGGGTTTGAACCTTACTGAGCCTTTGCAGTGACAACAGCCATTGCTTTGCTTCCTGCAGCTGCTCCTTCCACACTGCACAGAAAGGCGTTGTGTGCCTGTACCCATCCATCCCCTGCCAGATCAGGTGCCACATTCCCATCTAAGGGCAACAGAAGTTGTTCCCATTTCCTATTGAAACCCATACCCTAAACACCAGGTGATACCGACACAACAATACCACAACATCACCACAAGACGACAGTATGTGCAAGCACACCTTATACTATATTATGAGGACATTGTGCAGCATGGATTCCACACAAAAGAGGGTTGGGATCACAGCCATTGCCTTTTTTCTTTTTTTAAAAAAAGGCAAATTAATTTATTATTATTATTATTATTATTATTATTAATCAAACATTTATATAGCACCAGCAATGTACCTGGTGCTTTACAAAGTAATGGAAAATACACGATCCCTGCCCTAGGGCTTACAATCTGAGAGACAGAGGGGTGGGGGGAGATGAAGGAAGGGGAACAAAGAGAGAGACAAGGAGTGTAACACTCATGAAGATGCACGGTCCCAGGCGCACGTGCTTGGCTTGGTTACATATGCCATTTTGCACTGCATTATCAGGTGCATTGTTTCTAAGGCCACATTCATACCTGATGGTGGAGCAGCTGGGAAACTGCCACGAGCCAAAGACATGGTGGGGAGAGGAGGGAGATGACAGAAGTACTGCTGGTGTGAACGGAGTTTCATGGCGATTGTACTCTTAGAAGACAGGGCTCTAAAAACCAGCCCTGTCATCCATGAGTAAAATTGCCTTGGAACCCCATTCACACTGGCAGCACTTTCAGCATCCCCCTTCTCCTCCCCGCCATCAGGTGTGAATGTGGCCTAAGAAATGAGCGAAGGTGATGCCACTTTAATTCATGTTGGTGAGACCTCACCTGGAATACTATGGCTGCTTTTAAACAAGGGCGCGCTGAAGCGCCTCCCAAATGCCGCATTAAAGCAAAGTCGCTGGAGTGGCTTTCTCCCTGTTGCCGGTGGCGGCGGCGGCTGGAGACACGGGGCTTTGGAGAGGCGCGTTCTTAAGCCAGATAATTGAACTCTTAAGAACGCACCGCTGCAAAGCCCCGTGTCTCCAGCCGCTGCCGCCGCCGGCAACAGGGAGAACATCACTTCCAGCGGCTTTGCTTTAATGCAGCGTTTGGGAGGCGCTTCAGCACGCCCTCGTTTAAAAGCAGTGTATGTTAGTTTAGGGCACCACACTTCAAGAAGGATGTAGACAAACTGGACAAGATTCAGAGGAAAGCAACTACAATGATACAGGGTCTAGAAGTCAAACTATATGAAGAAAGGCTGAAATAATTTAATACTTTTTGTCTAGAAACAAAAAGGACTAAGGGGCAGGGGGCATGATAGCTGTTTTCAAATATCTAAAAGGATGCCACAAAAAAATGGTGAACATTTATCCTCCACTATCACAGAAGAGAGAGTCAGAGGGAATGGGGTTAAATTACAGCAATGTGGGTCTTGTTTAGATATTAGGGGGAAACTTCTTAACTGTAAGAACTGTTGGTCAGTGGGACAAGTTTCCTAGAGTGGTTGTGGAATTGCTGTCTTTTGTTCTAGAGTAAGAATTAACCAAAGCAAAAAACTTAACAGTTTAAAAATAAACTTAAATGTACAAGAGTTTTCTTAAAATACACACAAAAAAACAATTCAGTACAATTACATTCAAAACACCTTCACTCCATACATTGCAACAAAACATAAACGCCAAAAAATATAGAAATTAATTCACGATTAGAGCAATATTTAATAATTTATCAACATACATTTAATATATGTACTAAATTCCTTACCATACATACTTCATTTTTATCAATAACTAAACTTGCACATTTTACAATTATGAAACTTATTTATTATCATAATTTGACAAGGAACAATTGTGTCAGAGTAATTTAAGTCTGTTATTTACATGTATACAAACTGTGTACAGTTCATACAATGAAGTAAAGAATGTGAGTGTAGACATTATACAATTCGTTGTACACAACGAAGTTATGTAGAAACAGACTTAAATTACTGTACATTTAAGTTTCGTTGTACACAACGAAGTTATGTAGAAACAGACTTAAAGTACTGCACATTTAAGCTTCAGGCAGCTACCGCTGCCTGAAAATTATAGCTGAATCAAAACAGCCTTTCTTAAAATTTGGATTTCCCCGCATTTTAGGAGCACCAATCAAAATTCCAATCAATGTTCCAACAAAATGATTATGCCTCCTCCTGCATATATGCAAATGGTGACAACCTTACCGTGCATGTACTAAATGGTGGCATATTTTTGCACATGCATAATAGGAGGCAGAATCAATCGAATTCCAGTGAAATTTGAAGCAAATCGTATTCCAGTCCACGTTTTACCAAATCAGAATGGCTGGAAATGTTGAAAACGGAATCCGAACCAGAATTTCATTTCAGCTTTAGAAAGAATTCAAACTCCTTTAACGTTAATGGCAAAACACCATTGACATCACTGGGGCTTGGATTTCCACCTAGCAATTTTGGCTAGGAATGGGCGAACAGATCGCGGTTCAAGTTCGGCCGTTATGTTTGGCTGCGTTCGGTTCGTCCATTCGGTTCGGCAGTCCGGTTAGTTTGCCGGGTTCAGCCATTCGGTTCGGATTAGGCCATTCGGGAAATGTTTTGTTATGGGTGTTTTTGTTGTTTTTTATATGGTTTTTTATTTGGTTTTATTAAACTTTTATATGGGTTTTTTTTGTTGTTGTTGTTGTTGTTTTTATATGGGTTTTTTATTTCATTTTTTAATCTAATATTATATCTATCTATCTACACTAAATCTAACTGCTATTACCTATTCTAAATGCTATGAACTAAATGGGTTATCGAATAAGTACACAGGCCTACTCCTACAAACACTAAAACTAAATCACTAGCGCTCTCTATCACTAAGCTAACTCCGACAACTGTCTACTGTTCCTAACCTATCTATCTATCTATCTATATGGAATGGGGGGGGAATCACAAACA
>QEPC01001994.1:496178-518389 GCA_003113815.1 Sphenodon punctatus | reverse complement strand
CCTGTATATATTCCATCCCTGATTCCCTTCCCCTGTTTTTGGATTTATTTAGAGTAGGATTAGATTGATTTAGCTTTCATTTCAGTTTTGTACCCCTCCCTGTGTTGTTTGTTGTGAGCTGTCTGTGTCCCCCCACCCAATGCATGTGTATGTATAGATATAGATATTAGATATTAGATACTAAAGATAGACAGTTGTAGGAGTTAGCTTAGTTATAAAGATAGATAGAGATAGTGTGTAGTGATTCAGTTTTAATATTTTATACTGTGTTTGTAAGACTAGGCTTTTGTAGATATTAGATAATATTCCAATTAGTTCCATAGGTTTTAGAACTGTTAATAGCAGTTAGAGTTAGTGTAGATATATATATAATACTATATTCCAAATTTGAATAAATAAATACGTAAATAAATAAATAAATAAATAAATAAATAAATAAATACAAAATATAAATTCTTTCTCTGCATTATTTGGGTGGGAAAAATAGAAAAGGAAAGCAGGAGAGGTCGGTCTGCTGCCCATAAGGTGGGCAATGAGGCACATGGCAGAGGTGGCAGGGGCTGTGCCAGTGGAGTGGCAACAGGCAGCAGCAGCAGCCCAAGCCCATCACCATGCCTCAAACTGCACAGGCCTGATTTTGGGAGACAAGCTTCAGAGGCTCCCAGCAGTGGCACTATGGGTGTCGTTTGGCATCGCCTCCTGCCAGCGTCCTCCACTGCCATGCAGGGCACTGGAAGGCCTGCAGTCCAGGAGGCTGTGGCTGTCTCTGCTGTGGCTGCATATGCATGTGCTTCAGGGTCGGATGTTCATCATGGGCCACCAATGTCCCCCATTATTCATATGATCCCCAGCAGTCCAGGGCTGGTGGATTCCACCCCAGCTGCTAGAGGCAGGGCCCGATCCCTGGGCAATGGCAGCAGGGAGAGGAGCAGCAGTAGCAGCGACAGTAGCAACAGCAGCAGTCAGTTGAGGCCCAGAAGCATCAGCACACCATGGAAGAAATGGGGTGGGGGCAGCTGCCAAGTCCATCAGCAGGTTCAGGATGTGGAAGGCAGTGTGGCTTTCAACTGAAAGCCATGGGCATGTTGGGGGAAATGATTGAACTCAATGGGCAGCCCTTCTCGGTGGATGGGGACATGGGGTTTAGGCACCTGATTGGCTTTCTGGCCCCCCAGTTTAATCTGCCCTCGTGCACCACCCTGAGTCAGGCTGCCATCGATGCCTGGAAGCATGCAACACGTGACCAAGTAGGGATACCAGCCACCAAGCCCTGGCTGGGCCTCTGCTGCTGCTCTGCTGATGCCTGGAAGCCTGCAATCCACAGCTGTGTAGGGGTGCCAGCCACCAAGCCCTGGACAGGTTTCTTCCACTGCTCCGCCGATGCATGGCAGCCTGCAACGCCCGGCCGAGTGGCGGTGCCAGCCACCAAACCCTGGCTGGGCCTCTGCTGCTGCTCCACCAATGCCTAGCAGCCTGAAATTCCTGGCCAAGGATGGGTGCCAGCCGCAGTTACTGTGCCCTGGCAATCCAGTATCCACTGCTGCTGCTGCTGCCATGCCATGCATACTGTGGCCTGGCAATCTAATTTCTGCTGCTGCTGAGGCTGCCATTGCTGTGCCACAGGTACTGTGCCCCGGCAATTGAATGTCCGCTGCTTCTGCCTCTTCTGATGCCACCTCTGCTGTGCCATGGGCTCTGTGCCCTGACAATCCAATGTCTGCTGCTGGTGGTGGTACTGTACAAGAGCCATTTGCTCCTCACTCTTGTTGATAGGCATAGTTTGGATGAGTGCGCGAGCGGGCAGGGGCTGGGTGTCCATGAGATTCACCACAAGGCAAGGCTTGCCCAATTTGCATTAGAGCTTCTTGAGATTGGTTGAGAGCAATGCCAGCCTGCAATGCCCAGCCAAGTAGAAGTGCCAGCTACGAAACCCTGACTGGGCTTCTTCCGCGGCTTCACCGATGCCATCCTGAAATGCCCAGTGAAGTAGGTGTGCTATACTGGCCATACTGCATAATGCATAGGTACCATACCAAAGAACACCCACTCATGGCCACACACAGAGCACTTGCCAAAAATCCAGAGTGCTTCATGCGAGGCAAACTGAATAGCTCCACCAATTCCAGCCAGCCTGCAACGCCCAGCCAAGTAGGGGTGCAAGCCACCAAGTCCTGGCTGGGCCTCTGCCACTGCTCCACCGATGCCTCGCAGCCTGCCATGCCCGGCCAAGGATGGGTGCCAGCCACAGTTACTGTGCCCTGGCAATCTAATGTCCGCTGCTGCTGCCGCTGTTGTGCCATGAGTACTGTGGCCCAGCCATCTAATTTCTGCTGCTGATTAGGCTGCCACTGCTGTGCCATAGGTACTGTTCCCCAGCAATCGAATGTCTGCTGCTCCTGTCTCTGTTGATGCTGCCTCTGCTGTGCCACGGGCTCTGTGCTCTGACAATCCAATGTCGTCTGCTGCTGCTGCTGCTGCTGCTGCTGCTGCTGCTGGTGCTGCTGGTACTGCATGCCAGCCATTTGCTCCTTGCTTTTGTAGATGGGCATAGCTTGAATGAGTGTGCCAGCGGGCGAAGGCTGGGTTTTCATGAGATTCACCACAAGGCAAGGCTTGCCCAATTTGCAGTAGAGCTTCTTGAGATTGGTCGAGTACAATGCCAAACTGCAATGCCCGGCCAAGTAGCGGTGCCATACTTACCATACCGCATAACACATTGTTGGAAGGTGCCATACCACAGAGCACCCACTCATGGCCATGCACAGAGTGCTCCTCAAAAATCCAGGCAACCTGCAATGCCCGGCCAAGTAAGGGTGCCAGACACCCAGCCCTGGCCGGGTCTCTGCTGCTGATCCACCAATGCCTGGCAGCCTGCAATGACTGGCCGAGTAGGAGTGCCAGTCACCCAGCCCTGGCTCGGCCTCTGCTGCTGCTCTGCCGATGCCTGGCAGTCTGCAACGCCCAGCCAAGTAGGGGTGCCAGACCAACCACCAAGCCCTAAGCCTTCCAGGGTTCTGTTGCTGCTGCCACCACTGGGTCTGAGATGGCCAGCCATGCCCCCACAGGCACCCCCAGGGGCCAAGCCTGCCTGCCCAGGCAACCTGGGGTGCCAATCTCCAAGCCTTCCCAGTCTCTGCTGCTGCTGCTGTGTCTCCGACAGTCTGCCATGCCCCCAGGGGCATCCCTGGAGAGCCCCAAGCATCCAGACGGCCAAATTTTCTGAACCTTTGGTGGGGTCCGAACTCCAGCGAACCAAACTCATGAACCCGAACTAAGTTTTCAGGCCAAACAGCTGAACATTAAAACCCCATTCTGTTCACACATCCCTATGTGATATGGAAACTTACTGGCTTTCCTGAGATTTTCACAATTTTCCATTATTTTTCACAAGTTGAATGGGGCTGCCACAGGCCGGTGTCATGCCTCATGTGTGCCCTGTGTGCTCCCCTGGGGGCCATGGAGACAAAAAATTGCTGGCTAAGCATTGGGTAAATGCTGGAAATTGCCATAAAAGTCCTCCAAATCTTCCATAAAACTGCCATAAAATGCCCACAAAGTGATGGAAAAAAGTCCTAGAAAGTGATGAAAAATCCCAGAACGTGGCAAAAATGACAAACATCCCAGAAAATGATGGAAGTGATTAAAAGGGGGGGGGGGGAAATGGTGGAAGCACAGATTCACCAGAAACTGATGAAGTACCAATGGAAAATCGTAAGCACTCCCCAAAGGTCAGTATTTCTCTGACTTTCCCGTAGGGGTGAGATGAAAGTACTCATCTCAGCCCTATTTGCTTAGGGTCTAAGTGATTGTCATATCCAAGTCTGGAAAAAATTCTCACCATCCTACCCAATCCCTCCTTCTGCAGTGACATTTTGGGCATTCGTATGTCCTGGTCACTCCTGCGCTCGACTTGTGGCAGATTAAGTTATTGGCTCTATACTTCTGTTCCCGAATTCATCTGTATGGGTGGTTAAGGCAAGCAAATCCTGCCTCCATGCACATGGTTGTAGTAGACGATGCTTGAGATCCTTTCTCTGGTTGGTCTCTTTCTCCATCCTTCGTGTATGTGCTTGGGTCAATTTTGGAGCTAGGAACATTTTTTTCAGCCTATACAAACAATGGTAGTGAAGCAAGTTCTCCTCCAGCTCCCCCTGATGCAAGGGGCTGGGCTGCAGTTTCCTCCTGAAGGAAACAAGAGATGCACCATTTCTTAAGCAGCAGCTCCTTTAATTTATAGTTTTACATTTTTCCCAGTCCACCTAGCCCACCCAGGGCTCCCACATGGCTGGGGACTTCAGCTAACAAGCTTAAACAACAAAGGTTTTGACATAAATACTGTCTGTTTCCCTCATAGCGATTCCTCCAGGGATCACCTTCCAGATAGATCATCCTAGCAACATCACCTAGAAAAGTGTCTCCCAGCAAGGCTTTCCTGGTGATCATCCCAGCTTTACATGCAAAGGGCTTCCAGCCCCAATCACCACCCCCAGTTAGCTCTAGAAGCACCACCTGGGCAACAGGGAAAAAAACCATTAGATCAGGGGGATTCTTCAAGCATGTGCAAACGAGACTCCAGCTCTAAGTGCACAGTACTTGGATGGGGGGACAGGGGGGAACCCCGGTTCAAGTCTTGCCTTAGCCAGAAATTCACTGGTTAACCTTGTGCCAGTCACAATATTCTCTCAGCCTAACCTACCTCACAGGGTTGTTGTGAGGATTAAAAAGACGTGTTATACGTAAAGCAATCCGAGTGCTATGGTAGGGGGATGCTATATAAAGATTATTATTCTTATGTATGATAACAACTCTCAGTCTCTTTTCAAGGGACAGCTTGCCACTGGATTTTTCTCCTCATTTGCCTCAAGCATATGTTCCTTCAGTTCATCTTTAAGGGTCTTCATGGCCTTGCTCTACTCCATCTTTCTGCCCTTGTTTCCCTCTATGTATCCACCAAGGACTTCTGTTCCTCCTCTGCCACCACTCTTCCCTGCTTCCTAAACTGTCTTTACCCTTTCTCCCATGCTGCCCCCTATGCCTGGAGCGCCCTCCCTGTGAACATTCACTCTGTTCCCTACCTTCATGTCCTTTCTAAAAGCCTACCGCTTCCATCAGGCTTTCCCTAGCTCCTCACCCCCACTGGCTGCTCACAAATGCTCCTTCTACTGTCCTTTCATTCAGGGGTCACCGACTCAGTTGCAACTAAACCAAAACCAAGCTCGAGCACCTGCAACTTCTCAGCTTTATGAATGAGCGTGTCCCTTCCTCTCCACATGTTTCCTTCTCCCTTGTCTCTCCTCCCCACTCTGTCCTAGATTACAAGTCATCTGGGGTAGGGACTTGTTTCTAATTAATGAAACCTTAACAATAACAATAACAATAACAATAACAATAACAATAACAATAACAATAATAACAAACAATAACAATAACAATAACAATATATCATACCTCTCACAGAATTCCAGAGATTCTTTATTTATATCTTATCTCCACAATCCAAAATGCAACTCCCCCAATTAACCTGCTATCTAGAAATTTTGTATTTGATTACATTGTAAGAAGTAGATCATTATTCATCTTAGAATTCTCTGATTTACTGTATCTGGTCTACATTATGAGCAAGTAATTTTCTTCTACTAAGCAAATAGGCTTAGGTGAAAATATATATATCTCATTTGAATGATTATGCAAAGCAGAAAGATAATTCCTGCACTTCAGAAGGCCTTTATGTTGCATTCATATGTTAAAAAACAGATCTGTTGCACAGGAGTAACTCAGGCTAACACTCTACAATGGCAAGAAGCAAAGATTCAAGCTGCTTTGCCAAGACACTTCAAAATTGTTTCACTGACACAAATCAAGACAGTGAGAACAAACAATTTTAAAAGCTAAGTTTCTAAATCCATATTTAGGCATCAATAAGTGACCTGCAGTGCAATCCTGACCTCATTAGGGCTGATGTGGCAGCAGCTTTTACCGCGCCGTGATTCCGTTCCGCCATTTCGGAGCTGCCCGCGCCACAACGCGACTTTTCTGCGGATATTCCACTAATTCCGCCAGAATTCTGCAAATCGCGGAATTGCGGAAAAATTGCGGCAACATTGCGGAAATCGTGGAAAACCGCTATTCCGCTATTTTTTTGCGCTGGCGAAATTGCGGAAATAGCGAAAATGTCATGTTTCCACGATTCCACTAAGTTGCGGAATTAAATAAGCGGGACCGCGGAATGAAACCACGGAATGAAAGCCTCTGCCATGCCGTTCCACTAATTGCGGAAACACTGTTTCCGCCAGAAATAGCTACTGCTGCGATATTCCGCTACAGCCCTANGAAACCGCGGAATGAAAGCCTCTGCCATGCCGTTCCACTAATTGCGGAAACACTGTTTCCGCCGGAAATAGCTACCGCTGCGATATTCCACTACAGCCCTAGACCTCATTAACTTAATGTCCCAGCTCACAATGGTTTTAATGGGTGAGGATTCATTGCACCCCTGATTTTCAAAGGCGTTGATCAGTCATTTGAGTCATATTGTCAGCTGTCTAAACAGAGCCATCCTTATGAATTTGTGGGGACTAAATAAAGCCTCTTGTGGAGGAGACCATCCTAGCTAGGAGCCCTGTGCAGTTGCAGCTGTATTGACAGGGGTTGTTTCTGGTGTTGAGATGTGAGAGCGATTCCCATTGGAGCTGGATTCAAGGGGTAATTTCAGATGTTACGGGATCACGGTCAACCACAGTGAATCCCCTGTGGTAGCCGTGATTCCCGTAACATCTACTTTGTCTCTGCCAGATGTTCACCACAGTGAACCATTGTCAGGAATCAAAATAATCACAATTCTGGACCTCCAGCCGCCTGGATTGGCGGGATTGGCCAGCCGGATTGGCCACTGCACCTGCCAGTTGCACGGCGGGCAGGTGACCGGTGGACCATGGGGTGTGTGGCTGTGTGGCAGCATGTTGCGCTCCACAGCCCCACCCCCTCCCCGATCCCCAGAGAGAATCAGGCTGGCATGTCTAAAGGATGGACAGCCTGATTCCTGTCCAGGATCCAAAACGGATACCGGACCGTGGTTCAGCGTGGCGGGTCAAACGGCCCATCATGTCTGAAATTACCCATGGACAAAATGCAGGTGAGACAAAAAGAAAATGGGTGAATAATTATTTATCACATGGCTTTGTAAGTTATCACACAGATAGCATCATTAAACTAATAAACTAATAACTAATAACTAATAATAATAAATAATAACTAATGTAACCTGTTGCTCCATTCTAGATTATAAATCCCTTGAGGTAGGAACCTGTCTCTGATCACAACTATTTACGACCACACACATTTATGGCACTATATTAAAATAACAACAAAAAATAAACTAAAAGCACCAACTTACAGATTACATCTGCAAATAACCGATACTGTTTGGTGTACTTCCTGGTTACCACGCCTATGCAGAGCACTTGATGCTGCACTTTCAATTATCAGTTTGTAAATATACTGAATTAATCCGTAGCGTGGGTCCAAAACTCAAGTGATTACATGCGGCTTATTTGGGTAGAATCCTCAGCTGCTGTAGTCTACTGAAGCCCCATTGACTTGATGGGGTCACCTAGGATGGGATTTCATGAGGGTTTGTGAGCCTAACCTCTCCAGTCCTCTCCAAATGCGCTCTTTTTAACTGCACAACTAAGACTGAAAAGCAGGATGCACTACTGGGACTGAGACTGTTTTTGCGCAGGAGTGTGAGCTCCTTGACGAATGGTTTCCAAAATGCCCTAGAGAAAACATAAGAAATGCCATGCTGGGTCAGACCAACGGTCCATCAAGCCCAGCATTCTGACTCTGAGGGCCTTTTTAGACAAGCAGGATTTAAACCACAGCTCTTGGAAACCTCCATGGGGGAGGGGGGGCTTTAGATGCTCCTCTGTGAACTGGAAGTCACCCGGATGCCATTCGAAACAGCGGCATCGGGCGAGTCTCGGGTGTTCTGAGATGCGGCGTAGTACAGACTTCAATAATCAAGCTCTGCACACTTACTTAATGAAAAATCTCAGCAAGTGATGCTTCCATTAGAAGCTGGGCATTCAACAAGATTCGCATGATATGGAAACTTACTGGCTTTCCTGAGATTTTCACAATCGAGGAATTATCAATTTCACAATCTATAATCGAGGTTTGTACTATGCCGCGTCTCAAAACACCTGGGAGTCGCCCGGTGTCACTGTTTCTAATGGCGCCTGGGCAACTTCCAGTTTACGGAGGAGCATCTAACGTCCCCATCCCCCCACCCCCGTGGAGGTTTCCAAGAGCTGTGGGTTTAAACTGCGGTCTAAAAAGGCCCTGACAGTGGCCATTCTTGGTCGCTTCAGAGAAGTATCCGAAAGCTCATAATGGAGTGATCCATTCCCTGATGTTCACTAGAAGCTAGAGTTGTGCACCAGAGGTCCATGTTGTTTTCATTTTCATTTTTGTTTTTCATTTTCATAGATATCAATTTTTTGTTTTCACCTTCGTTTCCATTTTCCATTAGTTTAAATGGAAAACACATATTTATGGCTGTATTGTTTTTGTTTTTCATTATATTTGGCTTACACTTCGATGTATTGTACCTTCAATGGAAGGCATTAAGTGTACCATACTTCAAAAAGATTGGATAGAGTAATCAAATTTTATAAGCAATTGAATTATATTATTTTGCAAAAAACTTCATATACATTCTTAGCTGTAACTTTTTTGTCTCACATTTAATGTAGATGAAACTTGGCAATTTTATACCCATTCCTATATTTACTATCTCTGCCAACTTTTGGAAGTATTAGATAAAGGGTCCTGATGGTATAAGCAATTAACTTATAAATGTATGACTGACTGTAACATCTTTGTAGTCCAACCAGTGTACATGGATTTTGGCAGGGCTGTATATAACACTTTCACAATCATCTCTGCCAAATATAAGAAAGATGTGATAAAGGGTTCCAATTTTATATGCCTGCGTGCACACCATATGCAGAGAAGGATCCAATGCCAGGGATTTTCGTACGTGTCACTGTGGTATAAGATCAGTTTGTGATGCCAATTGAGCAGCAGAAATGTCAACAAAATATCCTCATTCTGTGCTGTGATCATTCCAACATCTGTCCCACACTTGTTACTGAGAAGTCAGAAACATCTGTTTAGGAAAGAGCCAATAGAGATTCTCTTATGTTCTCTGTCACAGTGCTGCAGGATGTAATTGTGATGATAATTAGCCAGCCTGGATGTGTAAACTATGTTTCCTGATTGTTGGGATGCTATCTCCAAAGTCCCAGTTATGTCCCTTCTATGCCCACCTGAGGGCCGACCCCTATGCCCGCCTCAAAGCCACTGCCGATTGGTCCTATAAAGCTAGAAGCATGCAGTAATTGGCCAGTGAATGTGTCTGTCAGTCTTTTTGGTTGCTCCACATCCTCCCTCCTACAGCCTCTCTCCCCCTGCCATGCCAGGTGCCTGCCTCTGACTGGCACTGCATGTGTTGCTATTTATCTGAATAATGGTCTTCAAGGGGACAACTTCAATTGCTTATAAAATTGGGTCCCTTTATCAAATTGTCCTGTAGTTTGGCTGAGATGAAAAGGAAGCTATGTGATACATTCCTGCAAAATACCTTGTAAACAGGATGGAATATACAAAAGTTACAGCTGGATATGTATTTTCAAGTTAATGTCTTATACCATCAGAACCCTTCATCCAATCTTTCTGAGAATTGACAAGCGTGTTAAATTTGTGGAGGGACATGATATTAATAGGTTGATTGATTATTGTTGCCCCTGTGAGGGATTTTGTGCATTTACATTGTGAGCCGCCTTGAGTCAGCTGTAATGCCGAGAAAGTGCGGGATATAAATTAAATTGTGGTGATGATGATGATGATGATGATGATGATGATGATGATGATGGACAGGTTTCATGCAAACTGAATGGAAGATAAAGAAGTTTTGGTCATGAATGTGTATGGAACTTTTCGTAAAATCACAACATTCAATTGCTTCTAAAATTGGTTCCCTTTATCTAATAGTTTCAAAAAGTGGTACACGTAGTAACCTCCATTGGGGGTACAATCCTGCCAAGTTTCATCATAATTGACTAAGAAACCAAAAATGTATAGCCAGAAATACGTTTTAAAACAAAATGTCATTTTCATTTATATTTTCATTTATTATTTGTTGTTTTCGCTATTGCAATAATGATAACAAAAACAATTATTTTTGTTATTGTTATTGTAATAATGAAAATGACATGCACACCCCTATTAGAAGCTCCTGACATGAGCATGTGTATTTCACCATGCATTTGAATTTCACTCCAGTGACTATGCTTCCTGTAGAAACACCTCTGCACTTTTTAACAACCAACATGCTTCCCTAGAAGGAAGCCTGATTCCATTTCTACAAATAATCTATTAGATTATACATGGCTGTAGTGAGGATTAGAACACAATGCTTAGCTACCCACTCATACTGCTAACTCTGCTACAGCCAGCTTGCCCAGCATGACACTGAATAAGTGTAACAACTTAGCCTTCTATTTATTATTTATTATTATTATTATTATTATTATTATTATTATAATAAACATTTATATAGCGCCAGCCATGTGCCTGTTGCTGTACAGAAGATAGAAATAGATGTGGTCCCTGCCTGTGGCTTGCAATCTAAAAGACAAGGAGGGGAAGACAGGGAGAGGGGACAGTGGGAGAGACAGGGGAGAAGACAAACAAACATTCAGGTGGATGCGAAGTCTCAGGTGTGTGTGCTTGGCTTCGTTACAATCAGGTTGGTTGCAGCAGTCTGCAGAGGAGGGCAGACAGTAAGTATATGGGGAACAACTAGCAGGCACTGGGAAAGGCGGTGAGGAAAAAGTGGGTCTTGAGGACCGATTTGAAGGAGCAGAGGGAGGGGGCAAGGCGGATGTGGGTAGGAAGGGAGTTCCAGGCATGGAGGGCAGCGAGGGAGAAGGGTCGAAGGCTGTTAGGTGAGCAGGAGAAACGAGGGAGAGTGAGGGAGGGGACAGAGGAAGAGCGGAGAGTGTGTGCAGGAGAGCATAGGGAGATTAGGTCCGAGAGGTAAGGAGGAGCTTGGTTGTGGAGTGTTTTGAACATGAATACCAGGAGTTTAAACAGGATACATTCAGGAAGGGGGAGCCAGTGAAGAGAGAACAGGAGAGGCTGCACATGGTCAAAGCGGCAGGCAGAGTGAATGACCTTGGCAGCAGAGTTTTGGATTGTGATAAGGGGGGACAGGTGAGAGCGAGGGAGGCCAGCAAGGAGGAGGTTGCAGTAATCGAGGCAAGAGATAACCATGGCATGAACAAGGGTTTTGGCCGAGGAGGTAGAGAGAAAGGGGCGGACCCGAGCAATGTTATGGAGGGCGAATCGGCAGGATTTGGCAACAGAGTCAATGTAAGGTTTAAAAGAGAGGTGCGTGTCAAAGATGAAGCCCAAGCTACGGGCTTGGAGAACAGGATGGATGGTGACTCCATCGATGCAGATGGGCAGGCTAGAGGGAGAGGAAGAGGAGGGAGGAAAAATGAGGAGTTCGGTCTTGGCCTTGTGGAGCTTGAGTTGACGTCGGGACATCCAGGTGGAGATATCAGAGAGGCAGTTGACAAGGCATGAGTGGACAGAAGAGGATAGAGAGGTGGTAGTAAGATAGAGTTGGGTGTCATCAGCATAGAGATGAAAATGGAATCCGTGGGAGGCAATAAGTTTGCCAAGGGACAGGGTGTAAATAGAGAAGAGGAGAGGGCCGAGGACAGAGCCTTGGGAGACCCCAACCGAAAGGGGGAGGGAGGGTGATTTTTCAACATCTTCTACCACTTGGCATGGGATAATAATGCTTCCTCTACACCCCCTTCCCTTTTCACTGATTAGAAATCGAATTATAGCCCTTTTCACATGAGACGGACCCAGAGTGGGTGCCACCATTGTGAACACTGTGGTGGGTGGGTGGGCGGGCATGCTCTCATGACCCACGCATCTCCACCCATTCACCCATGCACCTAGCAGATGGCCAAAATGGTGATTTCTCCTTGCATGGAGGTGAGTGGAGATGGGTTTGCACCCGTGTAAGCATGCACCAATGCACCACCCATGTGGGCAGAACTCCCCCCGTCACCCATGGACCAGGCCCACCCTCCCACCCCCGCCTGTGTAAAAAGGGCCTATGTCCATAACACCTGCAGTTCATTTTTCTTTACCTCAAGACATACATTCATCTCTTCTAGTAACTTTTTCTCTTGCTGTTGTTTTATAGCAGAGATTTCCAGACTCTGTGAGGTCTCCACCTCTATAGATAGAGTTGTGATACTAATGGATAGTTAATATATTTTGCATGTCTTTGATGCTGCCTGGGGTGGCAGGATTATATTTAAGCCTCAAATTGGCATCAGATAAATAAAAAAGAAAAAGAAAGAACAAGAAAATACAGTTTTAGACTGTCTAGGCTCCATTCCCTGGTAGTCTTATACTTTGTTGTAGTTTTTAATCATACTTATGTGTTAGTTAGGCATTTAAGGAGGAGAATACTACAACTTGGAAATAACAAGACCATTTACACACTGAAATTAATTTAGTCAGTGCCTTCCCATGCACTCTTTGCTGGTAATGAAGATTTCCCGACTTTCCTCGCTATTAGCATAGCTTCCTCTGCAGTGAATTCATAATCTTGGATTTAAAAGACATAGCAGTTAAGGACGGGAAAAGACCTATTTGATCACACGGCAAAGGAAGAATCATTCCCTGTTTGCTAGTGTTCTGTCAAGCCTGTTTTCAAATTACCCACTCAGTGCAGCCCACAGCCTCTTCCCTTGGGATGCTATTCCATGTCCTAATACATCTCACTGGCAAGACATTTTTACTGGTATTCAGCTTAAAATTTCCTCTCTCCATTTCATCCCATTACTCCTAGTTATAACCCTGTCTGCTGCACTAAATAATTTTTCTCACCCTCCTTCATTGTCAACACCCTTCAGATATTGTAGACTGTTATCCTATCCCCTTCTTATTCATTGCTTGGGCAAGCTAGATCCATTTAGCTGCTTTAATCTTTTCTCATAAGTCAGTCCCTCTGATTTCCCATGATCATTTTTGTGACTCTTCTCTGAACACCCTCCAATTTTTCAACATCTTGTTGAAATTGTACTGCCTAGAAATGAATGTTGCATGGACATTAGACTCTCTTGCTATATGGGTAGCAAGAATGACAAATATTATCACATAAGGCCACCAGATAAAATGGTGGAGGGGGGCAAGGAGAGATTTCGAAGAACAGCTTTGAAGATTACTTATTTTGCTAACACAGTATGTAAAATATGGGTGGATTCTATGTCGGGGTGGAGCTCTGCCAAAGTCCCGAGTCTCCACTGCCACCACTAAGTTCGCCACCATCACTGTCACCATTCAGTCCAAGTTCAGGCGCATGTAGGGATGGGCGAACGCGGTTCAGAAGTTCGGAGTTCGACTAAACCAAACTTCCGAACTGAACACGATTTTTGAACCGAACCGAAATTCTGAACTCGATTCTGTTCACCCATCCCTATAAGATAATATTCCATTTAGTTCAATGGGATTTGAATTTCCGAACTCTTCAGAAGTTCAGAGTTCTAACCAAACTCAAATAGTTTGGTCGACCGAACCGAACTCGATTTTCGAACCGAACCGAATTTCTGAACTCGGTTCTGTTCGCCCATCCCTAGGCGCACATGCAGAAGTGTCATTTGTCTGTGTGGGTTCACCCCATGCACACTCTTTTGCTCTGGGAATGTGCAGAGAGCAAATATGTCGGAGACAGGATGTGAATGTGCAGAGCGCAGACAGGCAAACCATGCTTCTGCACATATACCTGATCTGAGGCTGAATGGAGGTGCTCACAGGGGGGAGGAGAATGAGAGTAAGGGGAGGGAGAGAGAGATGGGGACATGTGGGAGGGGTGGGCCAGGGCTGAGCTGACTATGGGGCATGTGCAGCCAGTTCTTTTTAAAGCAGAGGGGATGGGGGAAGCAGCAGGGAGGAACCAGGGCAATGGCAGTAGCATCAGGGCCCCTTCCCTTGCTTTTGAGGTGCTGATGTCCAGAGGGTGGCCAGGACGAGCGATCATGTGGTGCTGGCACATTAAAGGCATACAGGCATGGGTAATACCAGTACTAAATCAGGCACCCAATTCCCCCAAAATACCAGTTATTGCCATTTCTGAATTACCAATTTACCAGTAATAGGTGAATTTATTTATTTAAATTTATTTATTGGTGACTGGTAAATTGGTAAAGGAACCAGGACGGCAAGTAAAAAAGCGGTACCCGAAGTAAAAAAACTTGGTACAAAATGATATTTTGGTATATTGGGCGAAATGGAGGACTTACTTCCCTCTTTGTATAGAGCCTTTCTATGCAAGTAGTTTGTGTATGGTAAATCATGTGTTGGTGCAGGGGACTGGACTAGAGGACACTTGATGAAAAAGCATGCACAGGTGCTGCTAATGCAAAGAAGCATTTTGGAACTCGTTGTCATCTGATACATATATAAATATTTATCACTTTCAGCAGTCAACGTGCTTTACTATCCTTATTTAGTCCACAACAAGCTTGTGTGGCAGGACATTATTATCTCCACTTTACAGATGGGGATCTGATTTTGAGAGAGAGCAACTTTTCCAAGGCTATCTAGTGAATTTGAACTAAAGTGGTATTTGTACCCTTGTCTCCAAAGTCCAAGAACAACACCTTACCCACTAAACTACACTAGGTCATCATGAGTCCCTTCTCTCCTTAGGTATTATTATTGGTGGAATCTAACCAATAATAGATAGGTGAAATCTATTGTTCTCAATGAAATGGCTTCCTACTCTTTGTTTTTCTGTCTCCTGCCCATTTTCTGATCTATGACACTGCTTTCCTTCTCATCCACTTCCCTCCACCCCCAGCTTAGCTGACTTAGGAGCCCCTCATAAGAGTCTTTGTCAAAGATTGCTTCAAATCTCAATATTACAACTGAATCTGATATTACAATATCAGATTCTCGTGAGAATCTGAAAAAATGTATACCCCAAAAAAAAGTCTGTGGATGCACAAAATGGCTGTGCGTACGGAGAATGGCCCTGGTGGCAATTTTTGCACATGCAAAGACCATTTTTGAGGTTCTTGAGACTCTCATGAGAACGTCCGATTCATGAGATTCTTGAAATGAGAAAATCTCATAGAGAAGCTTGTTCTCTATTAATTTTTCAAGAAGGGCGAAATCTCTAGGGATGTGCGAACAGAACCGAGTTTGGAAATTTGGTTCGGTTCAAAAATTGAGTTCGGTTTGGAAGTTCGGTTCTGTCGACCGAACTAGTTGAGTTCGGTCAAATTCCAAACTTCCGAACCAAGTTCGTACATTCAAAACTGGTGTTTTAAACTGTTTTTGGCCTTCCGAACTGGTTCGGATTCGACCGAACAATTCGGTCGAATACGAGTTCGGTTCGGAAGTTCGGTTCGGTTGACCGAACTAGTCGAGTTCAGTCTGAACTCCGAACTTCCGAACCGCGTTTGCACATCCCTAGGAATCTCATTTCAGTACTAACTGCTGTAGAAATAAAACAAACCTTTGCAAACTCTGACCGAGCAAAGCACATACTTAAATATGTGAGGAGTCCCATTAAAATTAATTGGACCTTTTTAACCAACCATTGTCTGTTTCTTTGTTTAAAAACTGTTTAAAAATATGGAATCATTCCCACATGTTTAGCATCCCTTCACAGATGCCATCTTGAGCCCTAACCCAAACCTTCAGATTTCCCTTTTGTAGCTCTACTGCTTTAACTACAGAACAAAAAAATGTCTGGCTGTTCTTTTTAATTAAACTATGAGAAAAGGACTGTGCATACTGCTCAGCAATTAAATTACTATATTTAGTCTATTGTAGCAGCCTTGGTAGTGTGGCTAGGTAGCTAAGATATCCCTAGCTCCTCACCCCTTCATAGGCTGCTCACAAAAGTTCATTTTACTGGCCTATCATTTGGGTTCCCATCTTTCCTTTAACCAAACTAAGCATGTGCACTGGAGACTTTTCAGCATCCTGAATGTAGTAGTCCTATCTCATTCTATGTTCTCGTCTCCCTTGGCTCCCCTCCCATGTCCATCCTCTCGGGGCAGGGACCTGTCTCAGATTTAATGACTGTTCAGTGCCAAGCACATTGTTAGTGCTAGATAGAGGGATGATAAGTGGCAGATTTTAGATTCTTATCTTGTAGAGCAAGGTGTTGACTGAAAGGAAAAAGGGAGAGGTGTATAGGAAACACAGCAAGTGGACATGAGATGCAACTTCACACCTGCCTGTGCCCCTGTATGGGGTACCACAGGATATCAGAGGATGGATTGCTCTCTTGCCAAAAAACACTCAGATGCCTGAAATAACTGAACAGTTTGATAAAAAGATAGATCCTGATGTCCGAAACTAGGACACACAGACATGGACATGGCTACATGCTAAACCCAGGGCTGATGCTCTGAGCATGGGGTGAGGACCAGGACCAGGAGTTACATGTAACCAATGTAATATGTGGAACACCTTCCACCTTCCTTTGGGGACCAGGAGGAGGAGTTGAACCAATGCTTAGTGCTCCTGGACAGATGCTTAGTGGGGAGAAGACTAGCTCTCCTGGCTTCAGTGCAGTTAGGGCTATTCTTCTCCGCTCCCTGACAAACAGCTGATGTCAGGAATTAGGACAGCCCACAAAAAGGCTTTCAGTGCCTCCCTCATGCACTGGTTGGTGGGGTCTCTACTCCTAGATGTGGGTAGGCCAGGAGCTGGCAGGCCAAAAGCTCTCGATTATCGGCAGACCTGGAGATGGAAAGACCCAAGGATGCTGATTGCTGATTGCTCAGCAGCTGGTGTTCACACATCTGTCGTCGCATTCAAACACCTGCTACATGAATTCACAGGTGTTGCTCCCACACTTTGCTACAGGCCCAGAGGCCACATGGAAACATTCAGATCTGTCATGTGACTATCCAGTGTAGAAACTTCTCTATCTCTGCCTGAAGTTTTCAAACAGGGTTTTGCTGGACATGAAACAGGGAACAATCCTTTCCTCCAACTCTTATACTGGATACATTCATCATCTTTTAGGCATGTCATAAGCTTTTCATCATTCAAGTACTTTTCTCTCCAAGTTGAAATTCTGCTTTGGGTCACTAATTTTTTCTGTCAATTGAGCATGATAGACAAGGCACAATCGGTCACCCGACTCCATGCAGAATTTTCAATGAGGTTTCATGAAATGTTTTTTTGTTTCTTTAAATGACAAACTTGAAAGCATTTGTCCCCATCTCCTGACAGGTACATTTCTGACAAAAGGCGTCGTTGCATATTCATTCACCGCAGGTCAGCATTCCGGAGCCATAAACAGAATGTATTTATATGTATAATATGAATAATGTCCCCACTTTCTCAAGCATTTCATTATTCAATCTATTTCCTCATGAAAGTGTGTAACGCTGAATACTGATGGCTCACTGCAAAGCATTTCCTAGTTAAAGAAGAAAGCTCTAAGCGCTGGAAATTTGTCAGGGCAACACCCTTCATTTTTTTAAACACACACACATGCTGCTCTCAAACTACATGAATAAAGAAAAGATACAAAGTACCCCCACAACTGTGTTTGCACTGTCACCTGGGTAATGCAGCCTAGTGGTTAGAGTAGGGGTTCCCATTTTTTTTCAAATACATGCCTCCTGTTTCAGCCCCCCAAATATGGTCTGTCATCCTGTCACATACTGATGACAAAATACTCCTGTTCACCCCTGTGCCAGACTCAACCCAACCCTAACCCCCCAGACCCTCATCCACACCCAATCTCTTTGTCCCCAGTCCCCAGGTTCTAAGTCCACACAGTTCAACCTCTGCCCAGCCTGCTCCACTACTATCCTCTCCAGTCCTGGCTTGACTTCCCTTCCATCTGGCCAGGCTTTAGCCTGCTCATCTCAGTCGCTCGTGTCACTGTGCCCAGCCACCCAGAGTGCAAACTTCAGAGCTGAGCTTGTGCTGTGGACCGAGCACTCCTGCTCCCAACTACATAGCTGGATGACTGACTAGTGACATCTTGCGCTCATACCTCCTTCACCTGTGGTGCCATATGGGCCATGACCCCAGGCCTACACTTTCCTACACTTCCAGGGACCTGAAGAATGACCTCCACTCCCCCGAGTCCCCCCGAGTCCCCCCGACTCTCCAGAGTAGCAGTGACAGAGTTCCCTCCCAGCAGGGCCCCAAACATAATGGTATTTAGTAGGGGTGGGACTATCGGTATTGGATTAATACGATAATGCCGATAATTGTTGATATCGGATTAATCCGATAATACTGATAATTATCGGTATCAGCATATTGGTTTTTTAACATTGCTGATTTTTTGGCTCTTTAACATCGTGGCCATTTTAACAATAGCCGTAATGTTAAAGATCAAAAAAATCGGCAACGTTAGAAAACAGATATACCGATACCAGTAAATCCGATATCGGATTAATCCGAAACCGATCAAACTGGTAATCGATAATTCACCTGGAGTTCCACCCCTAGTCTTTAGGACCCCACAGGAGTTGTAGCCAGTTCCTTAGTGCTGTCCCCACTCCCCTCCCATGGCTGGGGCCCTCCACAAAATGATATCACCTGAGGGGTGGGGCTCCCATTGCATGGTCATGCTGGCTCTTAATCCCAGGTTAGTTGCAGGTTGAGTTCCCCATCCTTCTTCCTCTGTCATGATTGGGTTGCTGGAGGGAGCTGCACCCTCTCCTCATTTGTGTGTCAAAAGGGGTACTGGAGGAAGCTTGCATGCAAGAGTGTGTGTGTGTGTGTGTGTGTGTGTGTGTGTGTGTGTGTGAGAGAGAGAGAGAGAGAGAGAGAGAGAATGACCGAGTGTATGTGTGACCAGACATCCATAGTTTCATTTGCACATTATACTGACGTCATGCATTTTTAAAAAACTAATACAGCACTTTGGGTCCACAATCAAGCATTAGACTTGCAACTCTTAAAGAGGGTGGAGCTATGCCCCCCCCCCCCCCCCCCCTTTTGTTTTCCTGCCACGCAATGCTCCCCTCCACTCCAATGCTATGTCTGATTCTGCACAAGCCCCCCCCCGCTCCCCCCCCCCCCCCCCCACACATTTTGTTTTCGCCCTGGGGCTTGCAAATTCGAAGGTCAGTCCTGCACAACAGGCACTCTCAGAGGAAAACAAAACCTGGAAGAATGTGGGAGAGACTGGACAGAACAGAAAATGTGTGTCCAGGGGGTTTGGATTGAGATGCGCTTGGTGGTGGCAGCATCTACACTGAAAATAAAAGTGCACTGGGATGAATCTTTGTGGGCCTGTTCCTGAAAACTCAGCCAGAGTTCACCATTTTCTTACACACGTGTTCAAAACTGACAGAACCCAGCCTCCATTCATTGCTAACAGACTTGCCTTGAAGAGTATCAGAGGATGCGAACCATGTCAAAAATAAAGAATGATCCAGACACAAGAGATCCAGATATGGGAGTTTATCCTGTAAATAAATTGTGTCCTATATAAAATGCTTTATAGACATCTGTACAGTAGTTCATTTCTAAACCACTAAAAGGTGTATACACCGACAAACTCAGAGAACAGAAGGCCTGGGCCATCTGTATCTGCAGTTTCTAACTCAAAGAATATATATAAAGAAACCAAGAAATAGTTGCCTGTCAGATTCTACCCCTGAACATTTGAAACCATTACCTCTAACAATCACTATTCGTGGCCTGCAATTGAGCCCATCATAAGCAACAAAATGTATCAAAGGAAAAGGTAAACACTGAACAGAGTTGAGAGAAGTGGAAATAAAGGCTATTACTTGCTTACTGGGAAATCTGCTGTTGATTAGAAGTGCAAGGCAATTCTGCTACTGTACAAATGGCTCCACTTTTCCTGGCTTTCATTAAAAACGCTGAGTATGACCTGAATTAAATTCAGCCACACATCCACACTTCTTGATTTGTTCTAGGAGTCTGTCTCCCTTTTTGTGTCTTGGAATAAGAATATATAACCCTACAAAAAAGTATGCAATCAAAAGAGATTTCATTTAAAAGTAGATTGAGACTCTGATCTTCGAATTGCTCCCCCACCCACTCATTTCAATGAAGTTTGTGCTGGTGGGCACTCTAGGGATCAGAATGCCATTGTTCAATAATATTAGCATGTTGGTAGCAGTCCCATGGTTCCCCTTTTGTAATGTGATGACTCTAGGTGGGCTGTCTGCAGCATGGGTTGAATCTCGACTTCTCTATCTCTACGCCTCTATGGTGAGAGCTAAATGATCTGGTTTAGAGCTGAAACAAGTACCCACTAAAAGAGATCAACCCTCAGGGCGTGCATGTCATTTTTGTTATATCAATAATGGAAACTAAATGTGTCATTTTTGGTATTGTTATTGCATTAACAAAACTGACAAAAAATAATAACGAGATCAATAACGATAAGAAAAGTTGTTATTGATTTTGCTATTGCCTAGCAGCCTGGCAGGTGTTTTTTGGAGGAAAATGTAGCAAGGGAAAGAGGGAGAAGACAACCCGGAGCCAGAAACAATGTTGAACTCTTGAACTGGCCTGTGATGAGAGGGGAAGGAACAGATTAATTTATTCGCTGGCCAATGAGCAGCACAAGCAGGTCCCAGGCAGTTAAATTGCATCCTGTGATTGGTTCTGGGATGCAGGAGGCACTGAGCAATCAGGGGAGCTCTGGGGTTCTGCAACCCTTTATAATGCAGGGCTGGGCTGCTTGACTCTAGTTGTACGCACTATTGCTCTGTCGGGGTGCATTTACAGAATCTGCTGGTACTTGCACTAAAAGTCCTCCCATATATATCCCTACCAGTTTACCTTTCCAATCCTTATTCCTTACCCTTACATTTTACCTTTTTCCCTCCGCTGCCTGTCTCCCCCTGTCCATATATTATATAGAGGCAGTAACATCACCAAGCAGCATGGCTCCAAAGTTACAGCAATCTGAGACCATGAGTGAAGGTGTGGATTGGACAGGAGCCCCTGTCGGGAGGATGTGGAGCGAGGGCGATAGAGAGCCGTGGGGCATGGAATGCATCCAGAAGGGGAGGCTTGACTGTGGCCAACCCACCGCCCCATTGGAAATCTTGTGTGGCGGTGTGTGGTCAATATCCCCAGATCTGGAGTTGCACCAAACCCAAGGGGGCATGTTTAGCAGCCAAAGGGAGCCTTTGCCGCCACTGTGTCCAGCAAGGAGGTGGGGATTTGGAACAGCTGTTTCCTGGACGCCCACACAAAAGCCGGAAGCGACCAGCGGCCGTGTCGGTGGCACATGCCGGTGGCACGTGCCAAAGGGGCACGGCCAAAGGGACGTGCCCTTTGGCTGTGCCCTTTGGCTGGGACCGGCGGCCGGGACCATGGAGACTGCCTGACATTATTGATGTTTAGTGGCAGGGGGAGCTGATCTGCCAGGGAATGGGGGTGCTGGATGTAGGGAAGGGGAAGGAGTAATTCTTTTGTAACGTGTATTAAAGTAGATGGGGATTTTTGTGAACTGGGGGATTGTTTTGAATAATGTGTCAATATGAACTAAATGAGGACGAGGGTTTAGAAAATGTAAATTGTGTTGATAAGTTATGTGATATGTTAAATTATGAGGGATGATATTAGAGACTGAGTATGCAATCTTATAGAAGACCCACATCACTTGGTGACAACAGGTGGAGTGGAAGTCAGAGGGTTCCCCCCTGGTGGCAGCAGGTAGGGAAGGTGAGGTTAATTTTGTTGGTTAATACATATTATTTAGAAGGGAGGAATATTATTATTATTATTATTATTATTATTATTATTATTATTATTATCATTATTATTATAAACATTTATATAGCGCCAGCCATGTACTTGGCGCTGTACAGAACATAGTAATAGCCCCTGCCTGTGGCTTACAATCTAAAAGACAAGGAGGGGGAGACAAGGAGAGGGGACAGTGGGAGAGACAGGGGAGAAGACAAACAAACTTTCAGGTGGATGCGAAGTCTCAAGTGCATGTGCTTGGCTTGGTTAAAATCAGGTTGGTTGCAGCAGTCTGCAGAGGAGGGCAGACAGTAAGTATATGGGGAACAACTAGCAGGCATTGGGAAAGGCAGCGAGGAAAAAGTGGGTCTTGAGGAGGGATTTGAAGGAGC
>QEPC01001994.1:464050-489974 GCA_003113815.1 Sphenodon punctatus | reverse complement strand
CTGTGGCTGCCGGCGTCAGGACGCAGTAGGCCTTCCGGGAAACTTCCAGGCTTATAGGTTAAAACCAACACTTTGAATTGGACCCGGAAGACTATTGCCAGCCAGTGCAGAGATTGGAGCACTGGTGTAATGTGCTCCCAGAGACCCAGTCCCATCAATTTATTTTTTAAAAATATATATATATATACCCTGCCCCTCCAGCCAGGCAGCCCGGGGCATCTAACACATCAAAATCAATAAAATACAATAAAACATATAAAGATATCACATAATAACAATAGTAAAATTAAAAGTGAGAGAAAAAAACCCAACCCCCCTCAACCCAACACCCCACACCTTCATCCTTCTCCTTTGCCAAACACCTGACGAAACAGCCAGGTCTTACAATTCTTACGGAAAACTGGGAGGTCCGGGACCAGTCGGGTCCCCACCATGAGGGAATTCCAGAGTCACAACATGGCCACTGAGAATGCCCTGTCCTGCATGTCCCCCCAGGAAACCCGAGGGACCTCCAACAGGGTGCCCCCAGATGACCGCAGGGGCTGGTCCAGAACCAGGGGAGTGAGGCAGTCTCACAAATAGGCAGGGCCCAGACCATGTACGATTTTATAGGTCAAAGCCAACACTTTGAATTGGACCCGGAAGACTATTAGCAGCCAGTGCAGAGATCAGAGCACTGGTGTAATGTGCTCCCAGTGACCCAGCCCCACCAGGAGCCAGGCCGCCACATTCTGCACCAGCTGCAGCTTCCAAGCCATCACCATAGGTAGTCCCACATAGAGCATGCAAGAGGTGGCTCGAACAGCCCCCAGCACCCCCACCGCATCAGCGGGTGTCACTGACTGAAACTGATCCCACAAAATCGGATAAGTCGGGGTTTCCACCACCTCTACCTCCTCCACTGTATTAATTGTGGCATTGAGTGTTGGTGAATACGAGCAATTTTCTCAGCAAAATAATCCGCAAAAAGGTCACAGCGGGCAGATGATGACTCAACTCCAGGGTAAAGGGAGGCTGGACTGACCAGCCCCCATACAACCCGGAATAGCTCCGCTGGACAGGATTTTGTGGACGCTAAGAGGGCAGCAAAGAATTCCCTCTTTGCTACCCGCATAGCCATGCCATAGGCTTGTAAACTAGCTCTATGTCGCAATCTGTCAGCTTCATCCTGAGAACGATGCCACCATCGCTCCAACTGTCGCCCCTCTTGCTTCACCATCTTCAGCTCCCCGGAGAACCAAGGAGGCCTGCAGAGCCTGGGAGCCGTTTGATCGATGGCCTCCGTCAGCAAGGTGTTCCACAGCCTGACAAGGTCATTGATGTGATGGTCGTCAAGGTCAGTGGGTAACTCCCCCAGAGTGCCTAGAAACCACACTGGGTCCAACAGCCTCCAGGGGCGGACCATCCTAATTGGTTCCACACCCTTCCAGGGGCAGACATGTGCTAGAAGGGAGGTCTGCAGGAGGTAATGGCCCATCCATGACAAGGGCACAGCTGATATCTCTCCCATTAATGGACTACCTGCCTCAAGGTCAGTGCAAAACATGAGATCTATAGTATGTCCTCCATGATGTGTCGGGCCGTTGACCCTCCGGGAAAGGCCCATGATTGCCATGGCAGCCATGAACTGAAGCATGGCTCCCCTGAAAACTGTGTCAGTGTGAATGTTGAGGTCCCCAAGGACTATTGTCCTTGGGGACTGCAACGCCACCTCTGACACAGCCTCCGACAGAGCCTTCAGGCCACTGAACTGGAAGGTGCATGGTATACCAGTAGCACTCCCAAAGTGTCCCCTGCCAAATCAAACACAAGATGGAGGCCTTCAATACCTACCATGGATCGCACTGGGTACCTCCTCACAGACCACCCCTCTTTAGAAATCATAGCTACACCACTCCCCCCATCCCTCCAGTCATGGCTGGTGCTGCACGAAATACCCAACTGGAACAAGATCAGCCAGGATTGGCCCCAATTCATTGTCCAGCCAGGTCTCTGTGATACACGCGAGATTGGCGGCATGGTCCAAGATTACTTCCTGTACTGTTGTCGCCTTATTTACCAATGATCTCACATTTAACAGCACCAAAAATGGGCCTGGGGCCCCCTGACCAAATTCCACCTGCTCATCTGCTGGGGGAGAAGTGACCCACCGCACCACTCTCCCTCCCCTCCCCCTGAGACCATACCTCCCCTGGCCTGTCATGACCCCAATAACTGTGCCTATCCCATGTGTCCTTCTGTGGGAATGCCCTCCAGACACTCCCCCTCCTCATCATTGGTCAGGCCTATTAATAGGGCATTCCCCAGGTTTGGGCTGCCCACTCCACTGGCAGTGCTCCTAGATGTTCCAGAGCACCTCTCTGCTTGCACATCTGATGGGCTGCCTTTAAATGGACNCTGTGCCTATTCCCCCCAGGATGCCCCCCCCCCATCCCTCCTTCCCAGCTGTCCCACCCAGGGTGCAAGGGAGAACCTTTTGTTTTGTTTTCATTATTGAAATGTTGTTTTTCATTATATATAAATATATAATATAAATAAAACTAGATATTGTGTGTATACCAATATCAAAACCAAAATCTTTGTTTGAAATTGGTACCAATACCGACATTGACAACGATAACGAAAAACAACATTTCAATAATGAAAACAAAAATGACACACAACCCATCTTAGGGCAAATTCGTGTTTTGCTCACCACCCAATCTCAGCACACAAGCGCTGCCGCCTCGTTCCCCATGTTGTACCTGCTAACATGCAACGCAGGTTTTTATCTCCCCCACCTAACTTATTATTTATATATTGCTAGCCCTGTTTAAAATACTTTTATATTGTATTGAGTGTTTTAAATTGTTTTTATTGTATTTTATTGTCGTAAGCCGCCCCGGGCTGCATGGCAGCAGGGGCGGGATATAAATTTATTAAATTAAATTAAATAAATAAATAAATTAGACACAACATTGGCCACATGTTCAGTCAGAACACACAAATTGTCCTTGTGATGCAATGGTGTTCACATCGCATGTTCAAGGGATGTTCAATCGGTGGCAAAATTGGTATTGGGATTGTTGTGGTGCTTACACACAACGGCCAAACACATGCCCAAACTCTGTTATGTCTAAAGACACCCAAAGGCAACAACAGCAAGAAGGAAGATAGCAAAAAATGATATAAATGAACATGGTGGGGAAATGGGGTTGTCAATAGGGATGATAGAAAAGAAGAAGGGGTAGGAGGAAACAGTTTATAAACTCTAAGAACCGCAGTCCTATAGCGAAGGCCTGGGCAAGAGCAATCTGAACAGTTGATTTACATCTAATCTGTGATAATCAGTTCTTGAGCTGATATTCAGGTTGCTCTACAAAGAAAGCAGATGTTATAGTCATGACTAATACAATTTAATCTTCACTTTGTGTGTGTGTGTGTGATATTCTAAAATGAATTGTGGTGTCATTTAAACTGGCATTTTATTTTAAGTCTCCCATTAAAAAAATAAAGCTCAGCTGACAGAGATGTATACGTTGGTTTGCAATGCCATTTTTTAACCCCCTCTGTTATTTTAATGCTAGTTTGGAGGTGTCTAAATTTTGAACATGTCAAGCTACATCAAATTCAAATGACCCTTTAAGCCATTTAGACACTTTTCTCATTACTGATCATGAGTTAAAATCATTTTGGAGGGACTACAATACAAGCTTATTTATCTCATTTACCCTGGATATGAGTTTCTTGCATTCCCATTTTTTAATAGGCAATAATGCAGCTGTGCTAGACATTTGCCAATCAGTGTTGTGGATTCTTCAAAAACTGTGCTCTAGTGGCTAGGAGGATTTAACACTCCAACATTCAGTGAAATGATCTTGCCAACAAGTTTAAAGTATATCTAGTAGGATACTAGAACTTCCATAATATTTCAGAAAAATTAAATTGTCTAGTTAGTACTTTTGCTTCCCTAGATGCATGGGGCTTATACCCTCAGACTCCACATCACAGGCAAAAATGTGGGGCTTTAGTCTAAATTCAAGAAAGCATCCTTATTCAGAAAAAAAACAACCCTAAATATAAAGTGTGCAGTCCTGGGCTTGAAATCAACAAGACTTTAGCCACTGACTTAACTGGAGCCAGGATTGAACCCATACTTATTTGTAAGCAGGCATAAGCTCTTCCCAAACAGGGACCTCAGTAACTACAATTATTTGCCATTTATAAAGTGCTTTGCAATCCTTATCTAGTTCACCCTTACAACTGCCTTGCAAGCGATGTGTAACAGGGCATCAGTGCCAGGGTGTAAGTGATCGCAGGATTAGGACTAGGGTTGAAACTCGATTTTGACTTATTCTCGGTTATCACCAAGAATCACAATTCTCATCTCGTTTTAAATGAGAAACGAGAAAATTGCCATCTCTCAACAATTCTGTCAAGAACCTTTTTTTGAATTACCATTTACCGGATTGTCGTTTACCATTGGATTGCCGGTTACTGAGTTACCGTTTACCGGGTTGTTGGTTACCATTTACCAGGTTGTTGTTTACCAGGTTGCCTGTGAGCCAAATCCAATAACCAATAAACACAGTAAACAATAAACCAATAACCAATAAACATGGTAATAAGCAAATAAACCAATAACCAATAAACATGGGAACCAATAAACCAATAACCAATAAACACGATAAATGGCAAATCACAGTAACCGGTAAACATGGCACACGGTAAATCATGATACTGATACAACCGATAAATGGCAAAACCCCACGGTAACCGGTAAACACGGTAAATGATATACGGAACATTGCGATAACCGATAAATCAAGTTTCTTCCAAGATCTTGATTGGGGTTTGAAAAAGCCACACAATCTTGGCAGCAATTCTTGATTCCCGTGAAAGTATTGCAAGAATCAATTTGATTCTCATTTCAGTGCTAATTAGGACCCATATCGCAATCTTAACTCAGGGAATCTGCTTAATGATCTTTATTCACATACACATGGTTCATCAGTCTCCATCCAGCCTAACTAGTGCCGGGCGAGCAATTCCTCCAACCCCCTATGCTATCTATTTCCAAGCTTAGTCAGGAACAGACCACTGGCTGGCTTCTCACTCTTCAAGTACAGAGTCAATACTCAACTTGACTTCAGGTCACCATTGCTTGTCTTCCACCAGGCTTCCAAGCAGTGTTGTGTTCTTTCCAATAATCAGGCAACAACTCTTCTGGAAGCTCTTGTCTTTATCCCAGTCTCTCTCAATTTCAGAGATTGTGTAGGCTTTCAGCATGTCAGGACCTTAAGCTGCTCCTTCCTCCTTGGCCTCCAGACAAAGACTATTCTCTTGGCTTCCTGTTCACTCTTATATAGCCAAAGTGGGAGTGGCCAGCTCTCTGGTTCCTGGAAGCATAAAGGGCCAGAAGCCTCCCACTCTTCATTATGCTGCCATTGGGTGTTTCTAGGCTTTGACTGGGCTGGCTTTGCCATGCCCCATTCCATCAGCATTCAGCCTGTCCCCCACGTCAGGCTAGCACCAACACTCATGTAAAGGAGTAGCAGCTCCATTAGGCTACAGTCTGCCACAGGAGCTCATTATTATCTCCAATTTACAGAGGAGGAACTGCAGCTGAGAGATAATGGGTGCTTTCAGACAGACAGCATCCCTGCCTCTGCTACACTGCACCCCCAGGTGGCCCATCCATCTAAAAGTGGATCTCCAGATGTGCAGGCTGAGCAGAGGTGGAGTAGGCTGTATGTAACAAAAGCATGGAATGCCATACCTATGACACACCTTAGCCACATGCGCCAGAAAACATGGCAGCATTTCCAGTTCACCTACAGCAGCACCTGCTGCAACCACAGCTGTGAAGAGATTATGAATGGGTTTGGAGCTGTCTGCGTTATAGATAGACCAGTTTAAAGCTGTTACGAATATTTGCAGTGATTACTATATTTATTTAATTATTTTATTTAACAATTTTATACCCTGCCCCTTCTGCAGAGCAGCTCGGGATGGCTTACAATTTAAAACAAAAATATAAAACATATAAAATAGCAATATAAAACAATGTGGTGAAGCCATAAAAGTATAATAGGGTGGGTGAGGTTTTTAACAAAACCTCACCCACCCTAACCCTCAACCTCCCTCCCCAGCCCATCCCTCCTTCCCTCATCCATCCCCTCCACCAAATGCCTGGCGGAACAGCCAGGTTTTACAAAACCAACTAAAAGTCAGTAGGGCCAGGGCCAGGCAAGCCTCCTCCGGGAGGGAGTTCCACAGCCGAGGTGTGGCCACTGAGAATGCCCTCTCCATAGTGGCTCCCAGATTTACTATGGGGACCTCCAAGAAGGTGCCCCCAGCAGACCGCAGGGGCCGATCGAGGACCCGGGGAGTGAGGCGGTGCCACAGATAGGTTGGACCGAGGCCATGTAGGGCTTTAAATATAAGAACCAACACCTTGAATTGGGCCCAGAAGAAAATAGGCAGCCAGTGCAAAGGACGAAGCACTGGTGTAATGTGCTCCCATCAACTTGACCCCGTAAAGAGCCGGGCCTCCACATTCTGCACCAGCTGCAGCCTCCGGACTGTCACCAGGGATAGCCCCACATAGAGTGCGTTGCAGTAGTCCAGTCTCGAAGTAACAAAAGCATGAACGAAGGTGGCCAGGTCGAAGTTGGAGACATAAGGCCGAAGCCACCGAACCAGATGTAACTGTCGGAAAGCCCCCTTCACCACCATCTCCACCTGGATATCCAAGTGGAGCTGGGAATCCAGGAGCACCCCTAGACTCCGCACCTGGGAGACCAATGGGGGACAAACCCCGTCAATGACGGAGGAAGTCACACCCACCACTCTCACCACCAACATTACCTCCGTCTTGTCAGGATTCAGCTTCAGCCGGCTCTGCCTCATCCAGTCCCCACAGCCATCAAACACTGGGAAAGCAAAGAGACTGCCGGGCCTGGGTCCACTGAAAATGAGAGAATCAGCCCACTTCAATCTGGATATGAATATGATTAAACGGATAATCTCACTTTGCAGATCTGCCAGGCTTTCGTTGAGGGAGATGGGTGAAGGGGTGGGTTGGGGGGGTTAGGTTGGGAGGGTTGCTTATTTTTACCTCCCCCATTATGAATATGTTTGTTTTATATATATGCTATTTTTATATTTATATTCTTTCACATTTTTATACTGTAAACTGCCCCAAGCTGCCTTTGACAGGAGGGGTGGGGTAGAAGTTATTAAAAAAAATAAATAAATATCAGCTTCTGATATTTTGGCTTGACTAGTCTGGTATTTTGGTTTCTTCGGTTTGTACAAAATGAAAGGTGAGTTCCCCACCACAAAAGCTAAAGACACATTGGCAAAACTCCCATTGACTCGGATGCTTTGATTATTTCATTTTGGTTTGGATAGCCAGTTAATTGGCACCAAAAAATCAAAAAAGAAAACCTGAACCAAAATAATTCAGCTGAAATATCCAAAATAAACAAACAAAGCAGTAACAAATCTATCTTCCTATCCACTTTGATCATATGCTAATAGGGTATTTGTTTTTTCAGATTCTTTGTTTCAACTCTAATGCTGAACAAATATGGGGTGAATTGAAGGCAAAAGTATGTTTGGTTCCATAAGAGTAGCGTGATCACAGCCCCCCAGTGAGTCATGTTTCCCACAACTTTCTCAATTTCACTCAGCAGATGTGACTAAAACAACAGTCTTCAATTTCTGGTGAAATTGCTAGTAGTAAAACCCCCATAATCCAGAAAGAACCAATTGACTGTGCTAAGGCTGATGTAGGCAGCTGCAATGACAAAGAGAAGACAGGTTAGCATGAGTCACTGGTATTTACATAATCAATTTCTTTCACTACTGGTAAATGTTTCCGAGGTTCCAGACAACGCTGTCTTTTCAGTCTAAAAATTTAAGACACAGCTCCAGTGAGTAGTCCCCTTTCCCTCCTGTCATCTGAATTCAAAGTAAATAATGGAAGAAGGGATTTCACAGTAAAATCTTTTTAGGGAAGAAAAAAATAGGTCGGGAAACAAAAGGACCGATAAAGGAAGGTTTAAGCAAAATATTGCCATTTCCATTTTTCCAAGAGGATTAAGCCAGTTTCTCAACAATACACAGAATAGGTTGATTTTTTATTATTGCAAATAAAGGGGTCTATCCAAGGTCTGGCACATTGGGCGAGTGCTGTGCATGGCACATGCTCACACCCAGCATGGGCAACATGTTTGCACAATGTGCACACTCTGTCTGCATGTGCATTGTACGCGTGTACCATGCACATATTGCATGCATAATGCTCATGTGTGGACCTTGGATTGGCCCCAAAGAAAGCATCACAGCTGTCTAGATCTAACAAGTAATTGTTTAAATTATTGTATATCTGCCATCCTGTGTATCAGCAAGGAAAAGGGGAAAGACCCAGTACAAGTGAAGTAAATCACCTTTCAGTGTACATTTTTACTCATTTAGAATCTTTTCCTTCAGTCACCACCCGGAAGTCTGACAACTGAATTAACAAAAAGGATGGTGCTCATCAGCATTAAATAGCAGACCTAAGATTATCTTGCTTGCTATTTTCTCAGCCAAATCCATTATGCCAAGCTACATTTTCGGGGGGTGGGGAGAGAGACTGAATTGTCTCAGCATACAGACATAACATTAATTTCTAGTCATGCACTTCACAAGGGGAGCCATCTTGTTGTTCCTTTATCTTTGATAAGACTTTATTTCTCTGAGCTGAATCCAAATCCCATTCAAGTCAGTCAAGAGATTCCCATGGATGTCTGTGTAATATATTTTACTTCTTTATTTTCTTGTTTGTATTCATGAGTCAGTCTATGGAAATTGGTATGGATTGCAGACTGAATTTACAAATATGGGTGCCAACTTTTAATGCCTCTGGCATGCCAAATTAGCGCCCAACTCACAAAAACATGGCCTACCTATTTAATCATGGTTTGGAATTTCATGTCTGTCACTGAAGTTCACAGGGAACCACATTTAATTTGAATTTTTTTACACAATAAAGAGTGGCTTATTGTCAACAGCAGTGTCCCATAGACTGGTAATGATTCAGGCACCTCTGGTTACTAACCATTGTTTAAACACAAAGAAAAAAGTTGGAAGTTCATTTTGGATTGCATTTTGTGTAAAATTTCTGGTCGGGTCCTCCAGCTCTGGCCTTCATTCATTTTTCTCACTGCCTCATCTCACCTACACTAAGGCCACTTTTACATGGACGCCACCCACCCACGAACACCCGGAAACACCCATCGGATGGGTGGGAGAGCGTCCGTGTAAACGTCCATGAGTGGGTGGGGGCACGTGCCCGACCCACCCACTAATACCCGCCAACACCCACGGAGCAGCCGCAAGGGAGCCGGAGCCACCATGCCCCCTCCCGACAAACCCCACAGAGCAGGGGGGGAGGTGCCCCTGGTGAGGCCAGTCAGGAAACGGGAGGGGACATCCCCATTCCACAGGGGGAGGAGGCGCCCTGGGGATCCGAGCGCCGGACCACCACACACCGTGAGCACCCCCAACACCCACAGGCCTACTGACCACAGGGAAAGGGGGCACACGCAGAGCAAGCAGAGACACGGGATGGCCCCCAGGAAGCAGAGGAACTGGATCCAGGTATGATTGCCTCAGCAGGGCCAGGGTGTAGGGGTGGGGGGGAAACGACCCAGACCGATGCACAGCGGCTGGGCCTGGGGGCCGGCAAACACTAATGGTAACCCTTCTCATTGCAGCACAAGGCATCCTGGAGGTGCACAAGCTGGAGGTTGTGGAGGAGGAGGAGGAGGAGGAGGAGGAGGCAGGCCCGGCAGCTCCCCCACCACTAGGTGGGCAACCCTCCATGGTGGGACACACTGACTAGGGGGCCACAGTGGGGCCGGGTGCAGAGGGGGGCTGAGATACAGAGGGGGGTGGCCACAGGGGGCGTGCAACCACAACCAGCAGGGACCAACTGGGGCAGGGGTGTGGGGGGCCAGTGGGGGGCTGTTGGGCCCACAGCGGCTCCCACGACACACCAGACAATCACGGACCCCTCCCACAGCAATCAGCTGCTGGGGGGCCATCCCACAAGAGGGCAGGGCAGGGGGACCCCACAGGAGAGGGCTGAGGGGAGCTGCCACACTATGAGGGCTGCCCCACCAGGCACCCTGGGTCAGGTGGTAGCGGCCAGCGGGGCACACAGGTTGGAAGCACTAATTTTCTGTACAACCTCTCATTCACAGACCAGGTGCCCGATCACATGAAGGGTGCAACTGCCGGCAGCATGGAGCAGAACTGGGAGATGTGGACCAGGAACCGGAGCCAGAGGGAGGACCTCAGCAGGGAGGTGCTGGCGGAATCGCAACGGTTAGTCGAGGTGCACTCCGAGGAGCTCACACTCACCAGGGATCTCATCAGAGGGTAGGGGTAGAGGGACCGGGAGATCCTGGCTGCCATGATGGCCTGGTCCTGCACTGAGCATCTCTGGGACAGGCGCCAGGCTGCCTCCCTCCAACGCAAGCAGCGGCGCACCTGCAACAGACTGGAGGATCAGGCCGCATGGACCTCATGGGGGAGGCCACGGAGGCCCTGCGGTGTGACTCCCAGCATGACAGGCCCTCCTATGGCTTGGAAGGAGGGTCGGCAGCTGACCAACACCATGGTGACTTCCCACTGGTGCAGGTGCCCCCCCCGCACCTTGACCACCTGTGGTTCCCCTAGCAGCAACCCTACCCAGGCCTGGTCCACGGGGTCTCCCTCCCCCACATAGGGCAACCGTACCCTCTTGTGGGACCGCCCTTCCAATGCGCACCCCCCATGCTCCCACTCCTGCTGCCACCCCGACCCCTCCACCGGGAGGCAACACCCCCCCAGGACTGTGCACCCCAGGATGACCAACTGCCCATGGTGGTCACCCCACCCCCTCTGGTAAGAACGCAGCACCCCAAGCCCCTGGGGATAGGGGGTGGAACACTGGGGGGGGGGCCACTGGGATTCAGGTGACTTGCACAAGGCAGGACCCCAGTAGGGAACACATTGTAGAACCCACTCCGAGCACACGCACTACACGAGATGGGGAGCAATGGCCATTGCCCAAGGCACCTGTACAGGCTCTGTGACACTGTACTGGAATGGGCATGGGCCATAATACCATGGGTGGGCCGTCCAGGGGTTCGCACTAACAGGGATCACCCTACGGCATGTATTATATTTGTGTGGGGAGTAGGGGGCTCCCTGGATGACCATGAGGCACCCAGTGTTCCGGGTCCCAACATGGGAAAGAGATGAGTGCACATGATGATCGCTTACCCCATTCTTGTTTCTCCACGCAGGGACAATCAGCGGAGGCCGGTGTGGAACAGCCAGTGGATGACAGGAAGACCGGGCCATCCATCCAGCAAGTACTGCGATCAGCTGCAGCTAGGGCATGCTGGCCTGCGAGCCCCGGTGGTGTGGCCAAGAGGGGGCAAGGGGGCCCCAGACGTTAAACCCCCCCCCTCCATTGTACAGTTCCCCCTCCAATAAATGTGTTTACCTCTACTATGATGGCACTTCATCTGTCCCAGGACATGTGGGCAGGGGGACGTTTCTAGCGTGTGTGTAGCACTGGCAGGTTGGGGGATTATTACAGTCCCGGCCCAGCTGATGGGGCCGAGTGCCAGCCTGGTGAGGCCTCATGAAGTTGAGGTGACTGTAACAGGTGTACAGTGAACCTGCACAGACGAGCCGGTGAGTGTCGGCAGGCAGGGCATTGTGGGCCCAAGCACCCTGCGGCCGACAGCGAGGTGAGGGCGCTTGCACCCAGACAACCCATGGGACCCATTCCCGGGACCCCCTAGCCCATACATGGAACAGACTAGAGGCACGGTTGCAGGTAAAGGGTAATAGCCAGCCTTATTGAAGGGGTGCACAGGACTATGGACATGGCTGTGGGTTGGGTGCTTCCCGGCGTTCGGCTGCCTGGGCAACAATGCAGCAGCAGATGGCATCCCTGTTCTCCTCTGAGATGCACTGGAAAACCCCTCCCTGTGCATGCTGGTACAGTGGCACTGGGCCGGCCCTGTGCACCGGTGGTGGGTTGTCCAGGGCAGCGCCTCCTGTCTCGCATACATTGTGCAGGATGCATGCTGCCAGAACAAGGATAGGGGTGTGGTACAGGTCGAACTGGCTCCTGTTCATCAGGAGGCACCTGCACGTCTTGAGGAGCTTGAAGGCCCGCTCCACCACGCTGCGTGCAGATGACAGGCACTCATTGAACAGGCGGTGGACCAGGTTGCACGCCACTGGATAGGCCCACATGAGCCACGGGCTGAGTGGGTAGGCAGGGACCCCTATCACAACAGGAGCCATGGGAACCCCCTCTATCATGCGTTACAGGTTGGGGGCGATCTCCCCATTGAACATGTGTGCATAGAAGGGGGAGGCACACAGGATACGTGCATCATGGCTCCGCCCCGACTGGCCTGTGTAGACATCTATGAACAGGCCCTTATGGTCTACAATGGCCTGAAGATTGATGGAGAAGGCCTGTTTTCAGTTCATGTAGTCGATCTTTGCATGAGGGGGGTGTATGATGGAGATGTGGATGCTGTCAATGGCCCCGTTGTAATGTGTGAACCCCATTTCCTCGAACCCACAGATCACCTCCTCGAGGTCCTGGAGCTGGATGACCCGCTCCAAGAGGAGCTCCATGAGCAGGTGGCAAACATCATGGAGGGCCCTGTTCATTGTGGTGGTGCCCACCCCGAACTGCTTCCCCACACTCCTACAGGAATCAGAGGTGGCCAGCTGCCACACCGCCATGGCCACGCACATTCATGGTGGCAGCGGAAAACGCATATTCATCTCCCGCCTCTGGAGGTGGGGGTTGAGGAGCTCCCCCAAGCGGGTCAGGAGGGTGCGGGGCATCTGGAAGTGGTCCGACCATTCCCCGTCCATTCAGCTGGCCAACATGTTCTCAGTGCCATCGCAGGGTCGGTAGGGTCACGCAGAGGGCGTACATGTTGAGGGTCCATCAGGCCAGGATGAGCTGGCCTTGCTGGGACACCACGTAGTCTAACAGAGCACGGCATCGGACAGCCACCCGCCTCGCCCATCACCAATCGCCGCCCTGCTGAGGTTTGCTGCCCTCCACCACCCAGGAGGACAGACCGTCGACCCAGCAGGCGGAGCTGGGGCCTATCTGCTGCAGCAGCATGCGCAGCAACAGAAGGGCTGTGCCCAGGAGGTGCAGCAGCACGTCCCTGGGTTGTGGGTTCTCATCCCCCAGCAGCATGGTTCTGCAGCTCCCCACTTTGAGCCTCCCTCCACTGGCATGTGCCCTGGCCGCAGTCCGCTGTATGGTCTGTGTCCATAGCCCACTCTCCCCTGGTATCGTGGGAGCTCCTCTGTGTGTCCACCCAGCCCGGGGTCATCGGTCTCTGTGTGCTGCTCGATCCTGTGCTACAGCCCCTCCACCCCACGCCCGGCCGCCTGCAGCAGGTCCTTTATGTACTGTGTAGGCCAGTGGGGGCAGGACACCGATTGGTGCTGCACTGGGGGTGTGCCGGGGCTGCCACCAGGTGCCGCGTCCAGCTGCGCATCCCCGCGAGTGTGCCAGATGCCTGCCTGCCAAGGGGGGATAGGGCCACCTGCTCCCCAGGGTACCCCTGCCTCCACACCCGCACTACAGTCCTCCCTTCCAGGGTCCGCCTTTGCATGGTGCAGCTGTGCGTGGTGTGGATAGAATGCCTGGCTCAGCTCCTTGGCCTGATGCAGCGCCCGGCCATGGCACCCTCCTTTATTTCTCAGCACCTGTGCTGCATCCCTTCTCTCCTGTGTGTGGGTTGCAGCTCCCCATCCCCAGTGGGCTGAGCTATCTCTGGCATGCAAGGCCGCCTGTGGGTGAGGGTAGCCACTCATTCCATGCTTGTCCTAGTCGCTGCAGCCCTTCGTCTCCCACCTGTTGCTTCACCGGAGCGGGTCCCACTCCTGCTATGGCTGGTGATTTTGCGGGGCCCTCAGCTGGGGGTGTACGGGAGGGATGGTCGCCCTGTGAAGACATGCTGTTGGTGGCCCTCTGGCTGAGTCCCAACATGCAGCTGTTAGTGGGTGACCCCCCAGTCGGTGGAGGATGGCTTCCGGCTCCTGTCGCAGTACATGTGGATGATGGGTCACCCAGTCGGGGCCCCAGCATGCCAGGGCCATTCTCTGAAGCTCGGCTTCACCCTCCTGTGCCAGCCTCCTTGGGGGCACCCGCCCGCTGTTCTCATGTCGTGGACCCCTGCGGAGTTAATGGCGGCTCACCTGCTGACGGAGCTACCCGGGTTCAGCCTCGCCTTGCTGGGGGTCCCCCCCTTTGCTACCCTGTACACCGGCAGCCTCCTGCATGCCCACAGCATGATTCCCATGCACGCCCTCAGATGTAGGGGCCCTCTTGTGGGACCTGGGCTTGCTGTCCCCTGAGGTTGGTGATGCGCCCCGGACCGGAGACCCCTCCGCTGCAGAGCTTGTCACCCTTTGATCAGTGATGGACCTTCCAGCTGTGTGGGCTGCAGTCACTGGAGAGGACCTCTTCCTTCCCTGCTTCCTGGTGGATGCTCATATGCGGTCCCGAGGCTTCCGAAGGGGCCTGTTTGCATGGGAGGGTCTAGCGACCTGGAATGCTCACCGGACCGTCCGTGAGCGGCCCCTTGCCACCATCCACTTGCAGTCACCCCGGTGCCCTGGATGGTGCATTGCCTTCCACCCCACCCCCGTGTCTCCAATCGGGCTGTGTGCTGCCATCTGCATCGCTGCATGGCTGCCGTCTGGTTCCCTGAACCCCATCGCCCCCTCTTGGTGACCACTGCTCCTTCCCGCTGGGGCTGCCCTGGTGCCCTTTCCCGCTTTTCATGGGTGCTCCTGTGCCCTCCTGTTGTGCTTCTCCTGCCCGGCCGTGGGTCCACCTGCACCCCCCTGCTCTGCCTCTCTGTGCTTGGGGGATCCTGTTCCCCTGGCACCAATAAAATGCTGTTATTTGAAGGTCTGTCCTGCCTTGCTTCTGTTGCTGCTGTGGTGGCTGGGTTCCCCTTCCCCTTGGTGACCCTCCTGCCCCCATCTGTGTGGTTGTGTGCAGGGGGTGTGCTTGGTGTATACTGGTGGGCTCCGGGTCCATGGGTTGGGCACCGGTTGTGTGGTGTGTGTTCCCCTGGTGGCTTCCATGCTGGGCAATGCTGCCTGGGCTGGCTCTCGGGGTGGTATAGGCAGTGGGCATTTGGCCGGGCACCCCTGGACTTACCTGTGCTTTGGGTGTGGCCCTGTCCCTCCTCTCTGCTCCCCTCTGATGTCGCCCCCTGTTGGTGTGGGCTGTCTATGGTGGTGGCGATGGATGGGTGGTGGTACCATGGGCGCTTGGCAGCTGAGCACAAGTAGGGGTTGTGTTGGCCCTGGCCTTTGGCCCATCCAATCCCCCTTCGTGCAGGGGTTCGGGTGCTCCTCCGGGTGGTGGCTGTCAGCATGTGGGGTGTGCCCCTGGTGCTGTTGCTGCCCCCGGCCCTCCCAGGGCCCATTGGTGTGGGCGTTCCCCATTGCCTTGTCCCTTCTCTCCTGCAGCTACAGTTGTCGTGCTGCTGGTGATCTTGCGCCTGGGCGCGATGGTGCTGCAGCTGGAGCGGGCAGCGTGGGACATGCGGGCGGTGGGCTGGCTGTTTGATGGCATCCGTGAGTGTGCTGCCTGTTTGCTGGGCCCTGTGCCTGTGTCCCTCCGAGGGGGGGTGTTCTGTTCCTTGGTGCCCAGGGCCAGCACTAATGGCTGTCTCCTCTCCCTCTCTCCCATTCAGTGCAAGCCATTATCGCAGAGTGGACTCAGGAGCAGGGGGAGTTGTTGAAGCTCCTCCTGCACGTCCTGGAGCAGCTGCACCACCTGGACTGTGCGCAGGCCGAGAGCTGGCGCCGGGTGTGGGGTCGCTAGCCCTATTGACCGGGGGTTGTCCCGGGCCTGCCACTGCTGGTGCTGTCCCCCATTCTGTTGCCCCATCCCCCTCCCTGCCCTGTTGTTGCCCCCTGTTGCTGGCTCGCCGTTTTATTAAAGGCGTTTGTGTTCCTTCCCAGTGTGTCTGTGTTGTGCTTTGCTTTGACCTCTCCCTTTCTGTGGGTGCCTCTGCTGGGGGTGTTTCAGGGCTGCCTGTGTTGTGTGGGTGCCTTCCCCGCCCGGCCCCCCATGGGCCATGTGCCCATCCCTGTGTGCTTCTGTTGTCTGCTGTGTGTGTGCCGCTCTGCTGGGGGGGGCTGGCAGGGGGCTGGGCTGGCATCAGGCTGTCTGGGCTCTGTGCCGGGGCTGTGTGGAGCNCCCCCGTGGGCCATGTGCCCATCCCTGTGTGCTTCTGTTGTCTGCTGTGTGTGTGCCGCTCTGCTGGGGGGGGCTGGCACCGGGCTGTCTGGGCTCTGTTCCAGGGCTTTGTGGAGCCGGCTCTTTTGTAGCGGCTGTCATCCCATCTCCCTCCCACCCCGCCCATGCAGGTCCTGGTGGCTCAGGGGCAGAGCCACATTGCGCGGCTTCATTTGCCCTTGGTCTGCCATGTTGTGCTGTTGCTGTGCCAGGCAGGGCTTCCCCGTCGGTACCGGCCATCTGTGTACTTGCACTGGTGTTTGTAGGGTGTTTCCCAGGGTGGGTGTCTGCCCGATGGGTGTATGACAGCCCATCCCCTTTCCTTCCCACAACCCCCTGCGGTGCTGTTCATGTAAATGTCTCCCTGCTCGGTGCCGCCGGGTGTTTTCTGGGTGTGCTCACCCACCCATCCACACCCATCTACACCCATCATCGATGGTGCGCTGTCCGTGTAAAAAAGGCCCAAGAAATACAAATACTAGGGGGAAATGTACAGTAATTGCACCACGTATGGCTCGCCCCCATTTTGTTAACCTCTGCTCTCGCTGATGCCTACTTTTCATCTTACAATGCAATCCTCCACCTACTTTGAACCAGCATGTGTCATTAGTCCCATCCTGACCTCATCACTGTCATCCATGTCTTCATCACCTCGAGGCTAGATTACTGCAATGCGCTCTACGTGGGGCTGCCTGAGAAGCTGGTCTGGAGGCTGCAGCTGGTGCACAATGCACCTTACAGGGGCAGGCCGCAGGGAGCACATGACACCTGTGCTCCGGGGCTCTGCACTGGCTCCCTATAAAGCACCGGGCTAGATTCAAGGTGCTGATTTTGACCTTTAAAGCCCTTCACAGCCTGGGCCCTGCCAATCTGCGGGATCGCCTCACTCCCCATGTGCCCATGCAACCCCTGAGATCGTCTGTGGGGGTCTAATTGGAGGTACCCGGGCAAGATGGGTGGCCACTGATGTGAGATCTTTTTTGGTGGCTGCCCCCGTGCTGTGGAATTTGCTCCCAGAGGAGGCTCAGTTGGCCCCCACCCTCCTGTCATTTCGACGTTTGTGTAAGACCTGGCTATTCCACCAGGCTTTTGGCGAGGGAGGGGTAGGGGGAAGGGATAGGGTTTGGGAAGGGAGGGTGAGTTTTATGATTTGTTTTCAAATTTGTTGATTGGTTTTTAAATGTTTTATTGTTACATTTTTTTTGTGTTGACTGCTGCCCTGAGCTGCCTTTTGGCAGGAGGGGCGGGATACAAGTTTTAAATAAAAATAAATAAATAAATAAAAATGAGTCTTACTGAAGTGAATGTGAGTCATGTCAGCACTGGGGAGTAATGGTTGTGTAAAGCAAGTGAAGAAGGATTCTGCTGTTATTCTCAGTTCTCTCCTTTTTTCTCATCCTAGCCATGATTTTGTACCTGTTTTTGTTCGTCTTCAAAATCAGCCTCTCAGATCTTGTCCATCTATCATCCACCATTTCTACCTCAAATACCTCTGGTACCTAAGGAGAATTAGCCTTCCAGAACTCACGTTTAAGGTGGTGATAGTGGTGGTGATGATATCCTCTAATTGTTCTTTTGCCATGGGCCCAATTCACCATTTCCCTGCCTCTTGGGTCCACGTTTAACCCAGTGACTATCTCCTTAAAGAGATGCTAGGATCCAAATTGAGGTTCTGATGCAAGAATAGAAGGTGAAATCATATGGTTTGTGTTTAATTAGAAGGGATCTGCAGATTTCATCAGTGTTTAGGATTTGCTACTTACAAACTGGGATAGGTACTCGTCATGAAGTTGAAAAAAACATAACCACATGATTTAAGTGAATGATTTTGAGCATCAGGAAATAAACTTCCTCTTTGCCCTAGAACACATTCAGCATATTAGCATTTTTTTTTTTTTCAAATGTAACAAAAGTCTTTGTTAGTTGAATATGAGAAGCTGTAGTTTTGTGGTGTGAGGCAGTGTGGATTATTAACTTGTTTCTGGTTCAATCTGTTAACCATTCAAGAAATTGCATTGGAGGGAGCTAAAGTATGGGCAGATCAATGTTGCAAATTACATACCCTCTTCTCTCTAATTGTTAGCTGTCTAAATCCCACTCCTTTGATGGAACATTTACACACACAAAAATAAGAGTTTGGGTGGCATCTGTTGAGATTAACTTGTACATCAAAATCCATCTAGAATTAAGTACATTTACATATATAAACCACCATCATTGGCCATTTTTACACAGGCAGTGATGGGGGTGGGGTGGATGTGCTACCCATTCCCACCACAGGCACACACTCATCTCCACCCACGGAGTCTCCTCCGTTTTTTTGGATGGCTCCGTGGATGGAGATGGGTGAGTGATGGGTGTGCGTTGGGAGTGTGCACGCACCTCCACCCACTGCCTGTAGTGTTCACATGGGCGAACACCGGTAGAACACCCATCCCCCCACTCACCACCATACCATTTCCACGGACGCCCCCACTGGTGGAACACCCTCCCACACACCCAGCAGGGAGGGGAGCATCCGTGTAAAAATGGCCATTAACCTGTTTGGGGTTAATGTCAAAATAATGGCCCAGTGTCAAAAAGGCCCATACTAAATGATGGAGAGAAAGCACTTCAAGTAATATCTTTTACCGAAATAGTTGTTCTTTTTACATGCCTAAGGAAGAGCCCTCTGTGACCCAAAGGCTTGCATATTGTCACCAACCTAAGATATTATTCAAATTTCCCCTTTGCATTCAAGCATGCCCAGAGGTGTAGCTAGGTGGAAATGGGCCCTGGTACTGAAAATGGAGTGGGCCCCTTGCTGGGGTATTCCACTGCAGTGTGTTTATGGATTCTACATGCATGTGAGGCCCCCAGGCTTGTGGGCCCTGGTACATCTGTACTGGCTGCACCTATTATACCTACACCTCTGAGCATGCTATTTTCTCCTGTATTCTTAAAACCCCCACTCTTTATCCTTCCATCTCCCCCACTCACCCACCCAACTATTATTATATTATATTATATTATATTATATTATATTATATTATATTATATTATATTATTATTATAAGCTTTTGTATAGCGCAAGCTGTGTACCTGGTGCCTTACAGAACAATAAGATAGACGCGGTCCCTGCCTATGGCTTACAATCTAATAGACACAGAGGGGGAGACAAGGAGAGGGGACATAGGGAGAGACAAGGGATAAATAACATTCAAGCGGATGCGAAGTCTCAGGTGCACGTGCTTGGCTTGGTTGCGGTTAGGCAGGAGTCTGCAAGGAGGGAAGACAGTAAATATTGAAAGGAAAGTTCTAACAGGCATCAGGAAAGGCGGCGAGGAAGAGGTGGGTTTTGAGGAGGGAGTTGAAGGTGTGGCAAGAGGGGGCAAGGTGGATGTGGGCAGGGAGGGAGTTGCAGGCATGGGGGGCAGCAAGGGAGAAGGGACGAAGGCAGTTAGGGGAGCAGGGGAGATACGGGAGGGTGAGGGAGGGGGCAGAAGAGAAGCAGAGAGTGCGTGCAGGAGTGTGTAAGGAGACTAGGGAGGAGAGGTAAGTGGGAGCCAGGTTGTAAAGGGATTTGTAAGTGAACACCAGGAGTTTGTGAAGGATGAGTACGGGAAGGGGGAGCCAGTGAAACGAGGAGAGAAGAGGCTGCACATGGTCGAAGCAACGGTCTGAGTGGATGACCCTAGCAGCGGAGTTTCGGATTGAGATAAGGGGGGACTGCTTCCATTTGTTTTCAAGATCCTGGAATGAACTGTCAACACTTGCTGTCTTGATTTTCTCTGTTCCTGACCCTCCCTTGAACCCCTTCACTCTGGTTTCTATTCTCTCTACTCAACTGAATCTTCTCTTACCAAAATCAGCAATGACTGTCTCATAGTCAAATCCAAGGGTCTCTATTCCATCTTGGTTTTCCTTGATCTCTCGGCTGCACTGTCAACTACACCTCCCTTTTGAATCTCTTCACTCCCACAATTTCTACAGCGCAGCTTACAACTGGTTCTCTTCATCTCTCTCAAACTGTTCCTTCATTCTTTTAGATGGAAGGCAGCTCCAGTTCTGCCTGCATCACCCCCCGGGGTTAGCCAGTCCATTTAAAAGCAAGACCCGCTAGATGTGCAAGCAGGGCAGGCTGCACCTGCTCCAAGGCAGCCCCACTGGTGATGCGCCGGAACATCCTGGAGCGCTGCCAGCAGAGCAGGCTGGCCAAACCCAGGGCACCAGCCGAAACTGGAGCCACTGTCCTTCTGATGGGTGGACCCACGCTGCAGCTCTCCTCCCTGCTGGTTGTTGCCCCAGACAACAACATAGTTGATGCCTCCAAGCTGGTCCCTACATGCAAGCCTCTTTCCCTTCTGTTTGGCGGGGCTTGCTCTCCCTCTGTGTAAGATCCAGCTAGGGTCATGTGACCAGCCTCCTTTCAGTCCTCCTGCCCTTCCCTGCTTCCAGATGGGCTAATTATTCTCCTAAGCATTAGCTCTTAACCCCTTCCTTCCTGGGACTGGCTTCTCATCTGCTGTTTGGCTGGATCCATCACCCCCTGCAACCCTTCACTATGCTTTATTTTATTATTTATTTGTTTATTTGTTTGTTTGTTTGTTTGTTTGTTTAAATATATATGCCACCCTTCCCAAAGTCTCAGGGCAGCTTACAAATCATAAAAACATTAAAATATGACTTCTTGGTTAGCAGCAGTACTGGCACACTGTGGGTCAGCTCCTGCTGCAATTCACCCACACCTCCCCAATAAAAGGAGGTCCCACCCCCATTGAGAACTGTGATGTCATAGTTGGGGTAGAGCCATCTGCACCCATAGGGCCAAGGCTTGTGAAAGCCTGTCAGCACTGTGCTCAGGACCAATGTAAACAGGTTAGGTTCAATTTGGGCCCAGATTTGTGGCCTGAACATGTCTCCTCTCTACAGCAAACTGCAGCATCCAGGTTTCTGGGCTTACTCCCCACAAAGTGGGGGCCAGGCTGAAAATGATGCACAGGCTACTCTTAAAGGGGCACAGCCTGTTCTGTCACACAGCCTGGGTTCATGGTACCCAGGATAATGAATGGCTTCCTACTACTACTATTAATAATTTCTATAGTCCTACACAGCAATTTACATTCACAAGTTTTTTTAAGACAAGTCCCTGCCCAGTGGGCTTACATTCTAAGTTGGACAAGGGTAAGAGGAACAAACATACACACACTTCCATTTTACAGATGGGGAACTGAGGCTGAGACTTGCCCAAGGTCACCCAGTGAGTTCATGGCTAAAGTGGGATTTGAACCCTGGCTTTACAGGTCCAAATCCAGCACCTTATCCACTACACCACACAAGCTTACTTCAAGTCACAATTAGCCATGAACACAGTGGGAAGCCCCTCAAAACATTCATGCTTATGTCCCTAACGAGCTAGCATCACCCCTGGCTCTGTGGCTATGTTGTAAGAGATTCACCTATCCTCTGTGGAACTGACACCGTGGGAGTGGGGGTAGAGTGAGGAACAGGTCGTTCATCATCCTGACTCCCCCTCTTTTTAGGTATAAGCTGGGAGTCAGTTTGGGTTTTACAGCTAAAGGAGCTAGATAATTGGGCCTGCTGCTGCTTTCTCTCCCTCTGCCCTCCACGCTGTCCCAGGTCCTGAAGCCAAGGTTACTAGGGGAAAGGGGAAGGCTGGTGTACTAGGGAATAGGGGAGATCTTAAACTGGGTAGCCCAGAGCCTGAGGAAGACAGTCATAGTCCCTTCCCCCCGCTTCCCTCGTTTCCCCCCCCCCGTCCCCTCCCCCCGAGCAAGGGGGTTGGAAGCTCAAAAGGTACCCATTAAGGGCTGTATATTATGCCTTATGTTGTATTTGCCCTGGTAGAGGAAATAAAGCGGTGTACTGAACAGATGTAAAGGAGCCTGTTGCTTGTTGTCTGGGGGAGGGGTAAAGAATCAGATGGTGCAGCAATGAGTGAGGCCCCAATCCTGCGAGGAGGATACCCATGATGGCCTTCATTACAGGGAGGCAATAACTCACATGTCCAGTGGGTTATATAAACACCATCTCCTGCTTTAAACTTTTCCATTCTCTGGCATCTCAGTTAATCACCACTTCCAAATGTATAAACATACACCAACTTCTTTCGATTATTTTTTGAAATGCTGTTTAGTAGGAGGAAGTAAAAGGTCAGGAGAAAAAGAAATCAGAGTAATAAACTTAGGGTAGTACTTTTTTCCCCTTGAAAGCACAAAGAAAAACATTAAAAGGTCACATGTTATCAGATGGGTGTCTTGATATGGAAAAGCTGCATCCCTGAGATAGCCCCTAGCAGTTATTGGGGTAACGTTCCTTTCATTTTGCTAATAGATCTGGTGCCAATGCCTCATTGTATTCATTGGCAAACATGCATGCACACCATGTACCAACTAACTAGCAAAGACCAAGCATTGCCACATCTTGCATTGTGTTTGGCGAGTAAGTGGCTTTGGTGGCCAATTGCTCACAATGTACAGAAAATGTCAGCTTTCCATCCCACTCCCATCACTCCAATTTCTCTCCTGCTGTGTGCTCTCACAGCAGCATTCTCAAAAATGAATCAAATCCACAAGGAAAGTGGCACCCTCACAATTAATGACACAAAGTCAGCTTCTACACTAAATGTCAAACTATTTTGGGGTGCAATAAGCAGAGTGCACTTTGGCCAATGCAGGCCAGCTCAGAAAACTGATGACAACAATAATGTATTGGAGAAATGTTTCTGATCAGGCAATGGCTAATTAGTGCATTAACTACCTGAAGCAAAGCAATGGGCCCTTTACATTTGCCTATCAGGCAAAACAGCTCATAATGGTCAAGAGGAAGAAAGCACAGAGGACAAACAATAGGGACTGCGAAATAGCTCAAATTTATAAAAATCAAAAATTGAAAATAATCAGTTTATTGAATATCACAATAAATAATCATCAAAAAGTTTTATGATATAAGACAATCGTCCCCCTCTCCATCCCCTACCAAGTGAGGGAGAGGGCAGTTTGTCTCACAAACACATCCTTAAGGAGGAAGAAAGCAGGGCATGAAGTAAGGGGCAGGCCACTGGGATCCATTTGTATCCCAGGCAGGGGCACACAGGGGAAATCTCACAAGGCAAGACTCACGCAGAACCAAATTTAAGGTCAAGGGCAGCCTGCCACCGTTTGTAACTGACCCCTGGACCCAGTAGCATTACCCAGTAGCATTAAATATGGGCTAATGCCCATATTTTCAGGCACCTAATCGAGCACACAATGGGCTACTTGAGAACCAATCCAGTGCCCAATTCCGACAAATGCAAGGTGTATTTATTTATTTATTTATTTATTTACAACATTTTTATCCCACCTCTCCTGCTCATACAGCTCAAGGAGGCTTACAACATAAAATATTAAGATATCATTTAAAATATCCTAAAAATAGCATAAAATCCATAAAACAACTCAAAAGGGGGATAGCATAAAATACAAAAAACCCTACCTCCCTACTCCACACCACACCCACCCTTCACCCATCTTCCTCACCAAAAGCTTGGTGGAACAGCAAGGTCTTGTACTGATGTCAAAACGAGGTGATGTCTGGGGCCACATGGACATCTGTCAGAAGGGAATTCCACAGCCTAGGTGCAGTCCTCTCCATCATAGCCCCTCAGACCACCTGGGTGACATCAGAAAGGGCACTCCTGGAGGACTGCAGAGGTCGATCCAGGACATGGAGAGTGAAGCAATTCCACAGATAGGTGGGGCATAGACCGTTTAGGACTTTATAGGTAAGTACCAACACCTTGAATAGGGCCAGGAAGACTATAGGCTAGGCTACCAGTGCAGAGCATGGAGCACTGGTGTAATGTGCTCATAGCGACCCGTTCCCATAAGGAGACGGGCCATCACATTTTGCACTAGCTGCAGTCTCCAGACTGTCACAAAGGGTAGCCCCACATAGAGCACGTTACAATAGTCCAGTCCTGAAGTGATGAAAGTGTGGATGATGGTGGTCAGGTCAGAGTCAGAGACATACAGCCAAAGCAGCCGCACCAGATGTAACTGGTGAAAAGTGCTCCTTGTCACAGCCACCACCTAAAGATCCAGGCGGAGCTGCAGATCAAGCAGTACCCTCAGACTCCAAACCTGGGAGACCAGCAGAGGAAGACCCCCATCAATGTTCGGAAGCATCACGTCCACTGCCCTCTCCACCAGCATCACTTCCATCTTGTCAGGATTTAGCTTCAGTCACCTCACCCTCATCCAATCCCCCCCAGTCGCCAGGCATCAGGTAAGCACCAAGACTGCTGGGTCTGGGTTGGATGAAAAAGAGAGATAGAGTTGGGTGTCATCAGCATACTGTTGACACCACACCCCAAACCATCTCACAACCTTGCCCAGCAGCTGTGGCGGGGACAGAACGGAACCTTGCGGGACTCCACATGAGAGGTCCTGGGAATATGAAGAACAATCCCCAAGCACCACCCGCTTGGTTCTCCCAGCCAGGAAAGAGTGGAACCATTCAAGAACAGTTCTACCTACCCCAGCATAATCCCACAAGCAGGTCACCACCATCTCATAGTCAACGGTATCAAATGCAGCTGACAGATCTAATAGGATTAACAGAATCAACTGACCCTGGTCCAATTCCCAGAGGAGGTCGTAGAACAAAGTCATTAATGCAGTCTTGGTGCCATAACCCAGACAAAAGCCGGACTGCAAGGGATCGAGAAAGCTGGTCCTGTCCAGATGATCCTTTAGCTGCTGAGTCACAAGCCACTCAATAGAGACTGGCGGGGGAGTCAATGTCAAGTGATGGTTTTTTGAGCAGGGGCTGCACCACCACCTCTTTGAGGCAGTCCGGCACCCTGTCCTCCTGAAGGGAGACATTGATCACACCCGCCAGCACTGGCCACAATGTCTTCTGGCTGGCCTTAACCAGACAGGATGGGCATGGGTCAAGTTCACAAAATGTGGCTCTAACAGACCCCGGAACATCCTCCACAACAGCAGGCATCAACCAATGAAACAGATCCCACAAAACCAGACAAGGCGGGGCCTCCATAACCTTTGGTTGTCCAAATGTCATAAGTGCAGAGTCAAAGTCATGGTGAATATGCCACAGGTGATTTTATCCACAAAGTACTCAACAAACATGTCACAGTGGGCTCTGGAAGATTCCCATTCCAGGCAGAGGGAGGTCGAACTGACCAGCCCCCTCACCACCCAGAAAAACTCCACTGGACAGGACTTTGTTCACGGATGCAATCAGGGAAGCAAAAAACTCTTTTTTTGCTGCACTGACAGCCATGGCATAGGCCCGTAAATTGACTCTATGCTACAATTTATCAGCTTCAGCATGAGACCAACACCACCATTGCTCCAACCACCACTCCTCTTTTGCTCCAACCACCGCCTCTCTTGCTTCAGCTGCCGCAGGCCTTCCACAAACCATTACCCAGAGAAACTGATTATTATTATTATTATTATTATTATTAACAAACATTTATATAGCGCCAGAAGTGTACCTGGCACTTTACAAAGTAATAAAATAGACACGGTCCCTGCCCCTAGGGCTTACAATCTGAGAGACAGGAGCTGGGGGAGA